>JARHVA010004475.1:692500-1180000 GCA_037957365.1 Torreya grandis | reverse complement strand
GTAAGGATCTTAATGAAAATAAGTGGATGAGTAGGCTATTGTTAATCCATTTCAATTTTGTTATTATGGGAAACATAAACTCTATGTGCATCAAAATGGGTAGTAATTTAAACCATGTAGAGCCAATGTCATCTGAGAAGCTTAGACATAATGGAAAATTTTGGGGAATTATTCAAATAGGGGGTCTCACCACTTTCACTGATAGAATTGAGGGCTATGATCAACACTTGTCCCATAAATTTGCTACAAATTGGAATGAGCATATGGTGGAAATTAATAATGTGACTATTGAGGTTTATATGATATTTTTATTTAAATACACTAAATATTTAAAATATATCAAGGACTATAGACAAGATAATTCCAATTTTATGAATGAGGATGAGTAATTAATAGAATACCAAGGGGGTTTTTTATGGACTTTTTGTAGCCTTATGAAAAAGTGGTAAAGCATATTATGATGTATGTGAATCTCGAAGGTAAGTTTATGGTCATTAATTATTACCATATCCCTATTTTTAACTACTTTAGATGTCATATTCCTATTATTCTACCCTTATACACTTTCCATTTATTAGGAAGTTATATTATGGATATGAAGAAGGGTAAAAAATAAGTTCCTTTAAATTAGGTTGTAAAATTTCTAATTTATAAGTTCTTTAAATGTCTTAACCCTCATCCTAATCAACCATGTCCCAATAAGATCCTTCTTAATATGTCATAGGTTTTTAAAATAATTATGAGTAACACTAGAGATAAATTGAGGAAGGATTGTTAGGGTGATCAAAGTAGAAGCACTGTATATTTAGATTTTGAAAAGGATGAAATTGAGAAACACAAAGAGAAGACTTATAACAAGAATGATGAGTATATTTATATAATCAATTATGTGAAAAAAATATATTGGGTTTGTTAAATAGTTTCAAATGATTAATGATAGGGGGTTGGAGATTAGAGATTGGATGAATAGTAAGTGGCTAGAAATTTCTTATGGAAATGAGGATATGACTATGGACTTTGATACTATTATGGATTCCCTTAAGAATCAAGATAAATTCAGAAAAATGGGACATGAGATTGAGTTTCATAAGGATTTTATGCATTGGTTCATGAGAGAACATGCTATACTCAAGGAGGTGATGAATGATATGAATAAAAATGAAGTCATTTATTGTTCAAAGGTTGTTTTAATGGAAATTAGCTCACAGATGAAAATGTTGAATGAAAAAGTTTCAAGGATTGAGAGATCCAATAAAAAAATGAAACATAATATTATAATGGTTATTGAATTTAGTCTAGCTTCTATGAAAAATTGTGTTTAGAACATAGAAGGGCTAAAGTTGTTGGCCAAGAGGAAAAATGAAGATTTAAAGCAAGGTATAATGGATAAGAAGCAAAAGGGAATATTTGTGGAGAAAGAAGACTCTTAGACTCTTCAAAATATGGATAAAATTATTAGTAATATGAATAAGAACTATAATTATGTGTTGAATGTGTGGAACTATCCAAGCTATTAATGTTATGTTTATGCCATCTTTCTATTGTGTTTTTATTGTTTTAATGTTGTAGTTATTTCTTTTTAGTATTTTGGTTGTTCTATAGGTAGTATTATGTTCTTCTAGTTTTTAAGACCAAACCTATAAGTTGTTTGTATTAGGTAGTATCCCTTTAGAAACCCACTTTTACCATTAATAGAAATAGTAAAATCTCATCAAGCAATCAAGAACACACATAAGAACACTTAAAAATAAAACAAAAAAAATGGTCCAAGGAAACCTCATAAAAGGGGAATGTTCAAATGCCACATAATATGAGGAAAATGACTTAGTTAAATCTCCCCAAAGAATATAAATACATGTTCAAAGTTCCACATATAATAAACCATGACATATGAAAATGTCAAAATAGGCAAGCATAATCATAGGACCCATAATTGATGGATCATATTCAAATACTTGAATAAGTAATATAATGCCAAACAATAGAAATCAAGGAACACACTCAAGGAAGTGAAAAAAGGAAAGCATAGAATCATAAGCAACCAACATAATCATATCATACTAGTCCATATGTATATGTGTTATAAAAAATGATATGTACATTGCATATCAAGTACACTGTGAAAGATATAAACATGGGTAAAGGCATGTCTAAGTATATAAGATCAAACATGATCATGGAAAATGATAATATAATAATGTAATATGGTATATCATGATAAAATAATTGGATTACCCCAATATACTAATGACATGAGTAGAGAGAATTCCCAACACCCATATGTGCATATACCATGTGCTTAGGTATGCTTGTATCACACTCAAAAGATGTATGAAACATGTGTATATAGAAATTAATTATATGTTATCCACCAACATGGAACCAATATCATAGATGATAAGGTTTTAGTAAAATATGAAATGTAGAATATTTTTGGATTTCTATTTTTTAAATGTTTTTGGTATTTTTGGAATATTTGAAAAGAAAATACTATCCTATCATCTCATTGAAGGGGTGTTCATAGGTATCTCCCCATTCAGAACCTAGTTTAATAAACTAGTGGTACTACTAAGGAATATGTATAGGTGTAATATATGGTATTATAAGATCTATGATGCACTGTGTATGCATAATATGACTCTATGATTGTGAGGTAATAATAGAAGGAATGGGGGTTTGTGTAACCTATCATTGAGTGATTTTTTATTTCTATGTAATAGTATAAATAGGAATATGTTTAGTTGTTATATGTAATTAAATATGATATATTGTAGTAAATTAATATTTCATAGAATCCATTGTGTAGATTTTATGCAATGGTCTCTCAAGTATTGGTTTCTTAGGAAAGGGGATTACCTATTTATTACCCTTTTATAGAGGATTAACTAGTAGGTGTTTCTCTTAATTTTTGCTCATTTCTTAATTTTGGAAGAAGATAAGAAATTAGTAATAAGGATGTGGTAGAAATACCTGATTATTGATGTGCATGTAATCTAGATGAGTATGGAGATCTCCTCTTTATCTTTGAAGGAATAACTATAGATAAGAAAACACTAATGAAAGGGATTGTTATCAAGATAGTTAGGTGGGCTACCTAGCATGAGCTAGATCCAAGAAGCATGAGCTTGCTAGGAGGCTATCAATCCACTCTTTGATAATAATAAAGTTGAAAGAGATAGAAGTAAACTAATTGCATCAAATAGTAGAAAGTAACTAAAATGAAATACAAGAAGTAGATGAATGTTTTATAGAGAAAATAATTAAATATAGTAAAATTGGGTCAATACTATTGTTAAGATAAATCAATTTTGGTTTAAAAAATCAAGTAGGGGTCTATGAAAAAGTAGGGACGTAAAAAGTTAGATTTGGTTGGTGGTAAGGGGTTAGAAATAACTTGTTATTTCATGCCGTAATGACCATCAGTGGTTCTACTGACCATCAATGGTTGGGATAATCATTGATGGTTGGGTAACCATCAATGGTTAGAAGTGACCGTTGGTAGTTATGCTAGCCATCAAAGATTGTTTATGGATTTTTAAAGATACTCAAAAAATATTTGAAAAATGGTTTGTTGATTAGGTAAAGTTTTGTTTAAGGGCTTGGCTAGAAATAAGAGGTTGGAAGATGAAGTAGATCTGATTCAAGACTAGAATTTAGAAACCAAATAAAATTGAAACATAAACTATACTTTTTATTTTCTAAATGGTTGATGGTTGATGATTGGAGAAATTTTAGTAGAGTAACATTACTTTTCCTTGAGAAATTTTTTGGAAAAGGTTTAGATCTCTATTATTATTGTTGAATTATTGGAAGAAGACTAGTTGGTTCGCTATAAGTTTGCATACTTGTGTGTAAGAATGCTTGTGATAATAGATCTATTTCACCTCCTACTTCCCTCTTTTTATAGGTAAAGAGGGATGGAGGATAGAAGGTTTGTTAGTATGTTGGCTTACTAATTTTGATGCTTTAGAGTTTTTTAGCACTGCATAAGGTGAACATATTTAATTATGTCACATTAGCTCGCACATAGCTAGTGATGTGTTAAAAGGGTGAGGACCTGACCATCGATGGTCAGGCTAACTATTGATGGTTAAGATGACCATCAATGGTCAAGTGTCTATAAGAAAAGGGTCAAGGTAAGTTAAAAGGGGTGGGTTAAGGTTTGTTAGTAAGTCATTGATTTTAGTTAGATAAGTAGCTAACTAGACCTAAGTTTGATAGCTTGGTCAATGGGTTGAGAAGGGTTAGGTGGTCCTTAAGTTATCTTGAGGTATTTCAACTTCTAGTATGGTTTTATAGTGTCTAAATTTTACCCCTCTTTTTATGTGGCTTTGAATTAACAAGCTATAAAATAAAAATGGATTGATTGGTCAAAGGTATGTTTTCCCCAAGTATGAGAGGAGTTGTTCCCCCTCAAACTGGGAGTTGATGATGTGAAAATGAAATTGATTCAAGTTTTGATAAGCATTGGATGGTGAGTTATGAGGTAGGTGAAAAAGGGGGTTTGGAATTTGAAATGAAACATGAAAGTAAAATGTGACTAAGTGTGATATCCAAGATCACCCAAAGACTAAGGTTGCCAATGTTGGTAAAAATAAGGTCAATTTTAGAAGGACTAGTGACAGGGTAATCAGGCCACAATATTAGCCATAGTTAATCAGGTTATTCCTATCAAGGATTATAGATAGGGTTAGTGTTCTTATAGGTATCCAAGGTAGGAAGTGTTCCATTGAAAAACACAAATGTCTAGTTGTGCATAACGTGGTGTAAATTTAAATGTTCAACATGTCAAGGTTGGTCGGTGTGGTCAAAAATACCAAGTAAGGTCATTACAAAATATGTGTTTTTTTGGGTCAAAAAATGGCCAACATCAAGGTGGATGTGTTCTAATGGTTGGTTTGAGAAAGTTAATCTCTAAAATTTTAGGCTTTGGTTTGGGGGACAAAGGTTATCTCCTAAAACTTAGACACTTAGGTATAGGTGCCTAAATAAATTTTAAAATGTGGGCTCTCCTGACCATCAATGGTTAGGGATCACATGGTCAATCATCGATGGTCACCCTGACCATTGATGGTTAAGGGAAAACCCTAAAAGGCTAGAGGATAAAAATTGAAAATGAAATTTCATTTTCACTTTTTGTAATTTGACCTTCAAGATTTTTATGCATTTTCATGATCTAGTGATTTGGCTTTTTTTGTGAGAGAGTTGACTGAGCATTTGGTTTAGGTGGTGATTGGTGATTGGTTGAGCATGTATTTGAGGTGATTTTATGGGACTAAGATGTAGGGTAGATGAGGATATAGTTGATTAGTTGGATGTGGGCCTCATCCTTGAAAGCAATCAAGAAATTAGGTGGGTGATGTTTTGAATTGATAGATTAGTTGATTTAGTTGTTGTGAAGTTGAATTTGTGTTTTGTTTATTAGTTTAAAAAAGGTTTTGTGTAGGTTTGACCTAGTTTTAGGTTTCATTTATGATTTGGAAATTTAGTTGATGAAATTTAAAATTGAGGGAGGATTTGGGTTGGGTATAGAATATAAAATAGAATTAGGTAGCTTTTTTTTTGGTTATTTTGAAGGGTTTTTTAGGAAGGTAGGGTAGGTGTTTTACCCCTAGCAGTCACACATAATGACCATCATCAATTAGACCTAAATGTTGATGGTCAGATCTAACCATCGATGGTCAACCATCAAAAATTTCACTAGACCATCAATGGTCGTAATGACTTTTGGTAGTTGAGTGTTTGGGGAAGGGATGGTTTAAGAGAAAGATATAGGAAAAAATGTTTTAAAATGTTTTAAGGGGGTGTGGGGTAGTTAAAAGGCCAAATATAAGTAGGATAGATTATATTCAAGTAGGAGTGATAGGTTTGGGTAGTTGAGATCATTGTTAGATAGATTTAGGTGTTGGTTTAATAGGTTAAGGGAAGGTTTTTGAAAATTTTGTAGGGTAGGGTAGATGTTTGTGATAGAAGTATTAGGTGTTGGTGTGATAGGTTAGGGTAGATGTAAAAGTGTTTATGGGTGAGGGTCACTTTCAAGGGCTATACGTAATATTGTAAAGGTAATGGTTATGTGTTAGTTAGTTTGTAAATAGGTTAATGTAGGTGGATGTAGGTTGATGTAGATTGGTTTAGATTAATAAAGAGGTAGATTGGGATAGAATGATTGAAATGAATGGAAATAAGTAATGGAAATGGAAAACTAATGTTAACTTGATTTTTACAAGCATGAGATCAGATCTAGATGAGGGATCAGGTTCTTAAGATCTTTATGGGGGTCTATGGAGGGATAACTAAGGATGATTAGACACACATGGGGGAGGTTAGCCTCAGTGCTATGAGATACTATCAACACTTATCACTAGATACAATGATGATCATGGCCCTCATCAAGAGATGGGATATGGCTAAGAACACCTTCCTACTACTAATAAGAGAGATGACCATCCTACTTGAAGATGCTCATAGTATTACATAACTATCCATTTGCAGGGAACTAATTTACCATATAAAGAGCGAGGAAATGGACAAGTAAATAGATCTCATATATAGTGAGGATTGGGCCCTTAATAGGTGGAATATAGGTGGTTTTGGTTATGGGCCATTACACTACATGGATCTAAATGAGAGGTGTTCAATGATGATGATGATGATGGTAGTGTCTTATTTTATGTTGCTAGATTTGAGCAGTAGGGGGTTTCCATATCTACTACTAGGAGTGTTGGTAGAGATGTTGCTTAGGAGGATAGTTTTTGGTCTAGATATATAAGGAGATTTGGGAATTTTGAGCTCATAGGAGGTATGGGATCAGTGTAGTTTTTATGCTCCATTATTGGGCATACAAACATATTAGGGTTCTGAGATCATTAGGGCTACCATGGGAGGGTTATGCCAAGATGGATTTTAGAGTGGGATTCATGTCATGGAGGGGAGATTATGCATTAAGAAGATATGGAGGTGGGAAAAGATATATTTACTAGTTTAGAGATGTAATGGAGGGTTTGGTTATGGGTGATGTGGTGTGGAGGCCTTGTGTCAACTTTCTTAGGTTGGCCTTCTATAGCCATCATACATTGTAATTAAAAAAATTGGAGATAGATCTATGAGAGGAGAGAGGATGAGATTGATTTCATCTTATTTGATAGAGTTTTAAGGAAATTTATCCTAGTGTAAGGGATTCCAAGTCTATTCTTGAGGTATAGGAGGGAGGATGTTGAGTTTTTGTTACTCAAGCCATAGCTAGAGGAGGTGGTCTAAAATAATGAGGAGCTACTAGTTAGAGTAGGGGTTGATGATGTCAGTGTTATTGGTAGTTATGTGACATGGTATTAGGACATTTATGTAGTGACTAATTTTGGATGGGATGATGGGAGTTGATAGGCCATGGATGTGAATCTAGCTAGTGGGGGTCCATAGGTACAGGGTGGATAGGCAAGAGTAGCACTAGTTTCTACATAAACACATATTATAGGGTTACAAGGATAGGTGGCCACATTGTAGGGCTATATTGTGACTTTATAAGGTCATATTTCCACTATTATATGTGAGAGAGATCGGGCTAGGACCTCCGTAGGTTTGGTGACCTAGGAGAGGGATAACTTGAGATAGAGGGTAGGAGCAGTGATAACACTAATAAGACCACTAGGTATCATCATGATGGCATGATAGTTGGACACATTGGAGGATATGAGTTAATACAAGGCCATAGTTCTATAATAATTCCTTGAGTAGCCCTCATGGGGAAGTATAGAGCTAGTTTAGTAGGTGGGGCATCCATGATAACTCTAGTTAGTGGGTCACATTAGTAAGTAGATAGGCAGGCATCCTAGGAGGATCAACACTAGATGGTAGTGGTATAATAGGTGCAAGAGGGGCCAATGGTGGTGGTTACCTAGGGGCATGATAGATGATTTTATAGGATGTATAGGTATAGATGTACATGATTTTGATACCAAATTACATGCTGATGTAGTGAGATGCACATGCTTTGAGAGAGAGATTATACATTATTACATGTATTAATTATTTTGATGACATGGTGTATATGATGATCATGATTATGTATAGATGTGGTTTATGGTTCATGGTTCATGGTTAATGATTCATGATTTACATGTTTTTATGTTTTATGTTTATGAGATGTGGAATCAATAGCTTAGGCATGTGATTATTATGGATGATGTTTTTGTTTTTTTCATGGATATGATGTTTATGATTATGGATGGTTTGATTATGGTTTGTCATAGGATGTTATATGATGTGATTTATTCTATTGATTATGGATGTGATGTTCATTTATGTTTATGATGTTGATGAAAGCACATGAAGTAAGTTAGATAACAAACTAGATGTGGGAAAAGAGATGAGAATCATGAGATATATGTATACATGAACCAATGATAAGAAGGTAAGGAAAAATCATGATGCCTTTTCATTGGTTAAAATAAAATAAAACCAAAGTTAGATTAGTTTAAGGAACATAAGCCTTTCAAATGTTTTTTAATAGCATGCTTTGGTTGATAAATAGGTGTCTTAATCACATTATGTCATGTAAGCTCATAATCCCTTGATTTATAGATGGTATAATGGGGAAGGTAGGTGATAGGTGAAATGTAAATGGGTTAATAGGTAAGGTAACCTTAGATGTGTTATTTTTCCCCTTCTATAGGTGACATAAGAACCATATTAGACAAGTTCATGTCATCATGCAAGGTATAGACTGATCAATGAGGGAAGTCTACTAATGCTAGATATGAACGCTAATTGCAAATTTATTGGGATAATTTGTTCTAATTTGGATATAGGGCCCTTTATTGATTTTATTTTCAATAATTTTTTTAACCTGATCAATGTGAGAAGCTTCAAATGATTGCTTTGACCCATTTGACTTATCCATCCTTCAAGGGACTTATCTAAGTTTGGGTTTGTTTGTTTGGTAGTTGTCTTTCAAGAAAGTCTATCTTTTAAGTAATTTAGTTTTGGGTAGCTATCCTTCAAGGTAATAGTCTATCTTTTAATAAATTTAGTTTTGGATAGCTATCCTTCAAGGAAGCAATCTATATTTTAAGTAATTTAGTTTGTTTGGGTAGTTGTCTTTCAAAGGAGCAGTCTGCATGCTAGAGATATGTGACCCAAGTGATATTTTGGTATCCCAAGTTATTTTGAGGCTAGGTTTAGACATGGAAAATTATATATAGGCTTAAAGATTTACCTTTATGAGGGTAAAAATTTAACACAAAAGGTTAATGATAGGTGAAAGGGGTGGTTTTGAGAGATAATGACCATGGGATTCTATCTTATTAGAGATGAAAAGTATCTATGAGAACCATGCTATAGGTAGAGGAGTGGTACCAATATTGAGGATTAGGCTATAAATATGGTGATTAATTACATGGTTCTATGTTGTAATTGGTTTCCCTCAAAGCGATAGGGATAGGTAAGTGAAGGTGAAAATATTGTAAATCAAGGGAAGAGCTTAAGTTAGATAAGAAAGTGAGTTTAATTTTTGTTTAATAAAATAAAGGATGAATTTGCAAAGAATTGAGAGACTCAAGTTTTATTTTTCCTTTGAGAGAGCAAAAATGGTAAGCTCCTAATCTATACTTATGGGTTATGATGCAGGGTTCAAACCAATTGAAAGAAAACTTACCTCTTTTTATTTTCTCCATATTGGTTACATGTTGGTTTTCCTTTAGGATTAGGTCTTCGATATTGAATTATTATTATTTTGTGTTTGTTATAAGCATGTTTTATTCTCTCTTGATAGACATGAAGATGGTTAAGCATTACAAGGTGATGTTCATCAAGTAGCTCAAGGCATGCTAGATGTTCTTAATGATAGTCACTCTCAAAAATTATCTCTTGCAAGGATATGTAAAGAAAAGGAATCTAGACTTTGAGAGGCAAGACTACCTCTACTATGAATACTATAGAGAAAGGGGTAACACTCATAGAGGTTTGAATGATAGTGCAATAGGGCCATAAAGTAAAAGAGATGTGTAAGTGTCAATCTTGACCTGAAGTACTGACTAATTTGGTCAACATTTTGTTAAGGTTTTGTTAAAGGCTTCCACCTATCCATTTGCTTGTGGATGTTAAGGTGAATAAAATCTTAATTTAATGCCAAATGTATCGTAAATACCTTAGACATGCTTATTTTTTAAATATTTGTCATTATCGGTGATGATATTATGGGGAACACTAAAGTGATAGATGATATGATGATTGATGAAGTAGACAATCTTGTCAACTTTGGTGGAGATGAGAGGAATAACTTCCACCCATTTAGTGAAATACTCAATGGCAGTGATGATGGATTGGTGTCATTATGAAGAGTGAATATTAATTTTCCCAATGAGATTGAGTCCCCATTATGAAAAGGGTCAATAGTATTTGGATACTTGGAGGCCATGGGTAGGTGCATGATGTAAATTGGCATGTTCTTGACATTTAACACACTTATTTACATAATCACAATAGTCTTGGTTGAGGGTGGGCCAATAGTATCCAAGGTGAAAGATATGTTTAGGGATAGCTAAACCACTAAAGTGTCCCCCATAGATTCCATCATGTATTTCCTTGATAACATGGGAAGGTTCATGACTATGTAAATAATAGAGAAGGAGTCCATCAAAGCCATGATTATAAAGGGTTCCACCTAGTATGGTTAATGAGAGGTACTCTAAATAAAGGATCTTCAAGAATTATTACAGATGTTGGGAGGAATGATTCTAAGGTTGAGGTAGTTGAAGGTTTTCTCATACCATATGTCTAATGGAGATGATTCCACACTAAAAATGATAGGAAGTTTAGAATGGATATAATAATGTGTGATAAAATGATGGATGGTAATAAGGAGCTTAGAATCAGCAGGTTGAGATGGGATTTGGGTAGCAAGGGAAGCCATTATATGCATGAACTTGTTGGTAGATCATGGAACATATTGGATAAGGTAATCATAAAATGATTCTAAAAGTACATCTATGAGTTGTTCATACTTTTTCAAGGCATCATTTTTACAATGGTAGGATCTATTAACCTAGTTGACCACAATTTGGGAGTCACTAAAAACACTAATGGTCTTAATTCCCAAGGCTAGAGTAATTTGGAGACCTATCACTAGGGATTCATACTCAGCCACATTATTAGTGCACTCAAAATAAAATTTAAAGGAAAAGGGAAAAGGTTCACCATTAAGGGGAATGAGAATAACTATAGCACCTCTACCATGCTATAATTTGGAGCCATCAAATAACATGGTCATTTGGTAGGTGGGTCCTCTTAAAAAAGAGACATGATGGAATTGTCTAGAAATACAAGAGGAAATGGTTGGTTGTCTGGTAAAAGAGATTCAACCAATTGTTCAGTAATGACTTGCCCTTTAATCAAATTCTACTAGAGGAAATCAAGGTCAAACTCAACTAAAAGCATGAGCCACTTATCCATGCATTGGTTTTGTTATGCTTTAGAGTGCATGTACTTGAGGGGGTTAGTGTTAGTAATGATGAAAGTTTTATGATTGAGAAGGTAATGACAAATTTTGGAAGCCAAAAATACCAGGGTGAGGCAAAGTTTCTCAGAATAAGTGTATCAAGTCTCATACTCTATAAGCATTCAAATTATGTATTATACAACTTGATCTTTGTTTTGTTCATCATGATGAGTGACAATTGCTTCTAAAGAATGGTTAGTGATAGAAATATAAAGGTAGAAGGGTTGGTACTCTTTAGTTAGGGTAAGAACAGGTGGAGAAAGGAGGTATTCTTTGAGTGATTCAAAGGTTTGTTGGTAGTCCTTAGTCCACTTGAAAGATGTATATTTATTAAGAAGATGGTGAAAGGGTTGACAACTATCTAATAATTGAGAGATAAAGTGATGGATGGATTAGAGCTTCCCATATAGGCTGAAAAGTTGCTTAAGGTGGGTTAGAGGTGGCATCTCCAAGATTACTCTAACTTTGGTACGGTCTAATTTGATTACTCAAAGAAAGATGATAAATCCAAGAAGTTTTATAGATAGGACCCCAAAAATACATTTCTTGGGGTTGAGTCTAACATGGAAGTGGATTAGGCATTTGAGGATGATTGTGACAATGGCTAGGTGGTCCTTATGATGTTTATATTTCGCAAGGAGATCATCTACATAGTTCTCTATGATTTTATGGATGAGATCATGGAAGATTTAGGTCATCACATGCAAGTAAGTTGATATATCATTCTTTAAACCAAATGGCATGACTCTATAGCAAAAGGTTCCCCATGGGGTGATGAAATCATTTTTATTATGATCCTTAGGGGAAATCAAGATTTGATTATATCTTTAGAAATCATTCATGAGAGAACATCTCGTGGCTAGTGATAAGATCAATAAGTTGGTCAATGCTAGGCAAAAGGAAGTCATACTTTGGACAAGAAAGGTTGAGGCCATGAAATTCAATATAGAGGTGAAGTTCCCTTGTGGGTTTGGTAATGGTAATTATGTTATAAACCCATTGATGATAATCAATGGGTTGGATGAAGTCGATAGATAAAAGACATTAAAAATCTTCTTTGACTAGGAGGGTGATGCAAGGGTTTATCCTATGAAGCTTTTACTAAATAGGCTTAGCATTAGGATGAATGATAATGTTTTGGAAGGATATATAAGGATCAATTATGAGAATATATTGATAGGGCCAAGAAAATGCTATACTTTAGTCATAAAAGAAAGAAGGGTAATCTTGTTTCTCTATAGAATCTAAGGATTGACCAATCTTTATAATGTGAGGGTTATCCTAAGTACCCAGGTTAACATTGATAGTGGATTATTTAAACATGGTTTGGTTCTCAGTACGAAGGGATTTGTTGATAGAAGAATCCCACTCACTGAGATAGGTGAGAATGGAATCGTCATCTTGATGTTGGATGGTGTTAATGGTAAGAGAATCATTTTCTACCATTTTAGTATGGATGAGAGGAAGGGTTTTAGTTTGGCCACCCTTTTGATAGGTTAGGAGGCCTAAACTAACAGTATTGATCAAAAAAAATTAGGAGGGATGATATCAAAATCCTCAAACTTTAAAAGAGATTGTGTTGGTGAGGATGGGATGTTTTCCATGATTATTTTTGGTGAATCAATTATTTCTTCTAGTGGTATGAACCTAGGTCAAAATAGCTCATGAGGGTTCTAATTTTTGATGGAAGATAAATCATGAGGTCTATGTTCATAATGGTCAAGGCCAAATCCCTTATAGACATACCTATGAAGGTATAATTTGGCAAATGCTAGTTTGTCTAGGTAAGAGAAGTCAAAGGTAAATGGTCAGATGGTAGAGGTAATGGTGGAAGCAAGAAGTGGATGATCAATTACCCCATAGATTAAGTTAGTTTGATGGTTGGGAGGCCTAAAAGGGATGATGGTTTCAATTTTGGGGTCATAAATAAGATCATGGTCAAGGTTCCCATATTATTGATGAGTAGGGAAAGCATCTAAGGCTAGAAGATGATACTTCCCCAGTGAGAAACATTGGAATGTGGGTTCTAAGGGGTAGTCTATGAGGATCTAAGAAGAAGGGATAGATGAGCTAGTTAAAGCTTCATCAATGATAGGGGTGGATTTTTTTTGGGTTTGTGGTGAGGTGGATGATGGAGGAAGAAGAACATCATTGGGCTGATATGTCATATTGCATGATGCAAAAGGACTAGGGTCAAATTTTATAGTAACAACTTGACCTTCATGTTTAAACTTGACACATCAGTGTAAGGTAGATGGGACGCAACTCATGGCATGGATCCAAGGGCATCTAAGTAATACATTGTATTAGAACTCACCTTATATAATGTCAAAGAGTTATGGAATTATGTGAGGTCTCAAGTGGATATGGAGGATGATTATCCCTAAGGTAGTAGCCATAGTACCATTGAAGGAGTAGAGGATCACTATATTTTTTGACATGATATTCTTAGGCAGATGGAGTTGGTGATAAGAATGAGAGGAGATAATGTTAATACTAGCTCATTCATCAATCATCACCCTTTTGATGTGGTTTTGATTTATGTATGTAGTGATGAATAGGGGAGGATTGAGATATTTAGAATGAATAGAAGGTATTTTTGAATCCCAGAGGGTGACAAAGGTAGAAAGTTGAAGGGATCCAACAAAGGATGTAAGAGGTTGAGGGTCTTTTGGTTGAACCTCGATTGATTATAGGGCTTTTATTAATGCTTTGTAGTGATGGGGTGAGGTGTTTATTAGTTTTTAAAGGCTCCTCTTTATCAAATTCTAGTGAATTTGTTTTAGAACCACTAGTTTGATGGATTTAGAAGGGTTAGAGGGAGAGGCACCCAAAATGAATATTTTGGGTTTTGGTGAAGATGAAGGTAAAGGTGAGGGTGTTTGGATTTGGTTAGAAGGTTGAAGGGTGTAAGGGTATGTCCATGGTATGGATAATTTAGATTTTCCATTATCCTTTTGTTGGGCCTAAGATCAGGTAACCATATGGATAGTGTGGATTAAGGGAGGTGTTGGGATATATTTTTACTTTGATTCCTCATCACTTTCAAATGAGAGTCGAGGAGTAGGTAAATGTTGGATGGGTTGAGTTGGCAGTTGGATTGGTAATGGGCTAAAGGGAGGTTCATCTAATAAAAAATCATACTCATCCCATAAGTTATAAATAAGTGTTTGGAGATATTTACAATTCTCTATGTCATGTCCAAGAGTCCTATGGTATAAATAGATCAAATTATCATTGAACCATGATGGTTTATGATGTGAAGGGTCAAAAGTTTTGATAGGTGGTAGGCTTAAGGAAGAGGTTTGTAATAAACTTTTTATAATGGTCAAATAATATTTGAGTAAAGGTGTTGAGGGTGTTGGGTTCTTGGTTTTAGGAATGGGAGCCTTCTTCAAAGTAGGCTTCATCAAAGAAATTGTAGTTGGTGGAAAAGTTTTGGTAGGTGGTTTTGGTTAGGATTGTTTGGTGATGGTTGGTTTATATTTGGATGATTTAGAGGTAGAGGTTGAAGGTTTGGAAATAGGTGGGAAGGTAGAGGTAGATAATTTAGTTAAGAATGATGGGTAGTTTGATGATTTGGTGGAGGTAAGTGTAGGTAGAGAAACAGGTGAAGGTTTAGTAGATGAGGAATAGGTAAATATGGGAGGGTTAATCTTTTTGGTATAAGTATGAGATCTTGGGATGGTATAAGAATGGGGTCATAAAATATAATGTAAGTGTGAAGGAGGTGGTATGGCTTGGGTTTGAGGTGGGAGTTTGGTTGGTTCCACCTTCTTAGTTGGTTTGGTTAGAGTTATCTTTGGTGGACTAGATGGGGTTAAGTCTAAATTCAAAGTTGTGTTAGCAAGGATAGGTGAAGGAAGTATTCTTATATTCTTGATGGGTTTGGTTAGAGAGGCTTAGGTGATTTGACAAGTTTATATGAAGGTGGGTTGGATGGTTCTCCTATGGTTTTGGAAAAAAAAAGTGTTTAAGGATGGGGTTAAGTTAATGATAGGTTTGAGGGTGGATGTAAGTGAGGTTGAAGGTTCAAGTTTATTTTGGTAAGGAAGTAAAATATGATCTAAAATGTGTCTCTATCTAGGTTGGGTTGAGAAATAAACTCTAGACTTTGGACTAATCTGTAAAAGGTCTTGTAAATGGGTTTAATTCCTTGGTTATTGGTTTCAAAGGTTAAGCCCATGGGCTGAGATATGGCAATGGTTTCTTCACCTATGTTATTGATGGAAGGTTTCATGATGTGGGAGGATGTCTCCTCCATGGAATGTGTAGGTAAGGTGATTTATTCTCTTTGGATGGTTCCCAAAGAGAGAATGGGTGGTTTTATGATAGGGGAGGAAGGTGTGATGGCCCCAAGTGAAAGAATAAAAATGATTATTTCTTTTGTTTAGGTGTCCAAAGGAATAGAGGGTAATTATACCACTTTAATAAGTGGAGTGGGGGAAGAGGTGGTTGAATTAATGGTTTCCTCCTTTGGTATTTCTATCAAAGGAGATGTGGATAAGTCTACGATCTCATCAAGTAAAGAAAAAGGGGTGGTTGCTTCCTATATTTGGGTGTCCAAAGGAATAGAGGGTGAGTCCACAAATTACATGAATGTAATGGAGGAATATGTATTTAAGGTAATGGTCTCCTCAATTATGGGTTCACTAATAATGACATTAATTGTATGGACCTCATGAATGTGAGATGATTCTGGTTTATTATCATCATAGTTGGTAGAAAGGTCATGTTTGGGAAAAGGTTTACAAAATATGTCAAGGTAATAATTAGGAGGTACATTAGGATTATCAAATACAATTTCTTTCTTATCAATAATGATTTATACAATAGTCTTAAAGGTGTTGCACCTACTACCATCATGTCCAATGACACAGTGGAAAGCACATAGATTATTCTCATTGTACTAACCAGGTGTAGAGTGAGAAACATCAAATTATTAGGGAGTTTTTATGGGTGGAACTTGTATGATGTTTGATTTGAGTAATTTATCCAAAACTAAAGTATAGGACTCCCCTATTGGAGTATATTATTTTGAGGCAATTCAGTTTTAATTTTGGTTTGGGTGGTTGGAAGAGTTAAAGGAATTGGTGGGGTTTGGTTAGTTGATATTTGATGGTGGAGCATTTTTAAGGACAACTAAGTTGGTAGATGCCTTTGGTTTGGTATTAGGATGGTTTGATTAATTGGTGGTTTTTTTTGAGGAAGGATCATTAGATTTAAATATAGAATTTTTGTTTCATAGTTTCAATTTTCACTCATCAGTGGATTTAATTTCCAATTTACATGCCATGGTGAAAGCCTCATCAAAAATTCTAAAAGTTTGAACTTGAAGAGTAAGGGAAATATTTTTGGCACAACCTTGAGAGAAGATTTAAATCAATTTGGGTTAGGGTAAGGAGAAAGAAATTTGGTTGATAAGACCTCTCCATTTAGATATGAAATTGGTAATTGATTCACCATCAAATTGCCTAATGGAATAGAGGTAAATAATAGAGACCTTTTTAGATATATTGACTAATAAATGATCTAAAAATACATAGGAAAGTTTAGAAAAGGAAAATATGGTGTTCTTGGTGAGGTTACTATACCAATTTAGGACTAGTCCCAATAAATACATGGGAAAGGTATGAAGGATAAGAGAATCATAATATGCAATTGAATAGAAAGAATGGAAAAATGATCTCAAGTGTTGTTGGGGGTCCTCCTTGATTTGGATCTTGGAAAACTTGGGAATTTCCCATTGAGGAGGATAAGATCAGATAGAGATAGATGGGTGGATAGGTTCATTTTAGATTTTATCATAAGATAAAAGGTTATGAGCCCCAAATATAGATGACTCCAAGTTGGTCATTTTGTTCATTAACATTTTGACCAAATCTATTTGAGGTTGGGAAGATCTATAATTAGATGGTAAGTTTGGTTGAAATTGGGTGGCACTAATATATGGATAAGTGGTAGAAGGTTAAGAATATACCACATATTGGTATATGTTCATTAAAGGTTGGGATGGTGCCACATAAGGGTTAATGGGAACAAAAGGTTGGGTGGAAGGTGTTATGTATCCTTATGGATTAAGAACATATTAGTAGGATGTCAAGGGTATTTGTTGATAGATTGATATTGGTTGATTTGGAGGTATGTATGGGTTAGTAAATGGTTGCAGTTGAGATGTAACTCTCATGCTAATAGGTGGAAGGGTAGGAGGTATGGAAAACACCAAATTTTGAAGAGGGGTGGAAATCGATGGGTTAGTGTGATAAGGGGAATAGTATAAATAGGGGTAGAAAATACCCCCATGGTGGATGAGTTATGGGTAACAGAAGGTGAGGTTTCTCCTAGGTTGGAGGTGTTGGTTGGTGTAGGGGGTGTTTAGCTATTGGTTAGGATGTTGGATGGGGTTTGGGTGGTGGTAATGGATGGGATATTTCTATAAGAAGATGATTGGGTGATCATAGGTTAGGTAGAGGTAGGACCCACCATAATATGGGGAGGCTTACCATAAAGTGGATCCATATGAGGAACCAAAGCAATAGGGGTACAGTGAGCTAAGGTGTTGAGGTAATGTTGGAGATCCATGGGTTTTTTTATCAAGGAAGGTAGTGAAATCCATATCAACCTCAAAAACTATCTAAGGCATGGTAGGAGGGTGAGAAATATGAGGAGAAATCTCAACATTAGAAGTATAATCCATGGAAGAAGAGGAAGAAGAAGATGGTGGTTCTTGGTTGGTTTGATTCCTTAACTATTGTTTATTAAAAACCATGTGAGGACTAGAAAATAAATGATGGAAAAACTCAAAAATCAAACACAAAGCAAGAAAAAAGAAAAGAATCTCAAGAAAATCAAAACATACACTAAAGTGCATTTAAAACTTAGGATTATTTTTATATCTCTTTTGGCTTATGCCTTAGAAAGTGTGAAGAAGAAAATTTGGTTTGTAGATTAGGTATTAAAGAGGAAGTCTAAGGTTGATTTCAAGTATTAAAGGCTCTCAAAAATAATATGTATTAAACATGAATATGTGGCTTGATATTGGGGCCTACCCCCTCACTTCACACACCATAGTGATAAGGGTGTCAGGTGTTTAGCCAAAATATATTGAATTTTAGAGTTTATACTCAACCAGAGAGTTGAGTTAGTTCTCCCCTTGGTAATGACCTCTAAGTACAACTATTAAGAAAGGGTAAGGTTACCTCTAGGTGAAGAAATCCTAATCAAGCCTTGTCTCAAGTTTATTTTGATGTGTTGATTGATTAGGTGGTTTGGTAAAGTGTGTGATAATAAGAGTGAAACTATGATTAATTACTTTACTTTTAACTAGATGAACTAAAAAAATCAAGCAATCAATGTATGCAAGGTTTATTTTAAGCTGAAAAGAAATTTAAAATATCATTGTATGAGTAAAGAATAAAGGAAGAAAGGGGCATCTAAATTATGCTATGGTCCCACTGAGTGTGCCAAAATGTTTCTATTATTAATTTATGTTCATTTCATAATTTTGGAAGAAGATAAGAAACTAGTAATAAGCGTGTGGTAGAAATACTTGGTTGTTAATGCACATGTAACCCAAATGAATATGGAGAGATCTTATTTGTCTTGGAAGGAATAAGCTATAGATAATAAATCAATAACAAAAGGACTTTTTAGTAAGATAGGTGGAGTACCTAGGATGAGCTAGATTCAAGAAGCGTGAGCTTGCTAGGAGTCTGTTATTCCACTCTTTGATAACAATTAAGTTGAAAGAGATAGAAGTAAACTACTTGCATCAAATAATATAAATTAATTGAAATTAAATAAAATAAGTAGATGAATTCTTGATAGAGAAAATGACTAAATATACCAAAAGTGGGTCAATATTAGTGCTAAGATAGATCAGGTCAGGTTCAAAAAATTAGACAAGGGTTTGTGATCAGGCAGAGACATAGAAATTCAAATTTGTTTTATGGTAAGGGGTTTGAAATAACTTATTGTTATTTTATACCATAGTGATCATTGGTGGTTATCATAATTATCAGTAGTTGGGCTGATCATTGTTGGTTGGGTAACCATCGACAATTGGAAGTGACCATTGGTAGTTATTCTAACCATCGACGGCTGCCTATGGATTTTTGAAGATACTCAAAAAAGAGTTAAAAAATGGTTTGATGATTAGGTAAGGGTTTGTTTAATGGTATAGTTAGAAATAGGAGGTTGAATGATAGGTGTAGTAGATCTGATTTAGGCCTAGAAGTCAAAAACCAAACAAAATTGAAACATAAACTATACATGTTGTTTGCCAAATGGTTGATGGCTAGAGCAATTTTGGCAGAGTAATGGTACTTTTCCTTGAGAGTAATTTTGGCAAAGGTTCAAATCTCTATTATTATGATAAATTATTAGAAGAAGACTAGCTAGTTGGTTAGAAGATTGGATACCTATGTTTAAGAATGGTTATGATGATGGATCTATTTCACCTCCTACTCCCCTCCTATTATAGGTAAAGAAAGATGGAGGATAGAAGGTTCCTTAGTAGGTTGGATTACTTATTTTGATGCTTGGGATTTCATTATCATTGCATAAGGTGAACATATTTAATTATGCCATGTTAACTCACACACAGTTGGTGATGTTTTAGAAGGGTAAAGACCTTACCATAGATGGTTAGGGTAACCATTAATGGTTAAGCTGACCATCAGCGATTGAGTGTTTAGAGGTAAAGGGTCAAGGTGAGTTAAAAGTGTGGGTTAAGGTTCATTTTTAGTTCATTAAGTTTAGTTAGCTAAGTAGATAACTAGACCCAAGGTCTAATAGGTTGGTCAGTGGGTCAAGAAGGGTTAGGTGGTCCTTAAGGTATCCTGAGACATTTCAACATATATTATAATTTTCTAGTGTCTACAATAGGTTTTATGATTAATTTCTTGGGTATAAACTTATTTTATTTAAGTTTATGTCCATATGGAGTTATATAAACTATATTTACCCATTTAGCATGAATGTATTTAGCACACCCATGCACTATATAAGGTACAATGTGTAGTGTATGTATCCAAGATCATCCCATTAACATGTTAAAGACTCTCATATATGGTATAATGAATAATGTAGTGACCACATGTGTTGAGCTAACCTATAGAGGTAAGTCAATATCACCAAGTATAAGCTATGAGGTTTCATTGAATGCTCTAACCACTTTGGTTAAAGGGTGTAAATTATCATGTGTATATCCCAAATGTGTAAGTAATGCCATGGTGAAAAGATTCACACTAGAACTATTGTCAATCATAACATTGTGTATAATATGGTGGTTAAGGTATGCTTGAATGAATAATGAATTAATATTTGAGTCATTGTTTGCAATCTCATTGTCATCAAAAGTAATATAAGGTCTCTAAATCATGGAAGGTGCATATCATGTATAAGTACCAATAATCCCATATAATGGGTGCCCATAATGTGGTGGATGAGGATGTGCATTATATGCCATTTTTAATTTTGTTTCCTTCTTAGAATGTTATTGTAAAGGGTTGTTAAATATTTTCTAATTTTAGTTATCACTAGGTTGTGAACCTAATTCCTTTGGAGGATCATTAAATGTAGTTTTTTGGCCATTGATAAGGTCTTAGATCTTATGCTTCAAGGTAAAATATTTGTTCATAGAATTCATAGGGCCTTAGTGATAGTAACAATAGTAATTTGCATCATATCCTTTAGTAATATGTTGTTCATATCAACCTCTATAGGATGAGGGAGAGATATGAGGTGACACTCCACAAGCTTCAGAATTAATGAAGATAGAGACTCAAGTAAGCATGCAAATTATCTCCTTAGTAAATTGGGGAAGATAAGATGATTAAGTTGTGACATTGAATTAACAATAGCATTTATTTCCTTTTTAGTTTATATAGTTTTCACCTTATAACTTGGTTTGATATTTCACCTTATAACTTGGTTTGATAGTGAACTTGGTATTGGATGTAGTCAATGTGTTTTCTACATAATTAAGTTTGTTCAATGAGATAAGTTTCATTTCATGATTGTGAATAATATGGCATAAGTCATCAAAAGATTTAAGGTTTTCAAAAATAATGGACTCATGTAATGGGGAAAGCAAACTTTTATTGAAGATGTATTCAAGCTCTTTATCTGCCATTGGATTGGTCATTTTAACCAACATTATGTTGTACCTTAAGACATATTCATTTTTAGGTTTAAGTGTTCCTTATTTTATTTTTGTAATTTGGGAATAATAAACCTTTTGGTAATGTTCATTGAAAAATGTGCCAAAAAATAATATAAAATAGGTTTTAAAGCTTCTATTAATTGGATTGATAAGTCATAAAAACACCTTAAAGCATAGTCATTATTGTTCCTTGTAAATAGTTTAGTCAAAATTTTATCATTGGAGGTATAACCAAGGCATGTCAAATTGAAAAATAAAATATTATATTTAGAATCACCCTTTCTATCATAAAATGTAAACTTAGGTGCAACAAAGCTAGTTGGTAAGGGATGCAAAGATATTTTAGGTGAAAGAGGGTTATGCAAAACCTCTTGTGAGTAAATAACATAAAGTGATTTCCTCTAATTTTGTTCAATTTTTGTAACCTTAGCTTGTAAACGTTTCATAGTTTGGAAAATACCTTGAAAATTTTTATTACTAAGGTGTGAATTTTGAGAAGGCACTAAAGGAGGTATGCCCATAGTTTGAGTTGATATAGGCATCAAAACCAATAATTGGGTTGAAGTGTTAATGTTTTCCATGGAGAATGTACTAATAGTATGATTTTTTTCAGGGAACAATTGTGTGAACACATATCTCATTCCCATATTAAAAGTATGAAGTGATGATGTCCTTAAAGGGAGAGTTATTGACATATAATCATTTGTAGTACCACCTAAATATTTACCATCACTAGTTAAGGAAGCCTTAGCCTTAGCATGCTTATTGATTTCATCTCTTGTAACATTCAAAAGTGCATCCATTAAGCCCTTGTTGTTATTAGATGAGTAACTATTGATTTTTTATATTCCATTTGAAAATGTTTTTTTTATTAATATTTTCTATTGATTATAAATGTAAAACTTAGAATTTGAAACAAAATACAATAATAAAAAAATATAAAACCCTAGTCAATGATATGGTTTTGAGATCAAAGGTTAGGTTCACTAAAATTTTAACCATAAATTGATTTTTCATAAGGGTAAGATAGGGTTAATAATATATTAATTAATAACAACATAAGTGATAAATAGATCTATAATAAGCTAATTAATTTCCAAACTTAGATAAAAAATATTTTGAATTTATAATACTGAGATATGATAAAAATAAAAAGTACAACTATAGATTGATATCGAAATAATTTGAAAACAAGAATACTTAGCTAGATTACTATGCATATGTATATCTAGGATAAAATAGTCTTGAAATGGGTTAGATTAGTATTCTATAATAGTTTTCAGATTTTAGAATTTTTTTAGTCTATGGCCTCTAATGCTTGCATAATATCTGGATAGTTACATCAACATTGCTATATGAGTTAGATACATGTGTCTAGTATGGAATAGTAACTAGATATGTATGTGATCACCTAGAGCCTTTTGTGTTTTATATCACCTTTCTTTTTATGCCTTCATATTACATATACAGGATATTGCTCTTGTCAAATGATCAAATCCTAGCTTCCTCATACTTGGAGTGATTATGAAAAAAATGGGTTAGTGTGCATGGTGTTCGGCTTTCCCAAGGACCCCTATATTAATGGGTACTAACCACATATCCAATAATCTAAATATGACCTCAAACTTATGTATTTTCCCCTTATTTGTTGGTTTGTGTGTGCATAAGGATGTAATGTGTGATAATCAAGTGCATAGAGTGACCTAGCTTATAACTTGGAACATATGGTTCATGTGATGATCCTTTAGTACTTTCAACTTGTTAGGATATTTATCCTATTCATAATATTTAAATAGGGATGAATGGGGAAGATTTTCTCACTTGAATGTTTTATTGAGTGATCATGGTAATTTTCATTATGAGTCCTTGGTATTTTCCAAGTGAAGAATAAATGAGGGTTAATCTTGTATATATAACAATCCCTTTTGAAACTATCTCTCACTAAATAACTTAGACTAACCTTTAGGATACATTTAATTTTAAAATTGAGTGAATTTTTGGCATTGGACACTTGGTTTTAAAATGGACATTTGCATCAACATACACGTCTGACTAGGATGTGATTATATGGGAAGATAGAAAATATGTACAAGTCTAAAATTGGTACAAAAACATAATTATTAGGTTTAGATTAGTTTTCTCATTATAAAATTCTTGGTCATCATAATATAGTGTTTTAACTAAGATATAATAGATTTATGCATAAATATATAGTGAATGCGATCTTTTCAATAGTGGGAATGTCTTATAATTGAAGGGTGCAACTATGATATGTATTTTATGAGTATATACAACTAAGGTGATATATAATTTAGATTTAGTGTCTATAAAAACTACCATTAAATAAATATACAATTATTTCTATATACATGTAAACAAATGGGGTAAAATATCCCATAATGTAAACAAAGTAGACAAAAATAAATGAGAAACACAAATAAGGACTAACCCAGAACTAGCTTCCTACCAAGAAGCCTATAAAAACTCGTATATAACCATCCTAGATATAACAAGGAACATAAATATACTAAATAAAAAGATATAATAATATTAAACCAAACTAGACCTACTAACCCTCAAACAAATTGTGGAAAATTTTATTTGGTCTTGTTAGTCTTTATGATGCCAATAACTTCTATGTTCTTTCTTACCTCTTTATTTCTCATGTTACTTCTTATTCTCTTACTTTGTCCCTCCATGTTTTCAATCTTTGGGGATTCTTTAGGACCTTATTAGACTCTACCAATTTTACCTTATTTCTAATTTGAACCACCTCTTTAGGTTTCTCTTAAATTTCATTATGTTGTTTTTTATCTCATGTCCCTATTTTAGTGCCTCTTCAAGCTTGGGGTTTCATATGAAAACTAGTTTTTTCCAAACCTCATGACCCCCTATTACCAACACCTACTCTGGCCTAGATAACCTCCCTAACAAATTTAAATTATTTTCTAATCTCTTTAATATCCTTTACTTTAATATTCAATCTCACCCATGCCTTTATGTGAGTCTAACTTTAATGCTTTATTGGTGACTAACCTAAAACTAAGATCATGTTATGATACATAATCAATGTATATAATCTAAAATTGAAAACATTTGAAATGATTAAAATTGAAAGAGTGAGATTTCAGAGAACATTATGTATCAATGTAACATTACCTATCGGAAAGTTAATTTGAAAAGATATATCATTGTACACAACCTAAAGCATCTACTTTCTCCCCTATTTTTGTATTTAGAAAATATGGGGGCTCATTCATAATATCAAACAAGGATTTAATGTCTAAATTTTTAGGTTTAATACCTTATTCATCATCTGATACAATCAATATCTTTTGAACCTATTCAATCCTTTCATCTTCTTGTTCTACATAAATTATCCTAATGTCTTATTTAAATCTTTTGACTCCACCTTTGAATCATCAATAACATAAATAGACCAAGCCTTCTCAATTTACTTGGGAGCCACCTCCTCCTCAGCCTATAACTAATTATCAATCACCAACTTAGCCTCCTTAAATAATAGTGGCTAGAGAGTTTGGTAGATAATTACATCATAAATCTGATTTTGATAGGCATCCACATTTTCATCTAAAGACCTCATTAGTAAAAATGAAAAATTGATAACATAATTATTTTTTAAGTGGTTAAATAAAAAGAAGTGGTGTTAATACACAAGCTTTTTCTTCCCCTCTAAATTCAAATACCTCATAAATTGAAAACATACTTTTGATAAAGGATAATGAATATTTTCCATCTAAAATACCTTCTTCACATTCTTCAATGATCCCTCATATTTTTCAAACAATTTTATAAACTCAGATGTATGATGTTTATCCTTAGAATCCTTTATTCCATCTAAATACATACCTATTACCACAAAAATGCTCTCCTAAATTTTTTTTATCATGACCCCTCTCATCCTTATAGACTTTATTTTTAATCTCTTTCAAAATCAACTAATACCTTAGGATCATAGCCTACAATATACTCCATCTATAGGTAGTGAGGTTGCCTCTATGCAAGATTTGCCAGATGGGGTTTTTTAAACATTGACTCATAATTTTGGTTAAATCCTATCGAGATATCATCCCATCATCTTAATCTATAAAAAAAAATTAATCCATAATGCACAACATTTTACTTCATTGGATAACTCATAAATTAATAATAAAATTGATATAATAATTCATATGCATGAAAATGATTATCTTACACTACCCAATCAGTTCATCCTTCTCCCCACAAAGATTAATGATGACCCAAATTTTAAAATTAATGTGGCACTCATATGTAATGAATATCTCCCATGGATTTGGGATTAAATTCATATTTTTGAAGATAATATTCATTTCAAAGTTTACCATGGTTAATTATGAGAAACATTTTCTTCGAACCCAATAATAAATTTGTGAATTTGATGACAAAATATGTAATGTTATTATTAAACATCTATGAACTATCATATATTTCATCATTTATTATATGAAATATTATTCTATTTAGAACTTATATTTCTTGTGTTCATTTATATTTATTGTACCTTTTAGCTTGGGTTTATCTGACCATTACACTTTTTAGAATTTTGGTAGTTTATTTATTAGTACTTTCTCTCTTGTATTTATCAATATATGGTTATTTTTACCCCTTAGAAAACTTATTTTTCTTGTAACTTTACTCTTAGGTTTATTTGGCCATTATGATTTCCATACCTTTAGTAGTTTATTTTTATTTTACCTTCCTTTATGGGGTTATCTATGCATTGGAACTTCTTGGCCCTTTTTTAGATTTATTTTATTTTCATTTCACTTTACTCTTGGATTTATATATCTGTTGTGGCTATTATACTTTTGGTAGCTTCATTTTTATGACCACTATTCCATATTTGGTTTGAAATCTATCTTTAGTTTTATTAGAACTATTAATTTTTTTACATTATCTATATAATTACATTACTACATATTTCTCTCGATTTTCAGCATCCCTCTTGGGATTATTTTCACAACCATATACTTATTATGTAATTTGATCCACATTAACATGTACTTAAAAACCCTATTATTCATAGTATCTACTAAATAAAATACTTAATTATAGTGGTAAATTACTAGAATTACATCAATGTATCAACTCACTTTTGTACATATTACTCACATCCCCAGTTTAACAAATCGTATTCTCACTTGATGCACAAAAAGGCTAGAGATATTATCCCACTCTTTTATAATATGCTTGTCTAGGAATGTCTAAGTATATTGGTTTTTATATTATCCTATTTAGCATATAGGTTTAAGTTATCTTGTGACAACCTATTTTAATTTTTATGAATCCCTATGGAGGAGGGAAAATAGGAAAATCCAAAAAAATAAAAGCCAACATTAAAATATCAAAAATATAAACTAATAGTCAAAATGAAAAAATAATTCAAAATATAAATAACATAAAAGACATGATAAAATCATTGTAAATTATCTTATCCTAGTTAAATATCACACTAAAGAGTTACCTTAATATTATGTTTGAAGTTCCATTGTAGTGTAGTAAGAAATTAAATTGGAATAGGATGCATCACATCTATCTTTCATGTTTCTTGAATTTTCACAAAAATGGGATATATCTATATACTTCAAAAGTTAGCCCAAGTTTTGGAGTGGTGAAACATGGTTTCTAAACCTCTCTATTTCAAAATATCTTAGTATTTCCTACTTGTTTATAGTTTATTATCTTTGATAATGATTTCACATCACCCTTGTATCACATCACCTCCTTAATTTCACACATTTTCTTCTCAATTTCCCCTTAATGGATATTTTTGCTAGTTGACTACACCTCTTTTCATTTAAAATAATTTTATATATCATTATTTAAATTTAAATGATTTGTTCAAGTTTAATCTAAAGGGTTTATATTCTAAGATTATAATTCATTATGGATTCAATCGAACCTCCCTAGAAAATACTTATATCTTGATTTGAAACATACATATGCACCCTTTTTTCCCAATGAATTTAAATATTTGATGGTCCTATTATTCTAATGAGAAATTATAGCACAAGCATTGATTTCATTCTAACTAATTTCCTCCATTTCATTTTTACCACATCCTATGTTTTATTAAGTTCCTTATCTAGCTACATTTTATCTCTTATTACATCATTATTTTATAACATATTTTTTTCTCTTATTACATCATTATTTGACCACATATTTTTTTGTAATTTTTTCTATCTAATTACATTAGATGTTTCATTTGTCACTCTTGTTATCACGTCTTATGATTTATTAGATTCCATATCTATTTACATTTGAAGTCTTTTTATTTGTCACTTTTAATAAAATTCTGTCTTACAATTTTTTTATATACTTTCATTAGATGTAATATTTTAACCACACTTTTACAATTATCATTAGTTATTTTATTTTAGTACATATCAAAATCTCACATTTTTTTATTGAAATAATGAAACATATATTAAACAAAATGATAATATCATGATATTGTTTAACCTTAAATTGAGATGGGTCAATATAGTATAGGGTTAAGAATATAAAAATGAATAAGCACAAGGATGATAAACATATCTATAACATTTTAATTATTTTCAAACTCAGATAAACAATATCCTAAATTTATAATACTAAGATATGATAAAAATAGTAAGTACAACTATTGATTGATATTAAAATGAATTAAAAACAAGAGTAATTGGTTGGTTTACTGTACACATAGATTTGGGTTGAAATAGGTTAGAGGTGGATTATAACAAGATCCTAGAACAATCATCATATTTTGTAAATTTATATTTTGTGGCCTTAAATGCTTGCATCATATTTAGATGGTTATGTTAATGATACTTCCTGACTTGTATGTAGATGTCTAATATGGAATGTTAGTTGGATTTGGGTGTGGTCACCTTTAACCTTTTATAATTTATGTTTCCTTTCCTCTTGTGTTTATATCGTACACACAAGTTTTCATTATTTATTAAATGATTAAACCCTAGCTTCCTCACCCTTAGAATGACTATGGTAAAAATGGGTTAGTGAGCACATGGTTTCAATATGACCTAAGGAACCCTATGTCAATGGGTACTATCTACATACCCAATACTCTAAAGAGGACATTAAACTTAGGTATTTATACCCTATGTATTGGCTTGTGTGTGTATCAATATGTAACATGTGATAAGTACATAGAGTGATCCAGGTTGTAACTTAGCAAATATGGATCATGAAATGCTCTTTCAATACTTCAAACCTATAAATGGGGTATCCCTATGACTGATATTTAAATAATAAATAATAGGGAAGCTTTACTCACTTAAATTATTTATTAAGTGCTTTTGGTAAGTTGCCTTGTGAGTTTTTAGTTTTGTGTTAGGTGAAGAATGAATAAGGGTTGATATTTTGTGTGTGTACATAATATATATACACAAACACACCTTTTAGAAATATCTTAAATTAAGGAACTTAGGCTAGCTAACCTTTAATATATGTTTCATTTTAAAATTTAATGACTATAGGGCACTATGCACTTAGTCTGGCACAAGACACTAATGCCCAAAAAGGCATCTGACTGGGATGTAAGTGTTTAGGAAGATAGTAAATAGATACATGTATAAAACTTATAAAATATAATATGTAGGTTTATAGCATTTTGAGTAGTATAGAAGAATTGGTCACTATAATAATATATGTTTGGACTAAGAGATAAGCAATAGGCACAAGACATAATGGATGCAAGCATTTTATCAATAGGAAGGTCTTAAAAACTGAAGGCTATATCCATGAGAAGTACTTAAAAAATATACAAGGTTGAGGTTCTATATAATTTAGATTTAGGGAAGCTTTACTCACGTAAATTCTTTATTGAGTCCTTTTGGTAAGTTGCCTTATGATTTTTTAGGTTTGTGTTAGGTGAAGAATGAATGACGATTGATATTGTGTGTGTGTATACCTTTTAAAAATATCTTAAATTAAATCACTTAAGACATCCAACCTTTATGATATGTTTCATTTGAAAATTTGATGAATTTAGGGCACTAGGCACTTAGTTTGGCACAAGACACTAGTGCCAACAAAGGCATCTGACTGGGATGTAAGTGTTTAGGAAGATAGAAAATAGATACATATATAAAACTTATAGAGGATGATAATAAGAAATTTTATAGCATTTTGAGTAGTATAAAATGTTTGGTCACTAGTGTTGTCCCCAAAAACAAACTTCTCATTTTTAGGACAACATTTGAACTCTTTTGGTTCCTCAGACCAAAATAATCTCTGCCCTTCTCAAAATTTGTTCTAAGCATTCAAATTCTTCATTTTTCAAGCTTATCTTGAATCTACAGACTCTACAAGAATAAAATCTATAGACTCTATAGGCCAAGTTCAATGGACTTCACAGGTTGATTTCTATAGACTCTATAGGAAAGAAGCAAGCTCTCAACACTTAGGTGATTTCAAAGTTGGGTCAATGACAAGGCTTAACCAAAAGAGTTCATTCACAAGCTTCTAAGCAAGGATTGAACTGATTAAACTGATGAACCATTGAACCACTTTGGTTCAAAGGTCTAATGGGTTTAAGGTTTAAGGTTTAAAGGTTCAACATCAGCAGTAAGAGTTCAACAGGTTCAAGGTTCAATGGTTCAACAAGTTCAAAAACCAAATGGTTCAACGCATTTGGTTCAAAAAGATCAAAAGGACTTATCCAAATAAAAATAATGAACTAATTGAACCGATGATCCATTGAACCACTTTGGTTCAAAGGTTCAATAGGTTCAAGGTACAATGGGTTCAACGAGGCTTGTTTCAAAGAATCTTGGTTCAAGCGGTCAAAGGGAATGAACCATTAAACCATTGAACCAAAGTTGGTTCAATCAATTGGTTTAATTAGTAGGTTTAAGGGGTTACCCCAGAGCCAAAGTATCAAACAGCCCTTACAGAGGGTGGTGAACCAAGGCCTAGAATCCTTACGAAGGGCAGTGAGCAAAAACTTGACAGAACTCAGTGGATGCTGCCAAGTGTCATCTTCTAAGCCTCATTTCACTTTGTTTCTAAGAGAAGAGGATGATGCCACATGTCATAATTCAAAATTCACATAAAATTGATAAAATTTCCAAGGGACAAACAACCCTTGTAGAGGACACTTAGAAGCTAAAATGAACCATTATAAAAGACCAAAAATAAAGCAAAGCCCAGCAAAAAGACTAAGGCAAGAAATGAATTCTTTCAAACTTTTATCTAAAGGAATTCCTTTAGACAAAAAGTCTAAAAAAATTTGGAGAAGCTATGAGAGGAAAGCCTGAAAGAATTTTTGAAGGCCAAAGACAAAGCAGCCAAAACAACTCTTGTAAACTTTTTGTCTATGGGAAAATATCTATGAAAAAAGTCTGTGGGAAAGCTCTAAAGGACTCTGAAGACAAAAGGCCACCAAAGGACCCCAAAGGGTAGGTGCCCTTGTGGGGGATTCTCAGCTGCCAAATTAAATGACACTTCCCCAAAGCTGAAGGGTCATCTTCCCTTTGGGAGGATGTAAAACAAGAAATCCAAAGGAAGTAAGTAGAAAAAAAGGCCAAATCAAGAGAAAGCCAAAGAAAGTCCAAGGGGTGATGTGCTCGAAGACGTCAAAGTCAAGAACAATGAACTAGCCATTGGAAATTCAAATGTAGTGACGGGTGTGCGAATGTCAATTTCAAGGTTTGTAAAATAGTTTTTTATTTTGAAAAGTCTAAAAGAAGAGCCAAAGAACTTAGTGACCTACCAAAATAAGCTTAAAGGCCATCCGAAGACTGCTCGAAGGGTAGATACCCTTGCGGGGGGCTCTTCTTGACCCAAAATAGACCCGAATGCATTCAAAGGTTTTAAGGCTAATGCCAAAAGGAAGAACTAATGAAAGGAGCATAAAGAACAAGAACAACCAGAAACATTTACACATCAGATATGTTTCTAGAATTAGACCACCAATTAGATATTGAAAGATGTAAACTTTCAATAGCATGACCCATTTCTCTGCATTGAGAAAAGAAAATGGGTAAATGCCTCTAAATTCTAGCATGTCTTCTTAAAAAAATTTAATGCAACATGATGTGTTACTAATCCCAAGTCCTTCTTAAAGAGGCTATGTAAGGGACTCTCTTGTTATTGTGAATCGATCTCTCTCTGATTATCAGAAACAAAACTCTACCCAAATTGAAAGGTATTACTGAGACTTTGAGCTTAGATTGTTGATCATATTTTGTTATTGGAATAAGAAAGCAAGTGACTTTTCAAACTTTGTGCTGTGATATCTTTATTGCTGGGGAAACTATTCTTATGTCTTTTTCCTTAATATATTTTCTATTCCTTTAATTTAATAAGCAGAATTAGTGAAAGTAGTCAAGAAAGTGTCTTGAAGCTAACTGTGGAGAGACTTTGTGCCCTCATAATTGCCTTTAGTGTTTTTTCTCTTTGTTTCTATGTAAAGGACCTTGGGATGACTTTGTTCCCTCATTTTCCTTCTATCTCACTCTTGCACAATTGAGGTGGAGACTTTGTGCTACATCTCAATCTACTGGTTACTACGTCCTTGGTTACATTTTTTAATTACTACCAAGAAGATTCTTGTGGTTTGCTAAATGGTACTTCTAAAAGAAGAGTACTTTCTATCATTATCCCTAAGATTTCTCCTTTGATTTGCACACATCATCTCTGAAAAAAGAGATATGGATGATTTGTTCTACCCTTGAGTATTATTTTATGTTTACATATATATATATAGCATATCTATAAGGAACCCCCCTTTGATGAGAGGAGAGATTAGTCCCCTTTTGATGTGGTAAACCTACACATTTGGATGATCAATCTTCCTAATTTGGATGATCAGACCTATTTTGTTTATCAGTACGTTGATCGACAAAATATTCAACCAATAGTTTTTAGTGAATCCGCTAGGGATATAGTTATGTGCATTCTAAAACCTCAATTTTTAGATGATATCAGTCTCTACCATTATCCATTATAGACTCCATTCCATTTCTATGTCTTACTCATTATCATTATAACATTACCATTCACCTCCACACTAACTAGGAAAGAACATGTAGTTTAAAGCCTCAAGCTTCAAACTAAAGCAAGGTCAATTCTTTTTTCCATTTTTGTTTCACAATCTGGTAGATTCAAGGTATACATGAAGCCAAAGGGCTAAAGGTATTATTGACCCTATATTCAAGTTGGTACAACAAAGTAATTTTGATCTATTTCCTTCACCATCTCGCCTCTAACGAACCAAGAGCTTTCCTCCTACTAAAGTCAGATCTCCATTGCCAAATGAAGTATCCACTTCTACTGTTGATAAAGCTTTGCCAATAATTACCCCTATAAGATTTGTTATTCCTCCTTTTCATAGTCATATAATGGCAGTTGAAGGCCCTTGGGGTAATTCTTTTGGTCCTCTCAATCTTACTCTACCTCTACATGAGCTTCCATGCAGTTCAAGGAAGAATTTCCCCAAATTCTATGGTGATGGGAAAGTTCATCCTGATGAACACCTTGTAACCTTCAACATAGCCTGTGGCATAATTGGAGTAGAATTTGAAGATGTAGTAGTCAGGCTATTTGTATAAACATTACAAGGTGCTAATACAGATTGGTTTTATCATCTACAAGCTCAGTCAGTAATTGATTGGAATACCCTCAAAGCTAAGTTTGAAGCCAAATTCAAACCTATAGAAGATGAACATGCACTTGTAGCTCAACTTACAAAGATGAAGAAAGAACCTCATGAACCAATGATGGACTTCATAGCCAAATTTGAAAAACTAAGAAACATAATTCTTATAATTGCTTGACCTATAACTAAGAATCTCAAATGCTTCTTCATTAATTCTCAGTTACCTGAAGTAAGTTTTCTTTTGAGATGTGTTGGTCAAATAGATCTTGTTGTAGCTCAACATTTGGCCACCGAAGTAAAAGATGAGCTCATCTTAACAGGGAAGATAAAAAGAGATCTAAATAAAAATAGACCCTCATCATCTTCTAAATATTCATCTACAAGCACCATAGATCCAATGGTGTAGAAGTTGGCAAATGAGTTGCTTGCTCTCAAAAAGCAAATGGTGTAAGGAATGTCTTCTACTCTTTCATACATAGATATGCCAATAAGGACATTTCCAAATCAATCATATCAGGGCAACACTGCCATGAATCAAGGGCAACAAAATCATCTTCCTCCCCCATAGGAGAAACTTGACCTGGAAGCTCCTCCAACCAATTCAACAATGGGATATCTTGAAGCAGAATCAGATTTATCTTTCCAATTTGAATTGAATCAAGAAAATGACATTGATCTCCTTATAGAAAATCAAGAAGAATCAGTTGGTGACTCCCACATTGGTTTCCTAAACTACCAAGATGAACCCAAAAGTAAAGGAGAAGCTTTTGATCGATCATATGCAGTGTTTACCAGGTATAAGAACCAATCAGTCCATCAAGCTAATAAAAGGAAGATAGAGGAGCAACCTCAACTAGCAATTACAATTGCTAGGCGTGGAACCACTCTACCTTTCTAGTCAAAGGATCTAGTGATCACCTAAAAGGTAAATACATCAATTTCACCTTCACCTTCTACTTTAATTTTGAAAACCAACCCTCCTCCCATCCCTCCTAAAACCCAAAAAGTTGAAATACCTTCCTCTATTCCTAATCTAATTCAGCCATTTGACATAATTGATCATGTTAAAAAGACCAAAATACAAATGTCTAAATTTTGAATACTTGTAGTCCAATCTTGATCAATTGATTAAGTTGGTCTAATATGTCAAGAACCAAACTGTCCCTATAGGAAAAAAAGCTAAAAAGGTAACTCTTGATTCCCCAAAAAACATGCCCATTACAAATAATCTTGTCATTACTCCTCCAGCTACTCCTGGGAAAATAGAACCTTTTTATGTTTCCCTGTTGATAAATGGTCACAAGCTAAGTAATTGTATTATAGAATCAGGTGCATCTGACAATGTCATACCTGCTAAAGTAGCTGAATCTCTTGGTCCACATTAACCAAGACATTTGGGAGATGTTTCTCCATGGAAAATAAGCAAGTACCATTGCTAGGGAAAATTAAAGATGCCTAATTTACATTTGCATCCTTTCCAGACAAGAGAATTAAGATGAGTATCTTGGTGGCTGACGTCCTAACATCCTATGGCATTTTGCTTGGATGGAATTTTTGCAAGGATGTGGGAAAACTAAGCATGGCCCTGTCTGAGGCAAGAATCCCTGTCAAAGGTGTAATGAAGAGATTGCTCCCTGAAAAGGAGGCAAAATACATGGTCACCCAAACATCAGCCCCTGAAGCTCAAATTCTTTTTAAATCCTTAGGTATGGGTAACTACTTTCTATCTACAGATGAAGTGCATGAAACATCTAATAAATTTTTTGAAAATGTTAACCCAAAAATTAGTTCAAATAGAATAGCAAAAGAACTAGTAGGTTACAATACAAATGAAGAAGGACCCTCCTTCTCTAATGAAGGAAAGTCTAAAGAAAAATTAGTATCTGATGAGGTATGGACTCTAGAATTTGATGGCAGTTGTTCCTCTACTAGTTTAGGAGTTGGGATTATGTTGATATCTCCTCAAGGAGATATGTTTCCTTCATCTTAAAAATTACAATTTAGCAACACTAACAATATAACTAAATATGAATCTCTGTTGCTTGGATTGAAGGCTACTCAAGACAAAGGCATCAAGTTTCTTCATGCCAAATGGGATGTTGAATTAGTGGTTTGTCAAGTAAGAAACTTATACCAAACCAAGAATGAAAGATTATTCCACTATCACAACCTAGTTTGGGACCAAATTAAAAGCTTTTATGCTTTCAACATTTTTGCCATACCTAGGGAATCTAATGACAAATTTGATGCACTTGCTATTTCAAGAACTCTCTTAATTCTTCACTTAGATTTAAAGAAGATAGGTATACTATTGAGCTAGTCTATAAACCAAGTGTTCTTGACAATGTTGATCATGGGAAAGTATTCAATGATGATCATCAAATCATTGTTTTCCTAGAATGAAAAGACAATTTTGAACAACTAAATTTTGAAGGCAGTGAATCTCAGAAGTATGAATCAGCCTCTGAATCTAGTTTAGATATAAATGAAGAATTCTTACAGATAAAAGGAAATAAAATTCCCAAAGGCCTAGTTTCTCTTGAGAAACTATTTGACAAGCATGATAGATTCATCAAATAATAGTAAACAGATTCAAACTTCTCTCAGGGATTCGATCAAGTAAATCTGACTACTAAAGAAAATCCCAAGATGGTTAACATTGGTAAATGCTGCACCCCTAAAGAAAGATTCAAGTTCACCACTTTACTTCATCAATACATGGATGTCTTAGCATATTCTTATGATGCCCTGAAGTCTCTCAAACCTAATGAAATCTGTTATGACATTCCTCTCAAGGCTGACTCAATGCCTTATAAGCAAAAATCTAAATAGTACAATCTAAAAATATCAGGTATTATTATATCTAAGATACAAAAAATGTTAAATGCTAGAATCATCTTCCCAATCCATCATTCCACATGGATTGCAAACATAGTGCCTGTAAGGAAAAAGAGTGGTGAAATTTGCATTTGTGTAGATTTTAGGAATCTAAATTAGTCATCTTTGAAAGATAATTACCCTTTACCAATCATGGATCAAGTGCTTCAAATAGTGACAGGTTCAGAGATGTTATCAATGCTAGATGGCTTCTCAAGATATAATCAAGTTGAAGTTGGTGAAGCAGACCAACACAAGACTACATTCACCATACCTTGGGGTACATTTGCATATAAAAAATGTCTTTTGACTTGATAAATGCTAGTGCCACCTTTTAGAGAGCAATGGACCTAGATTTCAAAGATGAGAAAGGTAAATTCATAATGGTATACCTTAATGACTTAACCATCTTTTTAAAGCATCGATCTGATCATGTATGCCACTTACAACAAGTGCTAGAGTGTTATCGCTAGAATGGTATTTCCTTGAACCCTGAGAAGTCTATTTTTAAAGTAATAGAGGGGAAACTCCTCAGACACATTGTGTCTAAAGAAGGCATAAAGATTGACTCAAATAGAGTCAAGTCTATTCAAGAGCTTAATTTGCCTACAAGTAAAAATGTTGTTCACTCTTTCTTTAGAAAGGTGAATTTCTTATAGAGGTTCATCCCCAAATTTGCTAAGAAGACTCGACACATTGTGAACATGATGAGAGGTAAGACCACCTTCAGCTAGACTAAAGAAGGCAAGTCAACATTTCAAGATATCAAGTATGCCATTGCTCACGCCCCTACTTTCATTTGTCTAGGTTACAATAAAGATATCATCATATACAACTATGCTTCGGAATACACGCTTTAAGCAATTCTTGTTCAATAGGACAAGGAAGGTATGGAATCTCTTATTTATTTCATGAGTTGCCCTCTCAAAACCCATGAGATAAAATATTCAAATGTAGAAAAGCATGCTTATGTAGTGGTGAAAGTAGTCAAACATTTTTGCTTCTATATTCTAAATTTACACACTACTACCTTAGTTCCTGACACTACAGTCAAGTTTATATTAACTCAGTAGGAGTTTGGTACAAAAAGAGGTAATTGGATTGCAAAGATCAAAGAGTTTGATCTAGACATCAAGCCAATAAATCTAGTCAGGGAAAAAAACCTATGCCAATTAATTGCTGACAACAAGCCAGAAGATACACAACATGTAGAAGCTAAAGTGGAAGACACACCAACAATCCTTTTTGTTTCCACTACCAATGAGTGGTATTCATGTATTGCTCATTTCCTTACTTATGGTGAATGTCCTGCTCATTTGTCTTATAAATAAAGGAGGACTATCAAGTTGAAAGCTACTAATTTTGTCCTTTGGGACAACGGCTTGTATGAAAGAAGCATAGATGGAGTATTCCTTCGCTGTGTAGACAAAGAGCAACAAAGCCATCTTTTGAAATATTTCCACAATCTAGCCTATGGAGGACATTTTTCTACTCTTGTAACTACTCATAAGGTTTTGTGAGCCAGGTATTACTGGCCAACTCTTTTCTAAGATGCATATAAGTGGGTGAGAAAATGTGAACTCTACCAAAAATTTGTTGGAAGACCCAAGTTAGTTTCCTTGCCTCTCAAGCCAGTGATCATGGAAGAACCATTCCTGTAATGGGGGATTGATTTTATTTGGACTATAAACCCATCTTCAAGTGTTGGACATGAATATGTCCTTACAGCAACTGAATATTTCACCAAGTGGGTAGAATCAATCCCAACTAAGCATGCTACTTCAGAAGTTGTATGCAATTTCCTCAAGGAGAATATTATTTCTAGGTTTAGAGTTCCAACCAAAATTATTACTGACAATGTAGCTTGTTTCACCTCCCAAGAGATTACACAATTTTGTTTCCATTATGTAATTACACTCTCTCACTCTTTTAATTATTTTCCACAAGGGAATGGACAAGCTGAATCAAGTAATAAGAACCTAGTAACTATCATCAAGAAGCTAGCAGATGACAATCAAAGGACATGGCATAAAGAATTGATTGATGCTCTATGGGCAAATAGAATCACACCAAAGAGGGCAATTGGTATCTCTCCTTTTCAACTTCTTTATGGTATCAATGCTGAGATACTAATCACCTTAGAATTTCTAGCCGTGAAATTGGCAAAGACAATTGAAGATCAGAGATATGAAAACTCTCTTGATAGGAGAATCATGTGCCTGACTAAGTTGGATGAATAGAGAGCCATGGTGGTGGACCGAATTGCTACTCATCAAAGTTTGGTAAAGAAACTCTTTGACCAGAAGGCCACAAATCATGATTTCTGGATTGGGGATCAAGTCTTGTTGTGGGACAAAAAGAGAGAACCAAAAGGGATACATGGAAAGTTTGACTCCCTTTAGAGAGTCCCATTTATAATTCATCAACATGATGGTGAAAATAGATTTCTATTTAAATATCAAGATGGCACGCTCTTTTCTTTGCCTCATAGTGGGTAGCATCTGAAACACTACAAATCTTGAAGTATCAAATCATTGTATCTATACATAAGTATATTTGTATAGTTTTTAATTCTATTTTGTTTTGTTTGTTTCCATTTTTGATGCCTTTCATTTTTGGGTAACATGACTCTGAGCCTAATGGTACACATGAAGACACTGGAGATTCTAGATTCTACTCCCTTCAATTCTTTTTTACAATTGATAGAATTTCCCCAACTAGAGCCAACTGTTGTCCCCAAAAACAAACTTCTCATTTTTAGGACAACATTTTAACTATTTTGGTTCCTTAGACCAAAATAATCTCTACCCTTCTCAAAAAAAATTCTAAGCATTCAAATTCCTCATTTTTCAAGCTTATCTTGAATCTATAGACTCTATAAGAAGAAAACCTATGGACTCTATAGGCCAAGTTCAACGGACTTCACAGGTTGATTTCTATGGACTCTATAGGAAAGAAGCAGCTCTCAACACTTAGGCATTTTCAAAGTTGGTTCAATGACAAGGCTCAACCAAAAGAGTTCATCGACAAGCTTTTAAGAAAGGATTAAACTAATTGAACTGATGAACCATTGAACCACTTTGGTCCAAAGGTTCAATGGGTTCAAGGTTCAAGGTTCAAAGGTTCAACATCAATAGCAAGAGTTTAATGGGTTCAAAGTTCAATGGTTCAATAGGTTCAATGACTAAATGGTTCAACGCATTTGGTTTAAAAATATTAAAAGGACTTAGCCAAATAAAAAGAATGAACTAATTGAACTGATGAACCATTGAACCACTTTGGTTCAAAGGTTCAACGGGTTCAAGGTTTAAGGTTTAATGGGTTCAATGAGGCTTGTTTTAAAGAATCTTGGTTCAAGTGGTCAAAGGGAATGAAACATTGAACCATTGAACCAAAGTTGGTTCAATCAGTTGGTTCAATTGGTAGGTTCAAGGGGTTTCCCCAAATCCAAATGATCAAAAATCCCTTGCAAACGGTGGTGAACCAATGCCTAAAATCGTTGTGGAGGGTAACAAGCAAAAACTTGATAGCACTCAGTGGATGCTGCCAAGTGTCATCTTTCAAGCCTCATTTCACTTTATTTCTAAGAGCAGTAGATGTTGCCACATGTCACAATTTGAAATTCAAATAAAATTGACTAAGGCAAATTTCCAAGGGATAAATAGCCCTTACAGAGGACACTTAGAAGCTAAAATGAACCATTGCAAAAGATCAAAAAACAAAGCAAAGCCCAGCGAAAAGACTAAGGCAAGAAAAAAATTATTTTAGACTTCTATCTAAAGTAATTCCTTCAGACAAAAAGTCCAAAGAAATTTGGGGAAGCTGTGGGAGGAAAGCTTGAAAGAATTTCTGAAGGCCAAAGACAAAGCAGCTGAAACAATTCTTGCAGACTTTTTGTTTGTGAGAAAATATCCACCAAAAAAGTCCATGAGAAAGCTCTGAAGGACTCCGAAGACAAAAGGCCACTGAAGGATACCAAAGGGTAGGTGCCCTTAAAGGGGACTCTCGGTTTACAAATTAAAGGACACTTCCCCAAAGCTGAAGGGTCACCTTCCCTTCGGGAGGATGCAAAACAAGAAATATGAAGGAAGCAAGTAGCAAAAAATGCCAAATCAAGAGAAAGCTAAATAAAGTCTAAGGGGTGACGTGCCTGAAGATGTCAAAGTCAAGAACAATGAAGTAGCTATTGGAAATTCAAACATAGTGACAGGTGCGTGAACATCAATTTCAAGGTTTGTAAAATAGCTGTTGATTTTTAAAATCCTAAAAGAAGAGCCAAAAAACTTAGTGACCCACCAAAAGAAGCCCAAAGGCCATCCAAAGACCACCCAAAGGGCAGATACCGTTACGAGGGGCTCTTTTTGACCCAAAATAGACCCAAATGCATTCAAAGGCTTTAAGGCCAAGGCCAAAAGGAAGAACCGCTGAAAGGAGCATAAAGAACAAGAATGACTAGAAACATTTGCACATCAGATATGTTTCTATAAGTAGACCACCAAGTGGATATTGAAAGATGCAAATTTTCAATAGCGTGACCCATTTCTCTATATTGAGAAAAGCAAATGGGTAAATGCCCCTAAATTCTAGCATGTCTTCTTAACAAAATTCAATGCAACATGATGTGTTACTATTCCCAAGTCCTTCTTGAAGAGGCTATATAAGGGACTCTCTTGTTATTGTGAATCAATCTCTCTCTGATTATCAGAAACAAAACTCTACCCAAATTGAAAGGCATTACTGAGACTTTGAGCTCAGATTGTTGATCATATTTTGTTATTGGAATAAGAAATCAAGTGACTTTTCAGACTTTGTGTTGTGATATATTTGTTGTTGGGGAAACTATTCTTATGTCTTTTTCCTTAATATATTTTTTGTTCCTTTAATTCAATAAGTAGAATTAGTGAAAGTAGTCAGGAAAGTGTCCTGAAACCAACTGCAGAGAGACTTTGTGCCCCCACAATTGCCTTTAGTGTGTTTTCTCTTTGTTTTTGTGTAAAGGACCTTGGGATGACTTTGTGCCCTCATTGTCCTTCATATCTCACTCTTGCACAATTGAGGTGGATACTTTTTGCTACATCTCAATCTACTGGTTACTATGTCCTTGGTTACATTTTGCAATTACTACCAGGAAGATTCTTGTGGTTTGTTGAATGGTATTTCTGAAAGAAGAGGAGTACTTTCTATCATTATCCCTAGGATTTCTCCTTTAATTTTCATACATCATCTCTAAAAAAAGAGAGATGGATGGTTTGTTCTACCCTTGAGCATATATATATATATATATATATATATATATATATATATATATATATATATATATATATATATATATATATATATATATATATATATATATATATATATATATATATAGGGAACCTCCCCTTGATGAGAGGAGAGATTAGTCCCCTTTTGATGTGGTAAACCTACACATTTGGATGACCAATCTTCCTACTTTCGATGATCAGACCTATTTTGTTTATCAGTATGCTAATTGACAAAATATTCAACCAACAACTAGAATAATATATTTTTGGACTAAGAGATAAGCAATAGGCACAAGAGATAATGGATGCAAGCCTTTTAACAATAGGAAGGTCTTATGAATTGAAGGCTATGGCCATGAGAATTAATTTCCAAGTATACAATATTTAGGTGCTATATAATTCAGATTTAGTGTTTAAATTTCCTCCCTTTTAATTTATTAATGAAATTTAAATTTTAAAGAAAAAGGAATGCATACCTAGGTGTGTATAACACACCTTGTCTATGTGTGAGTCCCACTTGCATTCTTTTTTGGTGAGTGACCTATAACCAAAACATGTTATAGTATATAATCAATGCATGTAATATGGAATTTTAATAATTTTAAATTATTTAAAGGAAATAAATCAAGGTTAGGAGTACACTTGTGTATCGATGCAACCATCTTGCCTTTTGTAAATTTGATTTAAAGATGTGATTTATTTTGAAGCTTTGGAGCTGATATTAGGATAATATTAAACCTTATAAGTGAAAATATATATAAATACTAGAGGTCAACTTGTCCCTAACCTTTGATAAAAGTTGATTTTCCATGTGGTAGTTGAGATTATCTCAAACATGCAACCCAATCATACTTATAACCTAGTGAGTGTAAGTGATCTAAGTCAACTCACACTATAAATATGGTGTGAGTAAATGATTTGTTAATTACATCATATAAACATGGTAATTTTGAGTAATTTTATCACCTCAAGCTTCACAAAAGTTAACCAAGTACTATAGTATATTGACACAATAATAGTCTATAAAAGTCTATCCTAATGTAGGCTAAAGTCTGTAAAGGTATTTGCAATCTAAAAGCTAATTTGATTTTGTAATTTAAGGTGATATTTTTCATGGAAGACACATATATTATATGTCTCAAGATAAAACTTGTGTATAAAAATGGTACTAATTACATAATGCTTCCATAAGTGTGTATATGGATCTTATTATTATGTAATTTGGCTAATTTTTAAAGTTTGTAAGTGTGAAAGACATGTTCTCATGATATGCCCCCATTGTAATTTTAAAATTTTGAATATTAAATAAGTGTGGAGGTCATGCATTTTATTTCATTCCCCCATTTAAATCTGAAACTATGAATGTGTGGAAGCCATGCCTCTATGAAATCCCACCACTGATATACCCCGCTTTTGAGGTGAGGGGAAGTAGAAACTAGTAGTCACCTTACCTCAAAAGGATAAGATAATTGTATAATTTATTTATGAATCATGTAACATATATGATTATAACTTTTAGGTATATATAGAAATTAGATACATAGTATGTGATCACATCAAGTCCTAATATGCATGATGTGAATCATGGCAACATATAGATAGTAACAATACAATATCAACAAGAAATCAAGCACACACATTAGAGCAATCAAAATAAAATAAAAACACAATTGTCCAAAGAGACATCAAACAATGTGCATGTTAAAATGTAATAAAATTTAAGGGATATGACTTAGTCAAATGTCCACAAATCAAGTAAAGACATATTCAAATGTCCACATACAACAATCTATGACATATAAAATTTCACAATAATCGAATATAGGCACAGGGACTATAGTTAATGGATTATATTCAAATGCTCAAACAAGAAATGAAATAAATTACAAGATACTCAAATAAGTTTAAGAATGGAAAACATGGAACATAAGTGTGTACCAAATTTCAAGTTCAAGCAATATTACCAAAATAACAATAACAAATCAAAACTTGATGACATCAGTAGGAATGGATAGAGGAGATAAATCAAAGCAAATAGAACATTCTTAATATCCTCTTTACCTTCTTATGGATCCATTACAAGATTTGAACTTGAGTGACTAGATATCAAAGCCTTGATTGATGGATTACTTGTGAGACCTTGGCAATGGCTTCTAATGGATGTGTGATGAGAATAATGGCCTTGAATGGATGCTAGAATGTTGTTATGGATGATATAGGAGAGATTAATGGATTGATGGAAATTTTCTCATTATTATTGAGGGTGGAGGGAAGGCTTAGTTTCATAGGCAAAGGGAGGGAAGATCAAAGGTCCAAATTCAAATTTGGGCCTTTCAGATCTAGGGCTAGGAAATTTCCATGGAATTTTTAATTCCATGGAAATATCTAGAATTAGAAACTTATAGAGAAGGGGGCTAGTTTGGGGAAGATTTATAGAATCCTCCAAATCTAGTAATCTCCCCATAGGGTTTAGAGTTTTAGTAAAGGCTAGTATAGGGTGGTGGGTGGGTAGTTGGATTATTTTTGAATTTTAAATTGGCTAGTGGGTTTAGGGGGTAGGTTAGTAGGTAATGGAGTCTATTATGGGTTTAATGAGAGGATTAATTGGTTTTAAAATGGGATAAAGGTTGTGTGGGATATAGGAATGGAATATGGGTATGAGGCCAATAGTTAATATAGCTAGGACATATGGAAATTAGGCTAAATTAGCAATAATTAATGTAATTAGTGGGGTGAGCATATTTTAATGCATACATTTTACCCCTCTTTGAAAGGGTATTATAACTGAAATCAACTGAAAGGAGTAATGGTCTTTCAAATAAAAACCATGTCATTATTATTATATGAATTTTAGGGGATATGATGAATGTTAGTAGATAATGATAGGGGATATGATACCCTCTCGAGGGGACATACAGAGAAGAATGAGCTAGATGGCCACTTGAAATAAGAAACTTAGGGTGGGAAAAAAATTAGGATAAGATGGGTTTGGGATGCCCCAATTGACCAAATAGATGCCTCAATAGTGATTATGAAGTGGCTCAAGTGATGGGTATAGACAGGTAAAAAATATTTAGAAAGTGATTAAGTGATAATACAAGGTTGATTAAAATAGGATGGTTTTGAGCAAATGGAAAGATTTTAATCCCACTAATAGATAATGGTGGGATTACAACCTCAAAGGTATGGAATGGTAGGGTTATAACCCTATAGGTAAGGAGTGGTAGGATTGAAAGCCTATGATTAGGGAATAGCAAGATTGTAACCCCACAAGTTATGAATAGTGGGATTATATGTTAGGGAAAAATGGCTAAGTGGGATGTGGGATAGGTTTAGAAAGGTGGAGAGATAAAGTTAGATGAGTGATGAAGTTGGTCAATCAGATGGGTGATTTTATAAGTTAATTGGCCATGTATTGAGTGAGGGTTTTCTTAGATAGGAGTGTTTTGGATAGATTAGGTATGTGGTTATCGGGATTAAGAGTGAGGATAGAGTGTTTGAGTGATGGGAATCATGATAGGTAGATGTTATTTTTAGTGTAGGAGGATTTGAGCATATTGGCATCTTGATCACAACATCTTGAGATACTTCATAAGATGTCGTGTGTGATCCCCAAAGAGTATGGAGTGCTTGAGTTGGTGGGTATACATGATGTAGTGATGATGTCATTAATTCATATATATCAAGCCTTGATTATAGTGTTAGTAGAGAAATGGCACTCAAAAATGAGTACATTCCACTTCATTACTAGGGAGATGACCATGACATTAGAGGATGTTTAAAATATTTTACATTTACCTATATAGGGAGACAATATTTATTAGAAATTGTGGACATTGATGCAGACACTACAATGGCTATGTGGGAGCTTGTAGATATGGCTATGAGATAGATGTATCAATCTGGACTTATGCTATCGTGAGGGGACTTTGGATAGATTGAAATTAGTGGTTATGGCTCTTTTGTCTAGTAATATTTAATAGAATAAGAGTAGATAATGGTTTCACCTAGGATTGGGTGATGTGGTAGTAGATATGATTCATGATCATCAAGTGTTCACTCGGGGCCCCATTATTTTATTGCATTTATACAAGGAGCTACATTTGGGTGCTTATAGGCATACATAGAGTTTTGTCCCATCTCTATCACTTTATATATGGAGCTAGGAGCATATTGTGATCTAGTAGCCATTGGGTACACTTGTAGGGTTAGATCTTAGATAGTTGATGGTGTTTTGATGGTGTGTGATCTTGGGAGTGTAGTTGGGTGATGTGGGTGAGATACATTATTACAAAGAGGATTTTTATAGTCTACACCTAGCTCATATCATATGGATGCCTTATAGGGGGATCAAATTTGGTTAGGTTGATGAGGTGTGGATGTAGTATATGCTTACATCATACTATGTGATAAGTCATCAAGACTACATTATTGAGAGATATCAACCAGATTGGGTTCAACATAAATTTGGATTTATTCAAGATGTGCCAATCCACAATCACTTATTTGCATGCAATGAGTTATTGGGGGAGGCCTACTAAGAGAGTTGATGCATGTGTAGAGTAAGAGAGGATCACACCCCTCTAATGGGATTTTTATACACCTATTATAGATATAGGGGTGATAGTAGCATATATAACATGGTGGAAGCCACAATTTCTAGTTTGATTAGCTAATCCTCATGTGGTGATTCAGAGGGGTTCTATGAGGAGGGTTTTTGAGGCCCACACAAGGATCCAAAGGAGAGAGAGGAAGAGGAGATAAGTACCAATGCAAAGGATGAAAGATAGAGGAGGGGTCCATGATGCCATGGATGTGGATGATGATGGTTGGGTTGTAGCAATAGTATAGGTTGGAGCATTAGGAATGATCTAGCTAAAAATTGAGGTAGGTGGTGGTAGTAGTGTGGGTCCTTCTCATCCATCAATATTAGTAGAGGATGAGGCTCTGATAATGCATTTATAGATAGATATCTAAGCCTATTTGGTGGATATTTCTAGGATTACTCATGAGAGAGATCAGTTACAAGTCCACTTTAAAAGTTTGACTTCCCAAGGTGATAATTAATTAGTACAAGCACAAGGGAAGATTACTCTATTATAGGTCTGGATTGCTCAAAGAGATGGGAAGATTATGTAGTTATAGTCATAGGTTATGACATTACAGGTGTAGGTGATGCAATAAGATATTGAGATTACTACCTTGTGATCATAGATTATACAGTGGGATACATACCTTGGGCATGTGTAGACTCAAATTATAGCATTGTAGAGATAGGTTGCTAGATTTTTGGGTTAGAATGTGCAAATTTAGTCTCATATTTAGACATTAACTAGATAGTTAGTAATGGAAGAGAGGGCCAAAGATGTGGTTGGTGAGGCATTAAGGGGGCCAAGTATGATAGGGGTGATGGACCAGATTGTATTACATACTCGAGAGGCCTATTACTATAAGACTTTATATGAGGTTTCAGTTCTATGTGGTTAGCATGTAGGTTCCTTCCGTGCTAGTCAGTCATCTATTCGATAGCCATCTAGAGGTGGTGGTAGACCACCAAGGCCATAGCCTTTACTTTAGATGTACTTACATATGTATAAGGGACTTTTGTATTATAGCTCATTATTTCCCCATGGGTTCATGTGATTATATCATATCTTTTAACATGGATTCCATGTGGATATTGTATTTTAGACTTTGGTATTTATATAATGATGATTTATGGTGATTTATGGATGTTGTTTATTATTTTATGGATATGAGATGTATTTATTTGTTTTATATATGATGAAATGGATATGAGATGTGATTTGATATCTATTTAGCTTGAGATGTCAATGATTGGAATTTTAAGACATATGGATGATGTAATGATGATGTATAGTTATTATGGATGTAGCATCTCATGGATGACACAATGATAGTAGATAGATGTTTTGTATATTCTTTGATTTACAATGGATGATGTTATATATGGGATGTTTTTTTCTTATGCATGTTGTTATATAATGTGATTTAAGACGTTTATGTTTACATGATGGGATGATATGTGGTTGATGTGATATGTTTTTGAGTATGGATCATAATGGTTTCACATTATGCCTTCATTGGGGGGGGGGGGTGGTTATGTTTTAAAGAGATTAATCATGTATTTAGTTTACTGAATTCATAGTCTCAATGGTATAAATCCTCCTACACTATGGAGGTATGGTAATAGGGGGATGGGTGTTGGTGTGTTAGTCCTTAGATGAGGAGAGGTGGGATGAGATTAGGGCTAGGATAAAGGATTGATTAAGATAGGATGGGGGCTTAGATAAGAGGTTTGATTAGGATAGGATGGGGGATAGGATAGGAGGTTTGATTAGGATAATATGGGGAACTTTTGTAAGTTTGTCAAAGTGTGGAAATATGAAATTATTTTTAATATTTCATCTTATTTCCTTATGCTGAGGATATGATAGGTCTTAGGAATGGTAGTAAAGATGCATGGGGAACTCTATTTTAGAGATGACCCTTTATGAATAAAACGTTTAGGGGTCACCCATACTGTCCTTATTCCCATGAAAATATAACAAGATGAAAAATATACATGCAAAATAATTTTAAAAACAATTTAATATATACAAAAATGTATCACACACATATAAAACACTCAATCACACAAAATTAACTATAAGACAATGATGTAAATGAGTGATGATATTATTGAGAGTGGATATGGATAAGGGATTAGATGAGGATGTGAGGATTATATACATGATATAACCAAAATGTTTGCTCATGTCATGGTGAAATTCCAACCAAGTTTTTCAAAATGAAGGTCATGATGACCCCTCAAGAATCAATGGTCATAGTGTATGCTTAGATACATGGAAAAAGAATTTTAAAATAACATGACCCTTCATAATGATGATTTTTTGTGGGAAGGTGTGATCTTGAGGCTTAGTAACAATAGTATAGAAGTGGGCATAGGATGCCACTTATGAGGCTAAGAGGAGACATACATGTCAAAGAAGATTTGGGATGGTATTGTAGGAGTGATGAGGATATGACGGGACTTGGGAACATATATATGAACAAAATTTGGATTAGTGATTCCAGAGGTCCTTCTAAAAAATAATTTTGACAATCCATGTCCCTTCCTTTAACTAAATTAGTTATCCCACATTTATATCTTTGGCTTAATGATATATTCCCACTATTAAGACTAGGGTCAAGGTTTTTTACCATGACATCAAAAACCGACTTTCATCATGGTACTTTCTTAAGGTGCCAACAAGTTGGTTTTCACCATTGGATGATTTTTTTTATTTTGTATGAGGTAGGGCAATGGATGGGTAGAGTGGATACAAGTTTCCCCAAATAGAGAATAATGGTACTTGGATCAGGTATAAAAGTGCTTGAGGTGTATAATGTTCATGGGATCATCCAGTTCTTCTCCATCAGGCATGGATAACTTATACGCTCCTGATCTAAACTTGGAAATAATGACATAGGGACCTAACTAATTAGATTCAAACTTCCCCTTCTTATCTCATTATAAATTAGTGTTTTTTAATTTTATTTTATGACTAAGTCACCAATTTTGGATTCCTGAGCTTGAATCTTCTTACTGTATTGGCCCTTTAATTTATTTTTATAGGATCGAAGATGATCCAAGGCCTTTTGTCACTTTTAATCAAGGATTTATAGTTTCTATAGCCATTCATGTCTAGTATTATGATCAATAATGATGTCTCTTATTAAAATTCAAAGAGAGGGGAGTTCCACTTTTACTAGTAATATTTCTTTAGTCCCATAGACCAAGGCATATGGAGTTGTCTCAATAGGCATGCATACACTTGTCTAATAAGGCCATATGATAGATATAATTGAGTGTGTCAGTTTATTCTATCTTGATTGATGGTCTTCTTTAGAATATTGACAAGGGTCTTATTATTTTACTTTACTTGTCCATTGCCTTGGGGATAATATGGGGAGGAAAAATGCTATGTGATATGATATTTTTAACATAGGGCCTCTACTTCTTGATTCTCAAATGATTTTATGTTATTTGAAATTATATTAATAGGTATACTAAAATGGAAAATGATTTAATTAAAAATAAACTTGGAAATTTGAAGGCCTATTTTGTAATTAAGAGGCATTGCTTTGACCCATTTAGTAAAATACTTCATAACCATAATAATGAATTTATGGCCATCTAATGAAGTAGGATTTATATTGCCAATTAAATGGCCCCATATGGAAAAATGCCATGGACTCATAATAGGTTGTAACTATTGTGTAGGAGCATGGATAAGATTTCCATGCTTCTAACATACTACACATTTATACACATATTGGTAAGAATCATGGTCCATCATCAATTAGTAATAACTAGTCCAAAAGAGCTTTTTAGGTATGGTCATTCCACTAATGTGACCTCCAAAGATACCATCATGGAATTCTTAGATTACCTAAGATGAATCCTCTGATGTTAGATAGCTCAACAAGGTACCATCATAGACATAATGATAAAGTGTCCTGCCAAGGATTGTGTATCGAGTGGTGTGATGGATAAAGGCTTGGTGTTGGTAGCAGTTGACATTAGGGGGAAGGATATTGTCATGAAGGTACTTATAAATATCATGGTACCATGAGAGACTAGGATCATTTATTACATATATTTGAAGTGGAGCTAATGATTGATAAGCTAGAATAATTAGGTGTTAAATCAAAAAACTACCTTCCAAAACATTTTCAAGGAGATCAATAAGAGACCCAATAGTGGCCATAGAATTAGCTACTTTATTACTTCCTCATGTAACCTATTCAAATGTTATAGACTAAAAATTTGCCTTTAATTGATCCACTAATTAATTTTTAAGGAAGCGAATTTTCATCCTTTGTTTGGAATTCACCATTGACTTATTTGATAATTAATTATGAGTCCCCAAATACTTATAATTACTAGATGTTCCATTGAATAGCCAGATGAAGTCTAGATATCAAATCTTCATACTCTAAAATATTATTAATGAATAGAAAGCCAATGTAGAATGATTTTGAAATGAGATCACCCTAGGGATGACTAAGAGGATGCCTACCCCAAATCCATATGTAGTGAATGAGCCATCAAAATATAACTTCTAGCTATTTGTTTGTGAGGTATTCAGGATGGACTAATCCAGGAAATTGGTTACAATGGCTTATTCACTTCTAAAGGTTCCTCTACTAATTAATCTACAATTTTTTATCCTTTTATAGTTTTTGAATTTATATACTCAATATCAAATTCACTGAGTAGAATTATACAATTTTCCACTCGACGTGTAAGCATTGTCTTAGACAATAAATACTTTAAGGGATCAAATTTTGTGATGAGTGGTACATGATTATTAATCATGTAATGTCAAATCTTATATGATGCAAAAAGTATAGCTAAACATTCCTTTTCAATAGGATTATAGTTTAGCTCATATGAAATCAATGTGTGACTAAGGTAATATATCGCTTACTCCTTACCTTGATCATTATGTTGTGTAAGGAGAGCACCAATGGCACATGGTGTTATTGAAATGTATAGGAGCAAAGGATTTCTAAAAGTTGGTGGGGATAAAATAGGTGGATTTTATAGGTATTATTTTAATCTTTCAAAAGCTTATTGGCATTATTCATTCTAATGGAAGGAAGCCCCCTTTTTTAATATATGAGTGAAGAAGTAACATTTATCAACTAGCTAAGAGATAAAACATCATATGGCCTAAATTTCTCCCTGAAGACTTTAAAGCTTCTTCAAATTATGAGGTGGAGAAATTTCTATAATTTCTCTAAATTTTTTCTAGATCCACCTTGATGCCCCTTCTTGAGACTATAAATCCCAATAATTTACCTGAAGTTACTCCAAAGACATGCTTTATAGGATTTAGTCTTACTTTATATTTTCATAATCTTTCAAAGATTCTTCTAAGGACCACATGGTGCTCAGACCTGATATGGGACTTCCCTAAAATATCATTGACATAATTTTCTACAATGTCATGCATCATGTTGTGAAAGATAATAGTCATAGCCTATTGATAAGTGCCTCCTACATTCTTGAGACCGAATGGCATGAATTGATAACAAAACATCCCCCGCAAAGTGATAAATGTTGTTTTGTGTTGATCTTCAAGGGATATTTTGATTTGATTATACCCTAAGAATCCATCCATGAGGGAAATCATTTAATAACTAGTTATTAAATCTATGATCATGTTAATATTCGGGATCAAGAAGTCATATTTAGGACATGCCTTATTAATATCCTGAAAGTATATACATATATAGATGCCACCTTGTGGATTTGTTACAAGAAAAATAGTAGAGATCTAATTTGAATACTCAATTGGGTGGATGAATATAGCTTCTAAGAATTTTTGTAACTCCTCTTTGACTAGTAACACCACCTTATGATGCATTTTTCTTAATTTTTGTTTGACAAGTTTTGCATTTAGATGCACAACTAGGTGGTGTACTACCAATGAAGGGTCTAACCTTAGTATGTCAACATAGCTCCATGTGAATATGTTGATAAATGCCATTAGCATATCAAAAAGGACTTCACATTCTATTATTGTGAGGGATTCCCCTAGTTTCACTATTTTAGGATGTTTGTCAGTGTTGATATTCACTTATATCACATCCTCAATAAGTGAGGGTGATTGATCTTGTAAATAAGGGGGTAAGGAGATTTTTAGAAAATTAGAAGTGATGCAACTTAGTAGTTCAGTATTGATATTAAAATAATATTTTGGCGTGAAGGATCTATATGGGAGTTCTTATGGTTCTTTGAAAAGGTCTCATTTTTATTTAGAATATTCATCCTCACTTTTTGACTATGGGATGTTTGTTGTTCACCAAAATATGCTGATTGACAATGATTGATATAAAATCCCTTTTTATGATCTCTGAATGGCATGAAGTATCTAGCTCCCATGTATTCCAAAATGACCTCATCATTTTGAAATGTGTCAAAGGTGGGATCATGTTTTGTTTATCAATCTATGAGGGATAGATAACAGAGGGAGATATTGATGGTGAATATAGTGGTATCAGGGAAGAGATTGGTAGTAAGCTACACAAAGTGACTATAGATAGATCTTATTTCAACATCCTCATCAAGGAGAGATGACTCATTGGTAAGAAGAGAATCTAGAATGATTTTGGTCAGTTCATCATCATATAGTTTGTACCCTAAGATAAAATATTGTAGATTTTTTTGAATGATGATAGGTTCCAATTGACTTTGCTCTTATTTTCCCAATCCCTTTCCTTTTTAATGCATGTTTTCCATCATTATTTCAATTCTAGGATAATGCTTCTTGGGAGAGATGAGGGCTTCATCATCCAAAAGGAGCCAAAAATCATCTCCATCTTCAATGTACTCATCAGACGAAAATCCAACACTTGAAAAGGCTATTGGCCCAAATTGATAGTTAATGAGATTACTTTTGTTCATAGTTAGGGACTTATAACTATGTGGAGATAAGGATAGATTGCCAATGCAAAATGTTTTATACTCATATTCTCCACACCCTATGGATGTGATCTTTAGCCATGTTATATTAGGTTCTAATTAAGATGTGGATTCTAATTGATCTAGTGAGATATAATTAGTAGCTTTTGGCCTTATGGTAGTGTTGTTAGTGCCAAGGTGAGGTGATGGGGATAATGACTGATCCATTTGGAAACTATGGAGATGATCTATGACTCCAAGAATTATGACCTCTATTCTTGAATGGGGGAACTTTAAGCACTAATGGAGAGTGGATGGCATAACTTTCATTTCATGAATCCACAGTCTTTTGAGCAATATGTTATATGGTAATTATACATCCACAACATGAACCAAAGTTTGATGAACTATAGGTCCCATGATAATAGGAAGATAAATATTCCTAATTTATGGTCTCTCATTATCATCGTAAGATTTAATCATGATTAAAGTGGGCCCAAGTGATGTCTCAAAGTATCCCAATTTCTTTAGAAAGTCTAGATTACACAAGTTGAGTGTGGATTCTCCATCTATGAGGACATAGGAAACTTGATGATGGGAGATGGTGAATTTAATGTATAATGGATAATTATGATATGGGCTAGATAGGGGTAGATCATGGGTAATAAAATCAACTTGTTTTGATGGGGATAAATGTGCTACTAGTGCCTAAAATTGATTAGTATCTAGGTCACTAGGTACTTTTAAATCATTTAACACCTAATTCAATATTTCCCTATGTAATACAAATGTTTTCATAAGTTATATCAAGGATATTTGAGTGGGAGTCTTTCATAATTTCTGAATGATGTCAAAATATTTACTTTAAATACTTGAATCTTTCTTATAAATATTCCCCTTATGGGTAGCAAACAAGGTGAAAGGATCTTGGGGGTGCAACAAGAATTAATATCTTATTACATCAGGTGGTTACTATACAATCAGTAGTGGCCCTATTAATCTTCAAGATGGGGGATGAAGGTGGAGAAAATTCTTGTATTTTTTTAATTTTGATGGTATTAATGTAACGGTAGGGAACATTATGATAATTAGTATGATTAGAAGATGATGCCTGACCCTGGTCTCTTTGGGGTTTTTGGTTCCTTTGATCAAGCTTTAGGAGAGGATATTTATAAATTCTAAGGTGTTAATTTTTTGATTGATTTGATGACACTTCTCCTTAAATATTAATATCATCCCTTTATATAAGATATTAGATATAATGTTTTAATTGCATACACTACTTGGTATCATGTCCTTTTACCTTATGATATTTACAAAACTCATCTTCATGGTACCAATCAGGTTTTAGTTGATGATTGTCCACAAGTCTAATCTCAATCAGAGTAATCATGTTGGTAGTGATGAATTGATCCAAGACTATATCTATTAGGACTTCCAAGCTTGTAAATGGTCTTTTTCCTATGTAAGGCTTAGGCTTGCCTTGAGAAACTTTTATGGTAGAGACATTAGGGCATTATGTAGGGCCCTTATTTTGGATTGTCTACACATGTTGTGTCTTGGAATCTATTACCCCATCACCCTTAAAAATTTTATTCTTATTGAAGACTTTGGACTTTATTGAAAAAGAATTATCCTATTTTGTATTGTGCTCATTATGAGAATATAGCTTGATGGTTCCTTTTTCAATGAGATCCTTCTTTATTTTCATGCCCTTTTATATGATCTCATCAAAGGTCTTAGAACATTGTAATTTCAATTAATATTTAAGTTCTATATTAAGATTTTCCATGAATATCTTAGATAATTCCTTCTTAGACATGATACATATTAAAAATCTTGCCAAATTATGCCACCTTTTCATAAAATAGGCTAGACTTTCCACACTTCATTACTCAGTATTATAAAGGTCAATGATATAAATATCATGCTCTATGTTGTTTGAGAAATGTCAAACAAATTACTATGTTAGTTCTCCAAAACTAAAAATTGACCCTTTTAGCAAGTGCATGAACCATTCCAACATTGGCCCTATAAGAATCTTAGGAAAGAGTCACAACAAATAGGTGTCTTCATAGTCCACTTCATGACAAACCACATAGAATTCTTGGATATGGTCTCTAGGATCTCCATTTCCCCTATAGTTTTCAAATTTGGGTAGTTCGAAGTATGAGGGAAAAATAATTTGTAAAATGCCCAAGTCCAATGGTGATAAAAAAAATATTAATATTTATACTTGTGGGCTTGTGATCTATGATCCATTTTTTAAAGAGTCTCTTGCATCATTTTCCATTCTTGGGAAAAAGAGGGGTCCCCAAGAGGGTTAGTATTTTGGTTTTGACTTCCTTTAGGGATGTGGGTGATATGGGTATTATGAGTATTATTTGTTATTAGTATTATTGGGATATCAAAGGTATTATTAGGGACATTTTTATTGGTATTATTATGTATAGGTGGTGGTGGATATTGATTTTGAAATAATAGGTTAATTTTTTGAGTCAACTGATATAGGTGATCCTTAATGATAACCTATCTCCTATTATCCTCATTGTGTTTATTATGAAGGGGTTGTGGATGTTCTTATTCTTCAATAAACCCATAGTCTATACCTTTTAATTCTTGAGGATTATGATTATCATGTTGATGGGGTGAGTATGGTATTAAAGGGTGGATTAGGTTATGCAAGAGGGTGCGATCAAAGGTGGAAGGTAAGGTGCCCCTTATTTTTATATCATGGGCTAAGAGATGATCTCAGTTGTCATAAAGGTAGAAGTCAATGAGGTTTATTACTTCATCATTTTAGAGGGGATTAAATATTTCATTCTCTTCCCTTGGTGTGTGCATATCAATATGATTTTTGTCATATTCTTTATTTGGGTCTATCATATGCCCTAATGTATTATTGTCTTGGTTGGAGCCTTTTCCAATTTAGAGCTGAGATCAAGTATGGATGACCATTGTGAATAAATGGTTGTGATGAAAAGTGATGGATGAGATTAGAGTCTTCAAATACTATTTCCATCTAAAGACCAAAACCTTTAGTGGTCAAAGGGATGATGATGTAATAAAATGGATGACCAAGAATTAACAAAAGACAAATTCCTTCAAGAGACTAATATAGTAAGGATGAGAGAAAAATGATGGGATCAAATATTTTTGTCTTCTAGCAAATGGACAAGTTGATGGGTGCGAGAGGACAAAAGTACTTGATAGAGATAGTGATGGGTGCTAGATTAGAATCTTATAAGACTATGTTTAATGATAATCCAAAGTTAAGAGGGGTGATAATTAATGATTTTAGAAACATGGGTGACCACTTAAGACCATGGTTTTAGGGTAAAGTCTAGTATTAAAAGAGAATGGAATAAGGATAACAAGATGTATGATATTATAGGTGGTGAATAAGGGATTAGATGAAAACACCTACTCAAGATTCAAAATGAAGGTGGGGGTGAATATATGATGGATGAGTGGTGGTTATATGGGATATATATAGAAAGTAGTGTGGCCAAAATAATGGATATGGGTGATAAATATAGAAGATTAAGTGATAACCAAGACACAATTTAATTTATGAGGATGTGAAGGAGAATGAACACTATATGAAATGTGATATGATATGAGGATGATAGATGAAAATATATAAATGGGTAGAGAATAGAATAGTATAAACAAACTAGTTTGGGGAAGTAAGAGTGTTATATGAATTTATTACATGGTAGGAGGATTGGATAGTAGATATATAAAATGGGGTTATGTGTATGGAGTAATTATGAGAGGATAAAATAATATAAGTGCAAAAAGGGGTGGATATGGGATAATAGGATGAAATTTATATAAATGGATATGAGGTGAGAGGGTATTTAATCTAGCCTATATGAATGTGAGAGATGATAATTATATGAGGATATGAATGAATATGGATATTATGTGTAATGTCATGTGAATGGATAGGGGGATGTATATGGATATGAGAGATATATATGCCATAAAAAAGGTGGTGAAGAGGAAAAGTAAAATTGTATATAAAAGATGGATGACAGAGTGATAAAAATAAACATGAAAGGGTGTGAAAAGGGGATGGGTATTAGAAACAAAATAAGAGGTGAATAATAGAGGGGATGGATGATGATATGGAAAGTGGGTGTGTGCCCTACGTAGTTTGTAGATGATATAAATAGGATGAATGAGGGAGTAATGTGTTATGAAATGGATAGGAAGTGATTAAAATAATCAAAAAAGAGTATAAAAAGGGATGGATACTAGGTGTTATAGAATAAGTATAGATGGAAATGAGATAGGTGAGATGTAAATAGAGAGGATGAATAATGTTATAGAAATAAGATGAATATTATTGTGATAGGAAGGTTACTATAAGATGATAAACAAGAAAATGTATAAAAGGAGATGAGATGTTAAGTGTTATGAGATGGATATAAATAAGATGGACCTATGAAGATGTATGGATAAATATAATGTGTTATAGATGAAGGGTATGGGGAGGTGTGATAAAAATTAGTCACAAAAAAGGATTTAGAAATGTTATGGATACTATGTGTGTATGAATGTAGATGGGATGGATACTATAAGATGAATATAGGATAAATGTGGTGTGACTATAGGGTATTTTGGTAGTCAAATATTATTCCAAGTACAGAAAATATTATGAAATGGGAATAGTATGAAATGGATATGTATTATGTGAAGATAGTGGTTAAAGAGATATGAAATTTGGGAGGAGTATGTAAAATGGATCTCTAAGGTAGAATACTATATGGATGGTGAATGTAGAAGAGATGACCAAATAGTGATCAAGGGGGACAGGTAATATATGAATACTAGATGTGGATTGTCAAATGGGGATGAATGATGATCACCTAAATGGATGATGAGAAAATAAGTTGATTTTTTAATAGTAGATGTCAACCTAGAGGCCTCTAAGGTATCACACAAGATATGGGTGTGGTTGACTCGACTAGAAAACAATATAGGTCTCATCACAACACATAAACAATCATGCACAAGTATAATCCTAAATTATTAAACTATATGGGTGTGTAACCTACTGCCCATACCATCCAACATCTACACAAGTTAGGATATAGGCCCATGACCCATTATAGAATTAACTAAACCCTCTCAACCCTACTTGTACTCGATGGATACTTTAGCACTAATACTAATGCATATAGTGGAACACATATTATGACTAGAGTCCCATATTATAATTTATAAAAAGGATCTATGAGAGTCCTATATATACACAATGGTATGTTAGGGCCCAAGTTTATGTAGGAGGTTATCTGACTACCTCAGGTTTTAGAGCTTGATCACCCTACATTCCACAAAACCCTTTATGGTGAATTATGCTTAGGTTGTAATGATATATCTCCTAATATTTAGACTCTACTAAAACATAGAGTTTTAGTTAGATCATGGTGGTGAAATCCATGACACTAACCCCTATGTACTAAGATACATGCATGGTGATGAAATCCACATCACATGTTACCTTAAGGGAGATCTCAATAAATAGGCAAATACACAATATGATTAATTGACCATTCTAATTACCTTTGTGTGATTGGAATGATATGAAAAAATATTTACAAATTATTAACTACACAAACACACACACACAAATAAGTATTTAAAATAAACTAGAAAGGATAATAAATATACTCAAATCAGAGATTTTTTAACCATGAAATTAAATCTAAGAAAAAAATACAAAATGGCACCCCTTCCTATAATCACAAAGTTTATATATATTATTTGGGTGCCCAAAATCTCTAAGGAACCTGAAATAAAAGTGTTATAAATTTAAAATTTTAACAATCCTATCAGTCCCTACAATATCATGAATACATAGGGCAATCCTATGACTAGAATGCACAATCCCATGACTGGACTATCAATCCCACAAGTTGTGAGTCATGGATTTGAATTTTTTTTTAAATTTATATGGTTTAAATACAAAATCATGACTATCAAACAATCCTATTAATCTAAACAACAAAGCCACAACTATCATAAAAACACAAGTAGCGATACTACAATTCTTCAAAAAAATAGTATATATATGTCTTAAGTAAAGAAAATTCTACCAAATTAAAAATAATCACAAGACTTTGGTATTAAAATACAATTATTTACGATAAAAATTCTATCAATACCTAATAATAATCCTAAATAACCCTATCTATAAAGACACGATTGAGAATAACAAAGATGTTATTCATAGGGCAAACCTGTGACTAAGTCAATCACGGTATTGTAGAATGAGACTGAACCAATCTATATGATGGGTTTTTAGATAATATACCTTCTCCTATGCTTTTTATAAATCTTTCAACATAGAGAATACCACTTTTTATTAGCTATTTTTAGATATGGAGAAGGTGAAATGGTTGTATAGAGGAATGTTCAAAAAATTCTAATAAAAGGGGAAATTTCTTCAGACTTTCAACTTACAGACCTTTATCACCTTCTTGATAGAACCTATAAGTAATATAAATGAATATTAAAATGTGATAGGGGTAGTATTTTACCAATTTTAAATGAAGGGAAACTACCATGACTAAGAATTGTAACCTCATAATTACCAAAACAATCCCACTACTGACTAAGTCACAAGTTTGTCAAAAAGATACAAAATCCTTCCTCCCTACAACCACAACTTCAAAATAAAACAAGAAAAAGACAAGATTAAAATATATCTATTATCTAATGGGATTAATATATAAGTGACAAAATAACCCCTAAGTACTAAGTTTAACAATATCACTATTATAATTTACAATATAGTTATTACCAAGATGATATCAATAGTAAGAGAGTCACAAGTTTGTCAAAAATGTGTGGTTCATTGATCTCTAGGGGATTTTCTTCCTATCCTACACATAGAAATAAAAATATCAAACCAAACACCTATATCAATAGAGAGTCAGTATAAATAGGTTAGAGTCTAAACCTGACTATTATTTTTGTCAATATCTATATTAGGAACAACAATATCACTATTGATAGAGTAATATCATAATTAAGGGACTCATAGGTTTGTCAAGAATATCTATTCAGCCTAACCTTTGAGGAATTATTTCTTGTCCTACATAGAAGAAATAATAAGAAACAACACACCTAGAGAAAGAAAGAGTTAGCAAGAATAGTTTTGGAATCTAGGCCCTACTATAGAATACGATAATACCACTACTAGAAATGATAATATCACTAGTTACAAGGCAATCCCAAAACTGTGATAGTCATAGTATTATAAAAATTCAAAAAACCTAATTTAACCCTTACCCTCTAGTGGTTTAACTGACAATACCACTACTGGTATTAATGATCCCACTAGTTTAGTACCATGACTAATAATGCAATATCATGACTCACCTAGAATGTATCAAAAAGTGAAAATCTGGCCTTGATTCTACATATAGTTAGTCTTGAAATTACTTATAACACTTAGATTAATATTATTATACTTAATAAAGGAGGTTATTCCCACTATAGTCACCAAAATTTGCACCAAATTTCAAGTTTAAACAATATTACCAAAATAGCAATAACAACTCAAAACTTGATGACACTAATAAGAATGGATAAAGGAGACAAATCAAAGCAAATAGAACATTCTTTCCATACTCTTTACCTTCTCATGCCTACACTCTAGGATTTGAACTTCATTGATTGGATATCAAAGGCTTGATTGTTGAATTGTTTGTGAGACTTTGACAATGGCTTTAGATGGATGTGTGATGAGGATAATGGCCTTAAATGGATTCTAGAATGTTGTTATGGATGCTATAGGAGATCTTAATGGCTTGATGGGCAATTTCTCATTAGTCTTGAGGGTGGAGGGAAGGCTTATTTTTATAGGCAAAGGGAGGGAAGATCAAAATTCCAAATTCAAATTTGGGTCTTTGAGATCTAGGGCTAGGAAATTTCCATAGAGTTTTTAATTATATGAAAATCTATAGAATTAGAAAATTATATAGAAGGGGTATAGTTAAGGGAATATTTATAGAATCCTTTAATTATATAAATATTCCCATAGGGTTTAGGGTTTTAGGAAAGGCTAGTATAGGGTGGTGGGTGGGTAGTTGGATTATTTTTTAATTTTAAATTGGTTACTAGGTCTAGGGAGTAGGTTAGTAGGTAATGGAGTTTATTATGGGTTTAATGAGAGGATTGATTGGTTTTAAGATGGGATAAAGGTTGTGTGGAATATATGAATGGAATATGGATATGTAGATAATAGTTAAATATAGCTAGGACATATGTAAATTAGGCTAAATTAGAAAGAAATAATGTAATTAATGGGGTAAGAAAATTTTAATGCATTCAATAACCAACCAAAATAAACATATCATACTAGTTCCTAGATATATGTGTTAGTGAAAAACATTAAATATATAACATATGAAGTACATTTTAAAATATATAAAAATTGATAAAGGAATTTTTAAGTATATAAGCTCACATGATAATGTAAAATGATCATAGATTGATATAACCTAGTTGTATCATAATAAAATAAGTGGATGCCCCAAATGTCCAAATGACATGAGTAAGGGAAAGGTCCAACATCTGAAAGTGCATAGACCATGTGCTTGTGTATACATGTATCACACTCAAAATATGGGTGAAACACATGTGTATATAAATAGATTATATGTTGTCTACCAACATGAAAATAACAACATAAATGCCAAGAAGATAATAGAACATGCAAAAATTGATAATATTTTTGTATTTTTGAATTTTTTTGACATTTTTAGAATATTAAAAAGGGATCATTTAAGAACTCATCATCATTAAAAGGTGTAGGATCACTTGATACATTTTTCAACCTTTATTTATAGTGATACATGGTCACTTCCTTGATGTTTATGTGTAATGGTTTTATAGAAGCTATAGGTGGGGAGGTGTGGCCATATTTATCATGTTGTAGGTAAATCTCCCTATCCTTAATAGTAAAAGTGATACACATATCTATAATATTCAATGTTGCATTCCAATAGGCAAACCAATGTTATTTAAATTTTCATGTCAAATGTGGGTCCTAATATAATATCGATATGATCATGGTGACCACCAATGGTCCACATGATATTGGTAGGTGGATTTACCCAAGATATTATGATATCAATTGGGAGTATGCTAATTTAATTTTATTATGCCCTAATTATTGAATAAATGTGGTGCTCCAAATTGTATCCTAGTTATTCCTATCAAACTAGGGATGTGATAATAGACCCCATCAATATTAGTAGTAATAGTTATATCTTCACGCCTTGGTCATTTTTAAGTATGGTTTTCTTATGAACTTTTTGAATTTTTATGTCTTTTCTACTTGTCTAGCATAATTTGTATGCAAACCTCACTCTTATATTTCTAAATTTGGTTTTTAAATGCCTCACATTGATTTGTATGATGACCAATGATCTGATGATAATTAAAATATGGTAATCCTTCATTAACAAAAAGTATATTGCCTTAAATTTTCATGTTAGGAGGTAAAGATATCATCCTATGTTCAATTATCATAGAAAGTATTTTATCTATGGTATCTTGGTTTATTTTGATCTATAGAATCTTTTATGGAGTCTTATGAGAGACCTCCACATTATTTACGTGATGAATCTACATTTTACCCTTGTAAGGTGAATTAATGTGTATATACAAGAGGGATGTATGGAATAACAAGAATTTACATGTTCATCTACTATTTTTGTTTGTCTTTAACTTGATATGGTTATGTATCCTCTATCGATTAATTTAGTTTAGATGTACCAAGACCTATAGATGTGAATAAGTTATGTAAAATATGGTCAAGTGGATCAAAATTCAGTTTTTTCAATGTCTCATATGTCATATCATGGGATAGATCATCATCACTATTATATTAATATAAAACATGGCCATATTATTTCACAATATTGACTAATAAAGGAACCTCAACTATTTTATTTTATTTTCATTTTGGTATTTGGCTTCTTGGGATATAGTTCTTGTTCTTGACGTGAATCTATGTGTATCATAGTGTGTAGTGATTTATCTATATCTAAAGATAAAATATCCATTGTACTTGACTCACCTATTTCAAAATTATGTATATTCTCAATCAAAATACATTATTTAGGTGGCACCGCCATAAGGATGCCTTCTATATTGGATGGTGTCATTTTATAAAATTTAAAAGCTTCATCATCATTAGGAATTAAAAATAAGATCCCATTGTGTAAAAATTTTATACATTGATATATTTTAGATGGAATGACCTCTATTATATGTATCCAAGGTCTACCCAAAATCAAATTACAACTTAATGACTAATACATTACCTTAAAAATAGTTAGAACCATTTTTGGCCTTAATGACACATCTAATAAGATTTGGCCAACTAGAAGGCTATGTGAATTATCAAATCCCTTTATATGAATAAATAATTTTTGACCAATATTGGTGACAATACCCAAGGTGGTTAGGATTGTTTTCTACCAATGTTTATTCATGATTTGTTATCAATCAACACCCTTTTGATTCATTTGTTATGCATAATCACTTATATGAACAAAGGAAAATTTTGGGCAATAATAACTCTAGATGGAAAATCTATTGGGTCAAAATTAATGAGTTTTACATTGTTTTTGAGGTCTTTCATGATATATACAAAGTAATTTGGTTCAATATTTCTTAAACTTATGTATGATGCAATGATTTATATAGGATATCATTATAGATAGTGGATTGATTTAGAGGTTTGAGGATTGATATCTTGGCATGTGTGTTGATAAGTTGGTAAATAAGGTCACATCCCTTATATTTGATCATTATTTTTATCTTAGGAAGAACCTATTGTATATTAACAAGTGGTAGATTAGTTTGGACACCTTTACTTTTTGTAGTAGAGATGACATGGACTACAAAATCTGATATAAGTTATGGGTGAATAATGGGTATATGATGGTGATTGTCACTTGAATAAGATTTATATGGAGTAAATTATTGAGATAATGCATGATATCATATGGATACTAACTCTATATTTTTATAAAATGAATTATGAAGAGATATTAAGTGTTGTTTTCATTTCAAAACCCTCTAATTTTATTGATGACTTTCCCTATTTCACTAAATGATATTTCTAATTAAGTAATTATAATAACAAACCATAATTATAATCACAAATTAGAGGCCAAAATAGGATATAGATACATCCATATTTCACATATTTGTAATAAATTGAAATCTATTTTTTTAACTTGTGAAATCTTGTTAAATCAAAAATAGAGAATTAGTAAAGCCTAGATCAATACATGGGTTTTTGGGTACCTTAACATCAGGTTCAACATATGTTTAAACCTAAATTGAGATAATTCAATATAGTATAGGTTTTATAATATATAAATTAATAATAAAAAGGGTGATAACAAATCTATAGCATGAAAATTAACTTGTAAACTTAGATAAATAATAGTATAAATTTATGATACTAAGATATGCTAAAAATAGAAAGTATAGATATTAATTGATATTATAATAAATTATAAATAAGAGTATTTATCTGGTTTAATATATAAATATTTATAAATATCTCAACTATAATGGGTTAGAAGTGGACTAGGTCAAGATCTTAGAATAGTTGTCATATTCTATAAATTTGAATTATGTGGCCTTGAACACTTGTGTCAAAAATAAATGGTTGTGTCAACACTACTATATAGCTTGGACATAAGTGTCAAGTATAGAATATTATCTAGATCTAAGTGTGACCACTTGTAACCTTCTCAAATTTGTATCGTCTTTGATCTAGTGTTCATCTCTCATGCATATGTTGTCTCTCTTTATCAAATTATCAAACCCTAGCTTCCTCACCCTTAGAGTGATTGTGGTATAAATAGGTTAGTGGGTGCATGGTGTTAAAATATAATAATGAACCATCTAGAAATGGTCACTACCTACATATCCAATACTCTAAAGAGGGCCTCAGACTTATGTTTGGCATAAGACACTAGTGTTGACATAGGCATCTAAATAGAATGCAATGTCTAAGAAGATGAAAAATAGGTACAATTCTAAAACTTGCAAAGGATTATAATAAATAATTTTATATCATGTGTATTAGTATATAGGGCTTGGTCATCATAGTAACATATGTTCAAATGAAGAGATAATAAATAGGAATAAGAGATAGCAAATGTAAGCCTTTTGGCAATATGAAAATCTTAGGAATTGAAGGTTATGGCCATGAGAAGTAATTACCAAGTATAAAATAATGATGTATATAGATAAAATGATAAAAACCATATCAAATCACATAAAAAATAGCATAAAACATATTTATAGAGAAAAATATGAAGTAAAATATAATATATATGTATATACAAAAAAAACTATATCATAGTGTAGCTAATATCTAATACATCATATAAAAAATATTATTTTTTGCCTATATACACCTAATATTTTTTAACATATCACTTTATAGATAATATCTTGTTTAAAAATTAATCTCCTTTAGGGAATTTATAATGATTTCACCAAGAATGTGGTGGGATCAGATCATGGTAATTTACAATATATATTTACACAATATTCTATTATACCTTAATTATTATCTATTTAACATCCTTTGAGTATATTTTTATCTTACCTCTTCCTCTTCTTTTTTCCATATTTTTTATCTACCCTATATTCTTTGCATAATTTCTAGGTTGATATAGTTTGTTTCATGCATGTATTTCACTACATTCTATCGGCATAGCTAATAAAATTTTAAGTCTTATCCTTGATAGTTATACTGTATCAACTTAGATAATACATATATTTGTGAGGAAACATCCTTTTTAATTGTATTATCTTGGATAATCCTATTAGGATAGAGTTCATGGTTAATTCTAGGTTTGGAGCCATATATACAAGTTATTTTATCATTCCAAACTTATGACAACACACATTCTCTACTTGCACTATAAAGTATGCTCTTAAGTAGTAAAAGGATAAGTTATGGGTTAAGTTATTATTTTTTGAGGTATATTATTTATTAAATATATTTAAATCTCAATAGGAGGTATCGTGCCAAAAAGGTGTCCTAGTCTTTGCAATCCAAAACTAAGGATGCCTAGGTATTATTATTTCCATTTAAGGTATTCATCCTATAACATCTCTTAAAATTTGCCATTTGATGCAAGGGAGATATTTATGTGCCAAAAATTCCATCCAAAGGTAAGTATCTCTATCCCTATTATCCTTCATTTATTTACTTAGTAAATAGATATATATATTTGTTGTTGTTGTTGTTGTTATTATTATTATTATTATTATTATTATTATTATTATTATTATTATTATTATTATTATTATTATTATTATTATTATTATTATTATTATTATGATATATACATGTTTTTGTATCATTTCTTATGCTCCTAATTATATCTAATAATTTGTTATAGATATAGTGTTTCCTAGGATTGTCATTATCACATTAGGTTTCATAGACTTCCCATTGGTTAATCATTGTAACATTTAATTTATTATTAGTTTTTATGTTAAATATATCTTAGATCTATGTCTCTCTTGTCTTCTAGTTCCTTTCAAGTGGTATCCTTATTATAACGTTTATACCCCACTTTTTACCATTGTTACAACCATTGATCCATCTTGAGACGTAGCGAGAGTCATAATTTGTATCAATGGCATATGATTTCTAACCCTATCCACTTGAAATTGAGTGTGATCCACCCTCTACTAGGTTTATGGTTAGTCTAGATCATTACCAATAATCCAATTATATGCATGGTTTATTATTATAAAATTATTTCAATAAACTTTAGTCTATTGAGAGAAATAGGATTGTTATTGGTTATCCTAGCATGTACATACATTCTAGTGAACCAACATGAAATGTATCTCATCTTTAGTTGGATCATTTTCATGTTTTTCCGTTTTAAATTCTTAGCATTGTGTTCATTATCATTAAACATTTTAGTAAATAATTTTAGTTTAATAGTATATTCCATATTGATATAGTTTCCTATGTTCATAACTATATTGGTAACCTAATATAGTTTTCTAATTCTTCCAAGTTACCAACCAATTTGATACAATTTTATGTTTTTTTCCAACTGTATCAAACAACTTGATATAGTTTGTTTTATGATTATAATATATCAATTAAACTAATATGGTTTTTCATTTCCTAGTTCTATCACTACAATATTGGCTAGCCTGATATAGTATATTTCTAGCATTCATGTGAAAAAAAATCATTATCTAGCTCGATATAGTTATATTTTTCTCTTTCAAATTTAACATATTTTAGATTAATCCAAAGATAAAACCCACTAATATTTTTAAGGATTCTATGAAAACACTCTTAATGCTATAGAACTAACTAACACCAAGAAATGTATGCCTTATCATTTTCCTATTTCATAATATCACCTTATTAAATAATGTAATATGGGTTTCACTAGATCAAAAAACTATGAGCCATATAAACACTTAAGGATCATAGGTGAGGTCACTTACTTCAAGCTCAAGAATCCAAAGGTTGAGAGGAATGTGACATAGAATACAAAACTTAAATGGAAAAGAATATCTAAGATCATCCCAATAATATAGGAAAGGATCATGTGATTGTCTATCACATCATGATGGAACCCCATGTGGAATAACATCCTTACCCTACTCACAATTTTTCCATAATATTTGGGAAAAATCCATTTACGACTTCCTTCTTTATTTTTTCATCTACCATGCCTAGTATAACTACTAACATGAAAGATATTTATTTTATTAGGACTAACCAAAATGGTCACATCAAGTGTCTAAAAATAGGACACTCAATCCTCTTCTTTAAATCAATATACCCTTGACCCTGATCGGTAATAGTATAAGAAATGAACCAAATGTCTATAATACAAGCTTATAATAATGCTCAAATCTTAAAATTAAAAAACCAACTTATGAAAATGAAATATAGGAATTAAAAACTTTAGTCAAAAATTTCAAATAAAAGTTTCCCCCACCCACCGTCCCCCTTATATATTCTCTTGGAAACCTCGTTCTACAACCTTTGCTTCGTAACAAAGTCATTTAACACCTTTACAATGAGCCCTTAGTATCTAAAATTTATGAAATTGACATTGGTGGAATTAATCCTATGGTATTATATAATGGACACACTAATACATATTTTTAAATAAAGTAATTTGTTATCCTTTATAAATATTACATTAAAATTAACACATTTATTGCTACTAGACTATTATTCAAAATTCTTAATTGAAGATGATATAGAATGGTACAATCAAATTAGATCTAGCATTGTCTTTAGGTTAGAAAACCTAGTTAATGCATTGGTTGAAGAGTTTAAATCCATTAACTTATTTTAAAATAATTTATCCAACTTTATCAATTTTAAGAAAAAAAATACTTCCCAAAATTTTATTAAACATTGGAAAGCCTTAGCCAACAATGTTGATCACAATATGATGAAACATCCTCTTTACTAAAACATTAAAATAGAAATTGAAATACATTGTTAGGCCCTTATTTGTATAATACTTAGATGAAACCTTAGATCAAGGTAAATTAATTATCATTACCTAAGATAATTAGATCCTTTCCAACCTAATCTAGGAATATAAATGCTTATGAGAACTAAAAATAAGCATGTTATGGATGATGATGTCGCTATTACTTATGATCCCAATAAAACCATTCATATTATTATGATAAGAAACTTTGATGAAGTGAATCTCTTCCAAAATATAATAAGAATTACCTTATACCCTCATCCTCCATTATAATTCAACATTTTTGAATTACATAAAAATCTTACCCTTGATGAGATTAAGAGACACATTTATAGATCTTCACCTAAAGATATTGACAATTCTCACCCTAGTAGGCAATGCTATGATCTCCAAATTATGTTTTGGTTTCATGTTAATTGGGGTCAATCAAATTAATCTTACAACTCAATAAACTATAATTTAAGTTTTTACTTGGATGTAATTTTGATCATGAAGCCATGATTAGAGAATTCTAACAAGATTATGATAAGGCTAATAAATTTCATGAGTCTAAATTCAAGTGTGAATAAATTAATCAAGATAATTATAACCTTAAATTTTATAAAAACCCTCTTCCTAATCATACATAAAATCAACAAGCTAATAATAAAATTCAACCCTCTTCCCAACTAGTCTGTAATGTTTTCAAACCCATGATTATCCCACATTCTTCCAATGACGCATAAAACTTGGTGAACATGAAAAATATGAAGTGTGTTCTCTAATTTATTAATCATTATTTCATTAGCACTTATATTCCTCATCTTTATTATAAAAATTTCCAAGTGTATCCTCCACATCATTTTATAGTTATTGTTTATGAATAAATCATCACTTTTTCCTTTTAGATCATTCAATTTTACTAGTTAGCATGATATAGTTTTATGTTGTTTTAATTTTATCTGCCATATTGATATGATTCCATATGTCCTCAAACAACTTGATATAGTTTTCAATTTATCCTATTATATCATCCAAATTGATATATTATTTTGTTTCTATTTTTCTTCAAATTATATCAGCCATCTTGATACAATATTCTTATTTGAATAGTTTTATTTCTAATGTGTCATCAATCCTAATATAGTTAGTTTTTGTACCTACTTCTAACTCTAATGTATCATTCAACCTAGTATATTTGGTTTTTAAGACTTTTATGTCACCAAATACATCATATAGGATGATAAAGTTACCTCACTCTACCTATACTATTGAAACAAGGCCAATAACATACACTTTAGATTTAAGTAAGGAATAATCATGTTTATCTTCATTTATAATCAAACCCGGTCAATATCACAACTCATATCCTCTTTTTAAGTCTTGTCTAACTTGTATTAATTGTTATGAGTAGGATACCATAGAAGATATTTCTATACTCCCATATCATATCCCCTTTCCTGAGCTCATGAGGACTTATCCATGGCATAAAAATATACTTATGTTATTTTTTTTAAATGAACATTATTCAACCACCATCTATGGTGAAAGAAGATAATTTTCATAAGTTTATGGAAATTATCGAGTATCAATGTAAAGATATGTCTATCCATGAGGATAACACAATGGATATGACCCATATCTAAAATTTCCTATCACATCATTGATCCAAAATGAAATTATCATTCATGTGGACCCATTATTTATTTATTATTATCCAATTAGGTGATAATATCATAAAGAGACCCTTTATTTATGAATAATTTGGCACTTATATCACCTATTTTAAGTTTATCAAATCCATAGAATATTTTAAATGCAACCTTAAATCTAACCATAGCACATGCCAAGGATAAAATTGATGAAATAATTCCTCCATTAGGATGTATTTTTATTCCTATCATGATACCTCCAAATATGGTTAGGGTAAAATTTATGATCTTCAACTTTACTCTATTTTTAAAAAAACTTATCAACGATACTTGGAATCATTACATGAGGGTCATAAATTATTATAAATTATAATGCATGAATTTTACTTACATGGGTGTTATCTTTAAGGTAAAAGGTGATAACAACCCTTGGAATTTTGAAAAAAAATAAGAATTCAATTTATGAAAAATACCTACCCTCGAACATTTACATATTATCCCATTCTATCAGTACCAACATGTTAACTGTCATATTAATTTAAATAGAGGCCATAGTGGTCACCTTGAGTTTTTGGGAAACATTATACCCAAAATACTTCATTCTAATAATGATTATCCCAATGAAATTAGACTAAAAATTGAAACATTAGACTTTTCTCCTAGTATAATAGCTCAATTTATACCCATGTTTCATTCATGTTCTCTTAAAATTCTAAATACTTAGTCTCCCTATTATGTTTTTCATTTAATAAGCCTTCATTTGAAAGATATTTTATTTACATATTGGTTTAACCCTTCACATCAGATCTCTTCACTCTTGAGTATGAGAATGGTTACACCTTAGATGAACCTTACTTGTTTAGCTATGCCCAAGATAAGGATGTGGAAATGTTACATTAACATTCCTCCATTCAATTTTTTCTAAGAAATATTCATTTTAATTTATAATAAACTTAGTTGATCTTGTTCAACCCAGTGTTATTAATCCTTCAAATTCACCTGATGCTATTCCTTCTTAATTTTATATTTATAGTTTAATATGGCAGAATTTTTACTTATTGTTGATGCCTTAATGTGTATCACAGGTGCTTAGAGTGTTTAAAGAACACTTCTCATTTTAGAATTCAAATAATTCAGGTGCATAAGTTATAGGTTGTGATATTCTTGTTATTTTTTGATTGAATAGAGGCAAATCAAGTGGATTATTTCATAATATTTTTAAAGTTTGGTGGTTGGGAGCCATTGTATCCAGCTAGCTATCTTTGTAAAGAATGAAGTAATATAAGCTAATATCAATGAATTATGATCAAATTATAATATAAAGACCAATATAAAATGAATATTTACAATGGAAATTAAGCTAGATTGATCTGGTTAAGCAAAAATAAGGGTAGGGCAAAAAAGAGTTTTTAATTTTCATCCAAAACATCATGACAAAGTTCAAATATCATCCAAGCATGCACTTAACCAATGTGTGACATGAAGTATCATGAGCTCAAATATTATCACACATCATGTAAACATCTAAGGAATAAGAAAAATGCAAATAATAACTAAGTTCACTTTAAATATTTACCCCTACAATCAAATGGCATTAGCTCAAATGCAAGAAGAGTTAAGGAAATGAAATGAACCTAAGAACTTTTAGTCAACCTAGAATTAGCACAAGTTAACAATTTTATAATTAAAAGATGCACACCAATAATTCATAAAAAACATTCAAATCTATAAATAGGAAAAAGCAAGTGAGAGATAAACCATAAAATAAATGACATAATGAATATAGATAATCTTTGTAGAATTCCTCACTTACATTAATTGCTCAAAATTCTACACAAGTTTTTGGCTCAAAAACTCTCTCCCATTTTAAAAATGGTAATACTCCTTTTATATAATTCCAAGGTAATATACCAATTAGTCATATCCAATTTATAAAAGTATAGGCGGCAAAGATAGCTATCCTTTTACAAAGTTCTAGAATACACTAGACTTTTGCCTACAGACTGACCTATAGGCAATGTGCTTTACAATTTGCACATGCCTTTACAAAAGAATATTCTATTTTAAATTATTTAAATAATTTTGTAGAATAAAATATCTTAAGTTAACTTCCTTGAATTTGGTGATTTGTATTGATGAATTCCCCTATTATTGTTGTATTATCTTCATTGCTCTCTGGTGTTGTTCATCAATCAAATTCAATTTAATAATAGGTTCCATGAAGATCTCATCCTCTTGATCAACCAAGTTTCCATGGTCCCTATCATTTCTTCCCAAATCCTCTTTAATGCTGCTCACTTTAGTAATATTTTCCTCTATTATTAGGATCATATCCATGACCCTACTATTATCTATTCTTGATTTTCCTTGGCTTTTGTTTCTCACATCCTACATGACTAGGGTGGTTTTGTGCTTGAATTCTTCATTTGTGATGAGGCCCATGGAGTTGAGTGTACTTGGTTTGAGGATCATGGTCCCAAGGAAATGTTCCATCGTGTCTAGTTGATCTTTCTAAAATTTTAGACCATGTTTTCAAGATCATGATATTATCCACAATTAGTCCTATGATTTTGTTCAAATATGCTAGGCTGATGGTTTTGAAATCATGGATTTAATATTCCACCAAGATGTTGTTTAATTCCTTCATTTTGTCCCTTGAATTATAATAATGGGTGAATAAGTCCTTGGTTATTACATCATGTTGACCAATACATTTTGTCTAAACTTTATTGAACTGAAGGAGTTAAACATATCATAGAAATATGCCTCAAATATCTTGATCATAGCATCTGGAACTAATAATATATCTTGTCCTTCCAATTTTTCCTTTTGCCTCTTTAAATTCTCTCTTTATTACTACATGCCCTTGATGGTAGCTTTTAATTATGTTAATTGATCTTGGGCCAATTCAAGAACATTATCCTCAAATATTGGGTTTTTACCCAACCTTTATCCTTCAACAAGAGTTACTCCAATGAATGGTTCCACTTACTAGAAACTGAACTCTTCTCCAGCTATTATGGCCTTCTTTTTAGTAACTCTTTGTAACCTAGTTGTTATTGGGTCAAACTTGACACCAAATAAAGATTGTGTCACTTCAATAGTAGGGTTTTCAATATGAGTTCCACTCAATTCTCTTGGAGAAGCCATCCTTTTCTCCTCTTCCTTTTGTAAAGCCACAATCCATGGCTTGAGCTTATCATACACAATTATGTTTACAAACTTGGTTATTACCGAAGGATGGTATAGAGTTAGCATTTTTTGTAACTTGCCATTTATGAACCATTAAAGAATGGTTTGGCCCTATATTGGGTTCTCATCAATGAAAAGGTTGACCTCACTCAAAATATGAGTTAAGGATAAATTGGGTATGTTCTTCCCTACTGGAACCAATGCTAGCTCAACTTTTCTCTTTGGGGTAGGTGTAGTAACAGGGATTAAATCTAATAAAAATTCCTTCCCCTTATTTTCTTCTACTTACCCAATATAATTTGCCTCTATTTGGACTTCTTCCTCATCTAACGGATAAGCATTAGATAACATTTATACTGCATCCTCAACCATTTCACCCAAGTCCAAGGCTATCACTTGAATCTCCTCAATTGGTGACCCTAGTTCTTATGCCTTGGCTAAAAAAGAAGAAAATTCACCAAGTATCCTTTCTTCTAGCCTCAATTCCTTAGGTTTTTAGATCTTTATTTGTGGTTGTGGAGGTCTTAATGAATCTCTACCAAGAAAATGATATTATCTAGATCCCAGCTACCACCTATCATCACTTCCTTTCTATTACCTTTTCATCCTAGCTTCTAGAGTGATGTTCAATTTCTTCAATATTTTCATGACCTTAATGAAGGAAGAGGCCTTTATGTACATTGGGTCATAGAATATAGGATGGTTTTTATAAGTCATGTTTATCCCTTTGGCCTTTAGATTCCCCTTGACCTTGTTTTAGGGATCCAACTATCTCAATTCATCCAGTTGTAGACTGAAAGAGATCCTATCTCTAGAAATTGCCTCTACATTTTACCATTGCTTGAATATGGTCCTTATAATATTAATTTGGAGGTTATGGATAGTTCCTTTCTTCTTGATTCCTCATAGACCATCTATACCATGGAATAATTGGTGAGATACTTCCTATTCTGCAAGCTTGTTGGGGACATGGATGGGTAGCCTAAAGGGTTAGCCCTAGATTAATTCAACTATAATGATGGTGAAATATGGATAGAACCATATGTCACAAATGGATTCAATTTATTTCTTGACCAAAAGACTAAATCTTTCCATTGGATTCCTAGCTATGGCCTTATTTGAGGCTAGATAGACATAGTCATAAATGAAATGGATGTGGTCCCCATATTTGAATATGTATAGTTTTGAATAATATTTGGAGACCATCTATGTCCCTTTAGGTGACCATTATATAAGGTTTGGAATCTTGTTGGCGGTGATCAAGGCATTCAACAAGTATGAAATCATGTAAAATTAACCCTTAATCCTTTTCCTAACTATGGAAATCTATCTACACAAACAGGTGCTAATAAATTCTTCAAGGGGAGGGGTGATCTCCATTTAAAACATAAAATATACCAAGGGCTCTCAAATTTTATCTACATAGGTGGTGGTTGGATTCCCACACAACTTGTTGATCAAGGTCATAATCATCTTAATCCCAAGTCTAAATTAGTTTGTTTGAATGTTGACATTAAAGTCTGAGAATACTTGACTCCCTATAATATAGCCATAGGGTAATGATGGTATTTAGGTGATTTTCCTTTTCCTAATTATTCATGGTTGTCATGTCTATTTTGGGCTTAGGTAGTTTATAATAATTCTCAAAAGTTATGGCTAAGACATAAACTATACTTTGGTGAGTGTTCTCATTTATTATCATGCCTTTATCAAATTTTCAATATTTAAAAATAGGAGAGAGAATGTCAATACAATATAGTACCTCAAACTTGGCCTCTACAAGTATAGGCTTATCATCTGAATAGCCACTATGTCATAATATCTCCTTCTCATATATAGGTTCTTCTCCTCTTCCCTTATGATGGATGATTGTTCCTCGATGGTTTAGAATAGCTTATACCAGTTGTTTAGGGTGGTTTCATCAAATTATGTATCTTTGAAGACTCTCCCCTTGACATCTAAAGATATATATAGCTCCACATCTTCCCTAGAAGTTCTTTTTTGAGTTGTCATGGTTTGAATTAGGTCAAATTGTTTACTAGTGGACTACTCTTGGGATTTAAATTGAATTTATTGGGCTTAGATAATAATTCACTCTTATAGGTTTGATTATACTTAATACAGGGTCAAATTAAGGCTTTTAAAAGATCTAGGGCTTTTCTACAAGTATTATCAGAGCTTTAATGGTAGTAGCTTATTCAAACATAAGTGAGTTTGTGCTTTAGATTTGATTTAGATCCTTGTATTTATACATTTGCCTTTTTGAACCCCTAACATCTTTAAATTTGTCATTTTTTACTTATATGGCACCACCATGGCATCTTCATGGCACTTTGATGATACTTTTCTCATTATTTTTTTAAAATTAATCATTGCCTTTTGAAAATATTACTTTAATCTCATATCATTTGATTATCTTGTATAGACTAAAATGGTTTATTGATCTTGATTCCAAGATATGGACTACCATTGGTTCTTTGTTATTCTTTGGTTGTAACTATGACACTTGTCACCTTCTCACCATTTTAGGGGTGTCATTGAAATTTTAACTAGCTATGCTCTATCAGATCAAGCTTTCTTGAGAAAATGCATGTCATTGATCCTACAAAGATGCAAACTATTTACATTAGGATCAGGTAAATGCATAGGTTTTAGGATAAAATATTAAGACTAAGGTCTTTTATTTATGTTAATAAACATGAACATGAACCTTAGGATCAATATTCTATGCTAATTTTAGATCATAATAAAAGGGGACCATGCAAATAATAAAAGGTCCTAGCATAAGGTTTTAACCTAAGGTTTCATTTTATAAATAAATGTGATGAAACATTAGGATAAGGCCTTAGGCTAAGTTATAACATAGTAAAATGGACCACACATTCATGGGATATAAAGGGAACAAGCATAATATTTTTAGACTAAGGTTTGGTTGTGTTGAAAAACACAACTTAAGCCTTAGGGTAGAAATTAGGTTGAGTCTATGGAACTTATAATTGTTCACACACAAATTTGAATTTAATTATAAGGGACCTAGGTCAAAACATTAGACTAGGGTTTTAATCATGGTTTAAAATAGATCCAATTAATTTTAGACCAAAGACTAATAAAAGGTCCATTTTAACATTTGAAGTACCAAACCCTAAGCTTGTTCATTCCTAAATGATATTCTTTTGATCCTGAAACACAAGTAACCAATTTTAGAAACATTGGAAGAGGTAAAACCATGATCATATGAAAATATGTCTATTAATCTAAGTGAGATTGGTTCCTCATGAATAATAAGAGACATGGCATAATGTTTTAGCCTAGTTCTATGTCTCAATAAAAGGGACCATGTGCTTAGTTTGAGCTCTCACCAGTAGATCCTATTTGAACAAACACACTCCATTACATCATGATCTATAGGGTTGAACAAGATTGGCTCCTATCTACATTAAGCCCTGAGGTCATACCACTTGGCAATCCTATGGGTTTTTTGTACTCTACATTATCAATCTCTATTGGGATATCATACATATGATATGTAACAACACCTTACTTGGTCTGATTTGCTTTTGAAAAGTTAATGTCCCTCATGCACCATTTGATTTAATTTATCTAAATGAATTCATATCATCAGATCTCAATATGAGGGGTGGGTTGCCATTGGATGTTCACTATTATATCTAATGTAGTTATTATGTGTATCATCACCATGTTTACTTTGGGCTCTGTTGAAACCTTGACTCAATATGCATTGTTCGATCCATCTAACCCAAGAAAATGTGGGTCATTGATCTTGTGGATGAACATAATTTTTAAGTCAGGCTCAAGGATATATAGAACTTAGATTAAGGTTTTTGGACCATGGTTTTATTAAAATTAATAAATATGAATTAAATATTTAAGCTAAAGTCTTGAGCTAAGTTTAAACATAATAAAATGACCCCACAAATAATAAAGTTAGACCATGATAAGATAAAAGGCAACAAAGGGAGCTTAGGATGTAACGGGATCAAGCATAAATATTTTAGACTAAGGTTTGGTCATATTAAAAAAACATGACTAAGCCTCATGATAAAAATTAAATTAATTCCATATCATAATTAACTATTACCACATAAAATGTTCTCACCAAATTATATTTAAAAGGAACCTAGGTTAAAATATTAGACTAGGGTTTTATCAACTCAAATATGAATTCCCTTAACCAATTATAAACTAAAGGTTAGCAAAACATTTAAACACAAAAACTTGAGTATTGTCAATTTCAAATGAACTCCATTGAACCTTCAAATTGAAATAGATATATCCAATATTAGAAATAGGATCAAACTAGAGCCATGAACAAATAAACCAAGTAGATCAAGTGTGGATGATCTTCAAATAAAAAATATGTACGAACATGTTAATGATGCTCTTGATCAAATGAAAATTTCAATTTGGGGTAAAAATTTTCATAATTTAACGCAAGGGTCCTCATTTTTCAAAAACGGGGATACGTTAACCTCAAAAAATGGAAACTTCTAAGGGAAACATAGTGATATGTTAGAATCCAGAGACTTTGGTTCAGAGTAATGACTAGTTTATTCTTTCCATTTGAGAAAGTGCCATTATTGAGATAAATTCATGGTTGAAATGAGTCTTTCACATGAAAAATTAGGATCAAACATCAAAACCTAGTCATGATGTGTGTGTTCTTTGATTCTACTTATTATTTGCCATGGGATTTGGGTAAACATCTTCTAGAATCATGACCTTGGCAATTAATAGTGACTTATAATATATTTAGATGTTCATTAAGAACCATGTTTTAGTTCAAGGAAGGCTTGGGAATTTCTATAATACTATTTATGCATCCATATCCATAATAGATATGTCATTGGCTCCACTCAGGGCCTTTCTTCATTTCCATCTAGGCATGCATAGCCCCAGTATAGATTATTAGAATCGTCTTTGTTCATAAATCTCTTGAATTTTGCAATAAGGATCTTATTTATTTATTTTTCAAGTCATTTTGTCTTTCTAACAAAGGTTAGGAACTAGGTTAGCTAGGTTTAGGGGTTTATTCAAGTGTTTGGTCTTCAGATAATCATCCTTGGCTCTAAACTTTATCCCAAGAAATTAATGTTTTTAAAGTGTAAGCATGACTATATCTTAATAATATAATTTTTCATCCTACATGTGAAATCCTTCTTAAAACCAAACTCAAATTAGAACAAATTTTATAATCTTAAGGAGAAATTAACCTATTCATTATTCTTTACTAGTTTCTCTAAACTATAACATTAAGCTCATATCTCAATACTCTATGATTAACCAATACTGAGAAAACATACCTACATTTCTAAATTGTGAGGTTTCTTAGAGCTATCATATGAATCTTGAATTGAGGGATTGTAAAAAATGACTTATTTGAATAAAGAAACAAAGTATGAAAATTAAACACACCAAACAGAAACTCAAAAAATAGAAAGCAAGGAAATAAATAAACAAACATATGCATAAACAAGGGCTAGGAAATAAAGAATATAAAGAAACTAATATAGCCTACCTACACTATATATAACTAGTCTTACAGTCATTCCATGAAGACCCCAAGTGAGATAACAAAGAAGTATAGATTGAGGTATTTCCCATTGGTGGGCAGGGTGAACTCTTCACTCTGTAAGTCTTTCAACTTGAAGGTGTTGTCTCTAAGTATCTCGACTATTTGGTAGGGACCTATCCACAAAGGTGTGAACTTCCTATTTTCACCTTTAGGCTCATATTTCTTGTCCTAAATAATAAATAAGTCTCTATATCTGAACACCTTTATTTTTTATCATTTATCAAACCACCTCTTAACTATGATTTGTTGTCTACTAAAATTGGCAAAAGCCTCTTCTCTAACATCTTCAATTTATATGATGTCCAAAAACCTTGAATTTGAAAATTCTTGGTCTACATACATGTATTATTGCATGAACCTATATGTTGGTAGCTTGAGGATGATGGGGAAGATGAGTTTTTGACCATAAACTAGAAAGAATGGTGTTACTTTATGAGCTTGCTTGATTCTAGTTCTATCTTCCCAAAGGGCATATTTAATAATTTTATGTCATGTTATAGGTTTATCAATTGTAGACTTATTTATACCCTTCATCAAGTTCTTATTTTTTTATTTAGATACTCTATTACCTTGAGGATAATGGTTTTATTATAACTTGAGGATGATGATGTTATCATATGCCCATTCTATCATCTCTATAGATATAAAAGTATATCTATTATCATAGACTAGAGATACAGGTGTCCCAAACTTGGTGCATACATTTTCCTCTAAAAAATCATTCACTTCTTCAATCTTGCACTATTTAGTTTCTACTACTTTAGTCCATCTAGTGCAGTAATCAGTAGTAGTTAGGATGTACTTGTGACCATTAGAGGAATTGTGGTTTATGACCCCCACAAAATCTATCCCCTATTGGTTAAAAGTTATATCAACCATTACTGGTCTTAGTGGCATGTATGATTTATTATCATTGGTATTAAATACCTAACATGAGTGGCACTCTCTCACATGCTTGTGAGCATCCTTGAAGATTGTAGGCTAGTAGTGACCAACCCTTAACATTTTGTGTGTTGTAGTCCTTCCAAATGGATGTCCACTTCTCAATTTTTCATGGAAAATGCTCATGAACTCAACTACTTCACTCTTGAAAACACATCTCAAGTAAATGCCTTCAAAGTTTTTCCTATAAAACACTCCATCTTTTATTAGAAAAGTGAGCTGCCTTGAGCCTTAGATATGTTTTTTGTTCTTTACTTAACCTTGCAAGATAATAACCATTACTTAGTAAGTGGACAATGGGATCATACCAATCATTAAGTCTAAAACTTTTTTGGTATACCTATATAATACTTATATTGGTGTTAGTATTGGCAATCAATTGAATTAAACCCTGACACCTTACCAATTTGGCAGTCTTCATCTCAATGTCATATTATTGGAGCATAGACATCCACTTACCTCTCCTTTCTCCTAGTTTGTTTTGACTTAACATGAGCTTGGTGGTAGGTTCTGGTAGAATGGCATGTATCTTATTTGTAAAGATATAATGCCTATTTTTTTTATTAACTTGACCAAAACACATGCTTGCTTGTCAATTAAAGAGTAATTTAACTCAATATTATTAAGGTTAGTGCTCATAAAATATATTGGATGGTCACATCCATCCATTTTCTAAGTTAAGACTACAACTATTGCATGATCTGAAGTAAAGGAGTAAAGATAAAAATCTTTGGTTAAGTCTAGACTTATTAGTATAGGGTCTTATCTAATTTCCTCTTTGATGTCTTTGAAATATTTCTTCATCTCATCATTTCAAGTGATTTTAGCATCTTTCTTCAACATGTCATTCAAGGGTTTCAATATTTATACAAAACCATAATTAAACATTCTTACATTTATTCTACCAAATAATCAATTTAATTCCTTCCTACTATTAGGGAGATTTATATTAGTTATTTTATTTACTCTATTAAGGTTTATAGATATTCCCTCCTTAGGGATAACATGTCCTAATAGTTTTCCCTCAATAACACAAAAATACTTTACTTTAGGTTTAGATAAATCCCATACCTTATGCATCTTTCAAATACCTATTGTAGGTGCATAATATGATCTTCCCTATTATTATAAAAGATAGTTAGATCATCCATGTATAGAATAATGAACTTACCTACAAGACCTTGGAAAGCATGATCCATATCCCTTTGGAAGTTTCACCTTCATTTATCAATCCAAATGGAATTATTTTTAAGGCAAATGTGCCCCACTTGGTAGTAAAATTAGTTTTCATCTTGTCTTCTTGATTCACCCACACGTGGTTATACCCTAAAAAACCATCAAAAAAGGACATCATGGTAGAACTAGAAACAATTTGTAATACTTGGTCAAGAGAAGGTAGGGGTAATTATTTTTCTCAAATCCTATATTTAGGTTTCTAAAATTAATGCATATTCTAATTTCACCATTTTTATTCTCAACTAGGACTAAATTAACAACCCAAGTGGAATGCATAAAGGGAAACATAATCTTGGCATCTAAGAACTTCTTGACCTCTCTGTATATTAGTGTTTCTAATACCAAGTTGATAGGACTCTACTTTTGTCTGAAAGTTTTATAGTTTTCTTATAAAGGTATGGTATGAGTTGTTAATTTTGGATCAAAGATTTTTAGGTCATCATAGGACCATGCTATGATATATTTATATTTGGTCAACATTTCTTTGGCTCTTTTAGACTCAAATGCTTGTACATGTTGTACCAACCATTAAAGTTTGACCTTGTAATCTAAGATCAATTATGTTATAATCTTATTAGACTCATTAATGGCATATACTCATATTCTTGGTGTCAAGAATTAGTCCCCCCACAACAAAATTACCATTTCTCATCACTATGTGAAATTGTACATCTTCAAGTATAAAGTTCATATGTAGTTAATTTATGATTGTATATAACCTACTTTGGTCAAGGATATCATAAGGAACCCCATGCCCAAGATGCACCCTCTTGTTAATAAGTGTGTTGAACTCATGAGAGATATTTAGTACTATCCAAACTACACCATTATTAGAATAGAAGGGATCATAACCCAACTATTCAGGTTGCCTATCTATGTTCCCCTCAAGTTAGCTGAGCAAGAAATTACTCACCAAATATTACAAGGAATTGATAATGTTTTCAAGGATAAAAGGAAGGGCATGATTCATTCCTTCCCATTCTTGATTGGGAAAATGTTTATCCAGAATTGGAAACAATTGGAAATCATGTATAGATATAGGGATGCCTTCTACTTTTAGAAGGATGACCTGAAATAATGGGACCCCAATAACAAGGTTGTCCCTCATTTGTAGTCAAATAAACTAACCAAAGTAACCTATGAGCATGGGGTTAGTCCATATGACCATTTTTACACCAAATCTATGACCTTTGAGAAAGTCTATGCTAGGTGCAGGTAACATGGTTTGAAGCTTAAACATAAACTACAAAGAGAGGAGAAACCAACTAGGGAGAAATGGCAAATGAACCCGTTGTAGTATCATCTACTAGCTTCTACTTCTAATGCACCTTTAAGTCAACCAAAATAGAAATCACTCCAAATTCAAAGACATGGTGATAATAAACTGGAAGAAAGGCTAGAAGAAGGCCATTCATCATCAACCTAGCCTCCAAAACCATCTTCTCTAGTGGAACACTTTGATATGGTTTCCCTAGAACCATATGAGATAGTAGATGAATTCTTCAAGGAACTTATAGAGACCTATGGGTCTGATCGAGAAGATGAGAGAGCCATAGTTGAGGTGGCACAAATTTAGGGGTCTCAAATAGGTGAGGAAGAAAAGGGAAAATAAGTGGCATTGGAATTGGTCCCTGTCACATAGAAGAAGAGGGCAGTTGAGTTGGCTCTCATCCCTAGGTCCTCAAAAAGACCAAAGGTGGCATGGACCCATCCCACCAATGAGGTAAATTTTTTTTGTGATGATTTCCCCATACATGGACCTATCATTCTAGACTATTTCATATATGGGAAACTTTAAAAGGTTCTTTCCCAATCACACTCACTGTCCCCTTGACAATGTCAAAACCTAGATCAAGGAGCTCATGAAGGAACAAGAAGAAATAAGAATTGTTCAAGCAACCAAAGACAGTGGCAAGAAAATAGAAGATCTAAGAGCATCAGGTGGAACTAGAATTGAAACCCCAGAGACACCTAAATACTCTACACTAGTGACCACTATCATGTATAATCTAGATGCAGTAGGGTTTGAAAGGGTGACAACCAAGAAAACAAGCATTGGCATCAAGGAGTTCACCTTTCAAAAGGTAGAACCTTTTATATGCCTAAATCTTATATAAGGGAAAGTAGAATTGGAGAATATTATCCGTCAAAAGGATGTGGCAAGTTTGGTAGTGGCCCAATTAGCAATGACCTTAGCTAGAATCCATGGGATGTAATAGAAGATCAATCTATAAAAGGAGAAGAAAGACTTGGAAGTAGAAGTTAAATTTTTAGTCCATAAGGATATAGTGAAAATAGTAGGATTGAAGGCCCTAAAGCTTAGATCAAATACCTTAACCCATAATATTAAGAAAGCACAAGCATCAATCACTCAATGGTAGAATTCTAGAGATTAGATAACTAAATTGATTAATGTCCATCACACCAAGCAAGTCCAAGGTGTCAATATCATCAATTTGAAACATTTGCATACCCTCATAAGAGTCAATGAAGATAGCATACTAGATCTGAACAACTAGTTTGATAGTGTCAATAAATTCATGGAGGAGGACAAAGGCTTGATAGCAAGAATGGAAAAGATATTAAGGTCACTATTGGTAAACCCTTCTAAGATCAATACCATAGGCTTGATAGATGATGAACATTTCAAGAAAAAGGTCAATAACTTCATCCAAAAAATCAAGGACAACCAAGGCTAGCCTTTCAAATATAATCAAAAGGCCCTTGATACCATCATGACATTAGGGAAGAAAATTGAAGAGGCCTAATGTATTTAGGAACTTAAGGCCAAGAGTGAACAAAGAAATTAACACATTGGCAGGTCAAGAAGAGGATTGTTTAATGAAACATGTAGTAGATTTTAAGCTAATCATAAAAAAATATACTAAGGTGAAGAACATCCTCAAGTAATAACCTAGGGGACCCACCAATGTAACATAAAAATATTTTTTTGTTATATATATGCTAGTCTATTAGCATATATTAGTCCTTTTGTCAAAGTTGGCATAAAAATACTTTTGTATTGTAATCTTTATATTAAGGAAAACTATCCTTATTATACCATGGATTTTTTGAGAATATAATTGGTATAATGCCTATGTTTCCTATAAATAGGCAAAGGTTACCATTTTGTAAATGGAAAGACTCTGATCAATTTTTATACAAAAGAGCATTTAATAAAACTAAGGAATTCTAAAAAGATTGTCTAAATAGTTTGTTGAAAGCCAATGTTATCTCTGAATTGCATGTTGTTGTATTAAATTTGAATGGTTCTCTATATTTTGAGCTACATTTTTTGTCATAGGGCTATTAATTTATGTTAATTCTAGATTAACTAAAAATATCTTAGGTATACTTCATTTTATTTACTCTGCATTTGGATGTGCATATGTTATTTAGGTTATAGTAGCAAATTTTTAAAGTAAACTTGGTTATTACTTGTGGTTTATATATATTATTTGAAGCTTGCCTGGTTTGTGATGCAATATGATATTATATTATTTTACACCGCAAATTGTTTCATGTATGCTCAAAGTAATTAGAATTTATTCACAAAATTTGAGATGGGAATTTGCAATCACACTCTCTTTTCTACCTTACCCTTCCTTTTTCTATTTTTTAAAGTCAAAACTCACCAAGTTTAAAGATCATTGTTAATATCCATTTAGATTAACTTGTGGGCTTGAATTGTCTCAAATATCCAAACCTTGGTGACTCCCAACCACAAAATTAAATAAATATTATGGATATTTCCCATACTTTGCTTCTATTCCACCACAAACATCACAAAATTGTCACAAACTACAACTCATGCCTTGGATTCTTTGAATCCTAAAATGATAAGTGTTCATCAATATTGAAGAGCACCTATGAGGTAATTAGAAGCATCAATAGGGAGGATCCCACTGGCATTAGAAGGAGGGATCTCTTGATCAATTAAAATAATTCCTATGTTAAATATAAAGGAGTCTTAACCCTTATGAGTGATTCTTCACTCTAAGTGCAAAGATCCTTGATCTAGGTGATTTCTCACATATCATTGAACTTTGTTAGGCAAATATCTTAGTTATATGTAAGAAAATAGTTAACTTCTGGTAAACATAGCTTTAGGATTTAAGAATTCATAGTATTTGAAATTAAAACAATTTATTTTGGTTAAAGATTGACAATTCTTGATGAATCTTGAGTTTATTTGAGTCATAGATTATAAAGAATGGCCATATTTTCATAACTACACAAATATTTAAGCTTACTTAGTCAAATATTAGTGTCCTTTGTCCCTTTATGAGCAAATATTCAAAAAAATAGGCTTAATGTGTAGGTTGATTGTATTTATTTGCAAATTCTAACTTGTTACACCATATTTTAAATAAGATCCTTAATCTTCAAGCTATAATTGCCAAGGATCAAGACTAGATCACATTCAGAGACAAGAGTTCCCTTGCTCAAGATATAAATCCATAGAAGTATTAGGAAATATAGAGGAAGACATAAGCATTCCAAGTCTCTACCATCTTCACCCTTACAAGGGGTTCATATATTTAATTTTCATCCAAATATGGCATGGCTTGAAATTTCCCCATCAATATACTAGGTATAGTTCATGACTTTCTTCATAATCCTACAAAGCACTTGCCAATATTTAGCCCAACTGGTGTTACAACTATAGAAGAACATGTTAAGTCTTTCAAGGATACCTTAAGGTTATTAAATGTCATCCATGAATATGTAGCTTATAGATTATTTCCTTTTACATTCAAAGATGATACATATGGATGGTTCCTCAAATTTATTGATAATTGTATTACCTCATGGAATAATTTTGACACCATATTTATTGATCTATTTGGGAAGATCATAAGCCCCTATGTCATTTGTCAGCAATTTACAACTATTAAGAGAGATGTAAATGATCCCATTAGATCCTTCAATGCCAAGTTCCAAAATATGTTTAGTCAGACAATGGATCCATATAAACCTAATGAGGCTTTAGATCTAGAATTTTATAAAGATGCAATAGACCCCATGACTTCTGTGTTTCTAAAAAGAGCTTTCCCAGCTATCAACACATTAGCCCAAGCTTATTTTGAAGCAATAGTTATTAGTGACCAAATGCAACCTCAAGGATAAATGGATTATTCTATCCCAAATGTTAATCCTTAGATTCCTACATTAAACCTTTTCCCAAACAATAACCAAAATGCTCTAGCATTAAACTAGCTTCTTGCACTAAATGTATTACCTACTAGCCATGTCGATCCTAATCAGAACCTAGGTTTCTTGAGTCATCAACTCACTAATGGATTTCACACCAATGACCAAAATGCTTTAATACTAATTAATGATACTAAAGCTTACCAAGTCCAAAATTATAAGACCCCAAAGAATGAGAATGAATCTATACTAAAGTTGGTCTAGAAGCTCAACACAAATTTCTTGTAATTTCAAAAGCAAGTTGGCAATGCTAATGACAATTCTAGGAGAAAATTCACCTTCCAAAAGTTCAACAATCCTAGAAATAGATTTTATAATGATAGTTTATACAATAATAAATACAATGAGCCTTCCTATAGAAAGAATACCATGGACATTAATCTCATTGATATTACCTTACTAGACCATTGTAGGGTACATGCTACCTCTAAACATGGGGACATTGATTACATTGAGCTATACAAATCCTTTGAAGCTTTCCAAGAAGATATTGACACATTTGTAGTCCCAAATAGAGATACTACTACAATTCCTTTTAGATCCTAGCCAGTTGACCAAGTGCACATGGTAGAGACATTTTAATTCCTTTTCCAAGATGACAATGAGCTAGAGAATATCCCTGAAGAGATTCAAGCATTAAAACAATTATTAAAGACATACCCTCTTATAAATAGATAAAAAAAGTAGCCATTAACTACTTCCACTCCCCCTAATAATTATATGACTCCTCCAGACACTACATCAAGGAATGATCCTAAACCACCTAAGGGTAGTTCTTCTAAATGCACTGTTAAACCTTCATACAAAACTAGTTACAACATTATGGAAGATATGAAAAGGATCAAAGCCAATATTAACTTACATGAGCTAACTCAAATTATAGAACAAAGAGATTTACTCATGGAATCCTTATCTAAGAAACTTGGAAAGCCTCCTAAGAGTGATATTGCAAATGTGACTATGCAAGTAACCAAATCAGAGTCGCCACCCTTCTTGCTTATAGTTAGGATATTTGGGAAGAATGTCCATAATTGCCTTTTGGATTCTAGAGCCTCAACCAACATCATGCCTACTAGGATATGTGAATAACTTGGGTTGACCCCAATCAAGTCTAATAGGGTGGTCACACAATTGGACAAGTCAAGAGTGAAATTCATTAGAGATTTATTGAATATACATATGTAGTTGGCTAATGAACCAAGGGTTCAACAATTCATTAAGATACAAGTGGTTGATATTCATAGTGATTATGGATTGATCTTAAGTAGATAATATACTAAGGTCTTTAATGGATATGTGTCTACTGACTATTCCCACTTATGGTTACCATGGAAAGGTGTGCCAAATCAAATAAGGGTAGAAAGAGAACCAAGGATGAGGCACATGATAACATAATATAATGTTGTCAATGAAAAGTAAAAATTTATTTAATATGATCTAGGAGTTTTCACTTTAGAGACTAAAAAAAGAGCCTAGTTCTAAAGACCCTCCTCATGTACTTGGCCTATGGAAATTTCATGTTGATGGTGCTAAGTGTAAATCAGGATTAGAGGATGGTATTGTATTGATAGACCCTATAAAAAAGTATTATCATGCATCCTATAGGTTACAATTCACATGCACTAATAATTTGGCTAAGTATGAAGCTATTATTCTAGGATTACAACTTGCTATTAAGAATAAAGTCAAAGAACTCCTTGTTTATGGGGATTCTAAACTAGTAGCCAATCAAGTAAGGATCAAGAACCAATGCAAGCTATCTTACCTTAAAAGGTAAAAGTTAAGAGTGTGGGACTTTATGGAATATTTTGATGCTTTCAACATCATGTCTATCCCCAGGGAATAAAATAAATCTACTAATGATCTAGCCTCTGCTACAGCAATCCTTATGTCTAATCATGATTCCCCTAACCTCAATGTTGAGCTAGTGCCATGCCCCTTAGTTTTGGATAATGTGAATCATTTTCAAGTCTTCAATGATGATCAACAAATTTTAGATTTCTTGACCAATTTTGGGGCCTCTAAATCTCACATCATTGATGAAGCTGATGAAATATCTTCTGAAGAGGATCTCAATGGTAAAATCATCCAACTAAATGACAATAAGATACCTAAAGGGATGATTTCATTGAAACAGATATTTTATCATGACAAGATTCCTAAAATACCTAAGGTGCCCAAGGTAAATGGTAAGGACTATCATGCAGTAGATCTCAGCTCACATGATCAACCCCAGTAAATAAACATAGGAAAGGCTTGTACTAAAATATAAAATATAAAGGCTAGGGACCTACTTATAAAATATAAAAATGTAATTTCCTAGTTCTATGAAGATCTAAAATATTTGATCCAAGGGTTATTACTCATACTATACCACTCAAAGAGAGTTTCAAATCCTTCAAATAGAAATAAAGGCTAGTCAACCCTATCTTAGAACCCATGATCTTTAAAGAGGTCAAGAAGATACTTGATGCAAGGATTGTGTTTCTTATTAGGCACTCCACTTGGGTTATCAACCTAGTCATAGTCAAAAAGAAGAATGGGGAAATAAGATTGTGTATAGACTTTAGATATCTAAATAAAGCATCTAAAAAGGATAATTACCCCATAACTTCTATTGAAAAAGTCATCTAAGTTGTTTCAATATTTTCCATGATGTATTTTTTGGATGGTTTCTCTAAATTAAACCAAGTGTTTGTTTCTTAGGAAGATAAGATTAAGTCAACCTTCACTACCAAGTGGGGACCATATACTTAAAAAAGAATGCCATTTGGATTGATTAATGTAGGATCCACCTTTTAGAGGGCCATGGACCATGTTTTCCAAGGTCTAATGGGCAAATGCATAATCATATATATGGATGATCTTGCAGTGTTCTCCAAGAATAGAGAGGACCATTTCATGCACCTAAATCAAGTGTTTGAAAGGTGTAAGAAGTATGGTATATCTCTCAACCCCAATAAAAGTATATTTTTTGTCACTAAAGGAAAATTATTGGGGCATTTCATCACTAAATAAGAGATTTCCATAGACCCTAAGAGAGAGGAAGCCATTTCCAAGATTTAGCTACCCAATAGTCGAAAGGAACTAAAGTCATTATTTGCTAAAATTAACTTTATGAGGAACTTCATCTTAGGATTTGTTGATATTATCAAACCTATGAATGATATGCTTAAGAAAGATGCTAAATTTTCTTGGGGTGAAGAATCTAAGAAAGCTTTTGCTGACATCAAAGAGGAAATCAGTCAAGCCCCAGTCTTGATAAGTCCTGACTTCTCAAAGGAATTTTACTTGTATTCATTTACTTCTAACCACACCATGGTTATAGTCTTGACTCAAAATTTGGATTGGAATGATGACCCTATATCCTTCATGAGCACTAATTTCAAAAATTTAAAGGTAAAATATTCCTTGATTAATAAGTAGGCTTATACACTAGTGATGGTAGTGAAAAAATTCAAGCATTACATCCTTAGAAATAAGGTACATGCCATATTACCAAACTTTGCCACAAAGCTTATGTTAAGTCATAATGAGCTTGGGGAAATAAGATACAAGTGGATGGCAATCCTACAAGAGTATGATATAGATATGAATATTTCCAAATTGGTGAAATGTTAGGGCCTAGTCTAGATGATTGCCAATGTTTATCCCAAACTTCATGTCATGTAAGTGGATCAAAAAAACTTCCATCGTAATGAATGGTATGACTATTTAATACATCCTATCATCATAGGTAGTTGTCTCCCAAGACTCACCAAAGAAAAAAGGAGAGCCTTAAGGCTCAAATAATCCCATTACATCATCAAAGATGAAGTTCTTTATAAGAATAACTTTTAAGGGATCTACTTAAGGTGTGTGTCCAAAGAAGAGGCTTCTCAAATCATGTCTACTTTTCATGAAAAGTTAGGAAGTGGACATCCTTTAGGGAGAACCATACCCCACAAGATTATTAGGGATAAGTATTATTATCCCACCATTTTTAAGGATGCTCACAAACATATGAAAGAGTGTCATTCATGCTAGATTTTTAGCACAAAAGAGCCAAATATAGCCATGCCTTTACCAATTGTGATGGTAGACAAACCTTTTTCATAATGAGGATTATAATTTATAGGAGTTATTAATCCCAATTCCTCTAAAGTACATAAGTATGTCCTAACTACTATATATTATTTCACAAGGTGGATTGAAGCTATAGCCACCAAATAATGTAGGACAGAGGAAGTGATCAACTTCCTAGAAGAAAATATTTGCACCAAATTTGGAACCCTAGTTTCCTTAGTTTGTGACAATGGGTTTGTATTCATATCCATTGAAATGAATAAATGGGCTTATGATAATGTATTCTATTTGATATTTTCCTCTAATCATTATCATCAAGGAAATAGAGTTTTAGAATCTTTTGAAGGCCATCAAAAAGTCTACTATAGACAATCCTAGAACATGGCATAAACTCCTTAAGTATGCATTATGGGCTGAAAAAATAAAGATCAAGAAGGTGTTCAAGGATTCACCATTTGTGTTGGTATATGGTTAGGAACCTATCTTCCCCATCACCCTCAAATTTCATATGTTCATATTCATGCAAGAATACATAGAGGAAAGCCAAGAGCTTGCTAATTCTAGGCTATTAAAAATCATTCAGATGGAAGATGCCAAATAAAAGGCATTTAAAAACTTTAGTAGACATCAAGAAACTATGAAAATATGGTTTGAAAAAAGGTTCAAGGTGAAGGTATTCAGATAGGGAGACCTAGTCCTCCATTGGGACAAGGCATCAGAACCTAAGGGAAAGCATGGTAAGTTTGTACCATTATGGATCGGCACATACCAAATTGTAGAGACATTGGGTAAAAACACTTTCAAGCTTTAAAAACTTTAAGGAGTATAATTTTCATTTCTCACTAATGGGCAATACCTCAAGCGTTATTTTGTTAATATTCTACCAACAGTCTTCATGGAATAACATCTATAAGACTACTTAGAGTTAGATTAGGTAGGATAGTTAGTTTCCTTTCTTGTTTTATTTTCCTACTTGGCTTGTATATATTTGTTTGCTTATGTTTGTTTGTGTCTTTTTGTCTATTTTTTTTTTAATTTTTTCCTTTCTTCTTAGTTGTGCTCCTTTGTTTTAATAAAGTCTTGTAGACTGTCCTTGCTCAAAATTCCACAAATTTCAAGTATTTCAAGTGAGGGAATGAATACTACATAAGGGGACATAAGTATATAATATATAATTATGTTAAAATATAGAGACTTTCAAAAGAATCACATGGAAGTTAGTTACCCCCTAAGAACCCAATATATTACCTAAGACTAAAGTTCTATTGTAAGAATAATCATTTATGTGAAAGGAGAGTTTAATCGTTAAGGCATATACATGCTTCCACTTAAAACACATCCTTGTCTAAGAGTAAGGTTTAAATTAAAGATGATTATCTTAAGGCCAAAACATTTGACCAAATCCTTAAACCTAGCTATCTTGGCTCCTAACCTTTATTGAAAAAAAAAGACACAAAAGGGACTTAATGCTAAATCAAAAGATGCAAAGTCAAAGCTGATTTAGGAAACCTCCATTGGGGCTATGGATGCTTAGATAGTAGTGGAACAAGGCCATGAGTGAAGCCAAAGGTATCTCTATCATGGCTATGGATGCCTGGATGATAGCAAAGTAGTGCCCAAGCCTCCCCTAAACTAAGAGAAACTATTCCTAAAAGAATATCTATATATTTTTCAAAGTCAATTGTAATGGTAAAATAGATATGAACCTAAATGTTTCTCCTTAAAGTCTCATGATAAACAGTAAGTGGAATCAAAGCACATACATAGCATGTTTAGGCTTTGACATGAGGATTTGAATTCTACACATTTAAAGCTTGTTTCAACATTGAATTAATCTAAGCAATGATATGTGGATCAAAGGAGATAAAGGACTTATCTATTGGTTTTAAACAAAAGTTTCTAGGTTCTAACATATTTCTATGTTTCCCCTATGAGTCACCATTGTTGTTGGGACCAACGTACCACATTTTTTCTACTTTGCAAAATAAGGACCCTTATAAATGTTTCAAAATATATGTATCTTGGTCTAGCTTTCACGAGGTTATTCTTTTAGAATTTGAAGACCATCCACTTGAAAAGGGATGGGTCCTTGCATGTTTAATTATGATTTATGAGCTAACCTACTAATTATTACCCTTGGATGGCTAAGTGTAGGTTTCATGAAGGAAGGTAGGGTTTTTGAGCAACAAAAAAACCCTAAGGGCTCAAATTCAACTTTTTTGGGAGAAAACTTAGTAGGAATTGGTCCTTTTAAAAAGACCCTAAGTTTAATTTTACATTAAGGCTTGATTGTGTTTTTAAACATGCCCAAACCTTGACATAAAATTATACTTAAGTCCCCTTTTATGTTCCTTCCCCCTTTTAAAATCCCTCCTAACCTCGTTAAATGATATTTCCACAAACCCCTTTTCATCTTAGACTTAGATCGTATCAATGTTTAGCCTAAGTTTTAAATCCTAAAATGTCTTAGTATTTATTTAACATAGATGATGCCTCAAAGATCCTAAACTCTAGTCTAAATCACTACATTTATCATGCTCTAATTCAATGTTTTAACTTAGATGTAGATTTAATGGTCCTCGCTTCCTTGGAGCTTCAATCCAATAGTGTATGATCATCTTAGGATGAACTACATACTTAACCCGCTCACTATAAAAGTTTCTACAACATTTACTTTGATGATTGAGTTCCCATCATTTGATGTTTGTGAGGATGTATTTGTTGTTAGCAAGGCCTTCAAAATAAACCCTGACCAAAATTTTATGCTTAGTCTAAAAGGGGACCCTCTAAACATTTAAACTTTAGGCTTATCACATTAAAACTTAGATCATAGTGTTTTTTTAATGTTAAGCCCTCGGCTTAAGTCTATGTGCATCACAAACTAACTTAATTTTTGTGCATCTTACAAGATTAGACTATCCACTTTCACTTGGTGATCTTTATCCAATGGTTCAAAATCAAAGAGTCCTGAAGCTAGGCCAATCAGAGAAGACCTCTAGATCATGATAAATAGTTCATATTCATTACCTAGCTTGATCCAACAAATTGCATCAACCCTGAATTCTTGAGATCACCAAGAATGTGATGTGTGGCACACTATCATTTAGCCAAAATAAACTTACATGATTAAATTTGATAGTCACATTCCCATCATTTGATGTTCATGAGGATGTATTTGATATTAGCAAGATCATCAAGTTTAACCATAGCCAACCTCTCAACCAATCAACTTTGACCACACAGATCATGATCAATGGTTCTCACTCCATCACTGATCTTAATCCAATGACATGAAGTGAAGGTGAATTTTTCCCAAGGAAGCTATGATGTGCCACTTGACATAACTGGGTCATCCAAGATTCAAGCGACCAATTAGAAAGTATCTCTAGGATCTTAATCAAAGGCTCATGTTGATCTTATAATCTTAATCCAATGAAGCAACATAAAAGGCTTTTTAAAAAAGACAATGACTAATTTTCAAAGGGATTCCCATGGGAGTTTCATAGAAACAATATTAAGGAGGTCCATGTAAATTCCATGTAAGCACTAAAATACAATCCTAAGATTTGGCATGCCCAAAAAGATAGGATTTGCATAATTGGTGCCATCCATAAGTACTAAAACATGAATACATTTATGAAAGCTATCACCTTCACCATTGAAGCCTTCGAAACCCTACTAGACTAGATTAAAGCCCTAAACCTCAACTTAAATCCTCAAAACTTGACTGTTAAGGATATAACTACATTAAGCAAGATCAAAGTGTCATCCTGAGCATCAAGACCAGTTGTATTCCAAGGCAATTGAGATCATGGTAACAACAAGGTAAAAAATAATAGAAGATACATACATGTATCTATCTATGAACCATGAAGGGAAATTCTTTGTAGATATTGAATTGGATATAGGTGTATTAGCTAATGGCATGAAGAATCGGTTCAATATTTTCTTCACAATTGAGGAACTAAAGCCTCTATCATCCAATGAGTAAAGAGTGATAGTCACCAAGAGGAAATTCAAGGACCTAGTTACAATACAAATGATAGGTCTTCATCAAGCTACTACTAAACCTGAGGTATTACATTGTATTGATATCCTTTCACCCCTATTTATTGATTTTAAAATAGATAATGACTAGATCATCAAAGAAGGGTCAAATAGAATTGCCTATATTGCCCCAAAAGCTTTTGAAGGCTACTAAAATCTCCTTATAACTCACATATACCTCCCCTTCATCAAAGAATGGACTACCTAACATAATCTATATGTTATCCTAAGACCTTGGTTATTCTAAGGAGCTAATGTAGTTAGGATCTATGATGGTAAAATCCTTGTCATTCAATTTAGAGAAGGAATTAGGATCATTATGACCCTATTTTATAAAGCTTCAGGGGAAGCCACCACAACCTATTTCGACCATAGATGGGTTTACTACATATATTTCATGGTGGAAGAGAAGCTAACTCCACCTATTGGAGATCTAATTAGCATCCAATTGGGGAGATAATATTATGGCATTAAGAGGACAATCCTATAAATCCTTCCCACTTAATTTGGGAGTCTTGGTAGCCTCAACTAGTTTATCAAAATTTAAGAGTCTCTTTAAGGATATCATGCCTTCAAGGATCTTATTGTAATTCAATTAAATGACCTTGTCATCAAGTTTGATTTTAATGTTCTCATCATCAAGGAAATTGGCTTCATCAATAATGTGACCCTAAAATACTCTTAAACTAGTCAGGAAGTCTATGATCTATTGATCATCATTGAATAACTGTAAGTGGTTAACATTATCTAGTACTAAGGGACATGGGATTAACTCAATTCTAAGATTCTATAACTTGTAACTTTGATTGGTCGTAAGGTTGGTTGTAGCTGAAGCAAGTTCATCAGTAGCCTTGTTTTCTTCCCTAGGTATTGACATAATGTTAAAAGCATCAAAACATTAAATTAAGTCACATACTCTAAATTTATATTTCTTGAGATAGGATAATTTACATTGATATTTACACTTGACCTAATTGACCACTGATTCAAAATCACCAAAAATGAATAGTGCCTTGGCCTCATCCTTGATTACAAATTATAATCCAAGAATAAGTTTTTTATACTCAACTAAATTATTGTTACATGAGAACTAAAGTTTGAAATATGTATTATATTCCTTACAAATGGGATTGATTAACACTACTCCTACTCTATAACTTTATTTACATCTAGCACCACCAAAATAAAGTTTCCATAATCCAAGAAAAACATGAGAAGTTTTAGAGTTACATACATTTATGGTGTTAAGAGTGTAAAAACCAATATTTGAGTTAACCATGTTGACTCTCTCATTGATTTAATTATACTTAGTGATCATATGTTTTATTTTAGGCTCTCTTTCTATCTTGATTTCATTAGGGACCTCCTTTCCAAGGAAACAACATATGTAAACAATCTATTGACATATAACCATTCAAGTTCCTAGTCTAGTCTCTACTCACTAGCATCCCATAATCATCAAGGATGTCCACTACTTATATATCAATGAACTATTAGATCCTTGGATCTAAGGCAATCTACATGTGAACATCTAATAATTCACTAATCACTTTGACTCTTGATTTATCTAATTGAGTTACAAGTCTATCAGATTTAATGGGAGTCAAACCTAATTGTTCACAAATACCCTTGGGCATAATATTTCTAAATGCACTAGAATAGAATTAAAAAAATGTATATTCTTACCAAAGATATTGACTATATGTAGTAAATGAGGAACATCTTCCTTACTTTTATATATTTCAACATTAGCATGTGCAAATTTTTGAGACTTACCAAGTCTTTTAGACAAAGATTTCAATAATAGATCCCTCTACTGAGTAATCTATGTCAACTCATGTAAGGCAATGTTAGTTGTGATATTTTACATGTCCTCTACTATGTTATACTTAGTCCTATTATAAGATCTATATGTATCAACATTGGGTTTAGAAGTACTTCCATTAAAAATCTCTAGATTGTTGTTTGAGGTAGTATTAGGAGGAGTCTCAAAGTTATTTGGAGGGGTTAAAGGGTCAATGGTTGCTTCTACTCTTAGTTTCTCAGAGGGTAAGTCCTCTTCAAAAAAAATTTGAAAATCATGAATCTCTTCAAGAATATTCTCATCCTCATTATCCTCTTAGAAAGGGAACTCAAATGTCTCCACCATGAGAGTTGGATCAACATATCTAGACGACCTTAAGGAGCTAGATGTACCTAAATCATAATCCTTATTATGGACAAAAAAATTATCTAATCCTTTTTGGTTCAAAAGCTTTAAAAAATTCAACATAGTCTATTTCCCCATGCTTATAAGTGTAATGAACTCTACAATAATTAGGTAAAGCAATATCAGTAAGATTTATATCATACACATTTCTTGCTACTAGATTGATCATTATTATTTTTTTGATAAATATCATTCTAAAATATGTTAGTGGGCCTATTTAACCTTTGAAAATATAAATTCCTACCAGAGTTATCTTAAGAATTGCTTACTTGCTTTTGTAATTGAAGGAAGTCAATGCTATGATTTTGAACCATCTTGAGGATAGATTCACCCTCATTATTTGGGGCTTCAAAATTATGGACTTGAGAATTATCATTAGCTATAGGTATTAAATCTTTTTGATCCTATGGATGAGATCTATCGGTAGCATTATTCAAGAATCTAGGTTTTGAGTAGGATGAGCATGTCTCAAAGGTAGTTGGTTTAAGACTAGAAGATGGTTGAGGGAAGGTACATTTTGGTTAGCATTGGGAATAAGATTCAAAATGGAAAAATGTGGATTGACATTAGGAATATAGTATACCAATTATCCTTGGGGTTACATTTGGTAATTAATTATCACAACCTTGATATAAGCTAAAACTAATGTGTTCATGGCCCCAATATCTCTCTTTATAAACATAGAAGTCATAGGATCCAAGGCATCCTTATAGATTTCCAAGAATAAAGCCTCATCAGGTTTATAAGGAGATATGGTCCTATTGAACATTTTCTGGAACCTAAAATTGAAACTTCTTATGGGCTCATTTCCATTAATTTTAATTGTGGTTAATTGATGGTACAGAACACACGGATGAATGATTTTACCAAACTGGTCAATGAAGACATTGTTAAAATCAACCCAACTAATAATGTAATTTTTAGTGAGGTTTAGAAACCATTCATATACAACATATTTAAAAGTTAAAGTAAATAGTCTACATGATACATCTTCATGAGTCACATTTAGTAATCTTACTTTAGCTTTAAAACTCTTAATATGTTCCTCATCAGTTATAATGCCACTAGGACTAAATGTTGGCAAATACTTTTCAAGATTACAAGGAAGGTCATGTACCACAACTAGTACATTGATAAAAAAACCACCTAGCCAAGCCATAACTTGATAGGGATCAAACACAAGAGTACTTTGAATTGGTGAAGTTGGAAAAGATTTTTAAGTATGCACTTACCTTTATCCTACCTAGTTCTCCTATGAACTTACAATGAAAGCATAGGTTCTCTAGTCTCTGAATGTGATCTTATCCTGATTCTTGGTAATTCTAACTTGTGGGATTTGAATCATGTTTAAAATATGATGCATCCATCTTATATTTGAAAGAAACAATGATCAAACTTGCACATTAAGAAAAAATTTCAAATATTTATATAAAATATGATAAAGGATAGCACTATTTAACTAAGTTAGCTCAAATATATGTCCAAATACATAAGTATGATTGATATTTACATGCTTAAGCTTAAATAAACTCAAATTAGCAAAGGATTTATCAATTTTTGATTAAAATAGCTATTACTAACCTCATACCTATTAAATTAACAAAGCTTAAGCCATATTTACCATAATTAAGCATATACCTTCAAATAACATTGATATTTGCCTAAAGGAAGCACAAAGATGGGTAAAATACCATAAAGATCAATGATATTTACACAACTAAACAAATAATGACATAATTGTGCAAAGGTTACACCAATTATTGAACACAATTCATAGAAATGAGAAAAGATACTTTAAATATATAAATATTAAATGTGTCCTTCCTTCTAGCACTAATGAAACCCCTCCTATTGATGCCTTAATCTGTATCAAAGGTGATTAGAGTGTTTAAAGAACACTTATCATTTTATAATTCAAATGATTTAGTACATGAATTACATGTTGTGATAATCATGTTATCTATTGATGGAATAGAGGAAAAGTAAGTGGACTATTTCACAATATTTATAAAGTTTGGTGGTTAGGAGCCACCATGGCCAAATAGCTATCTTTGCAAAGAGTGAAGAAATCTAAGCTAATATTAGTGAATTATTATAAAATTATAATCTAAGGACTATTATAAAATGAATATTTATAATGAAAATTAAGCTAGAGTGATCTAGTTAAAAAGGAGCAAAAGGAAAGGTAGGGCAGAAAAGAGTTGTTGTTGATCTTCATCCCAAACATCATGATAGATTTCAAATATCATCCAAGCATGAATTTAACCAATATGTTACATGAAGTAGCATGATCTCAAATATTATTACACATTATGAAAACATATAAGGAATGATAAAAATGCAAATAAGAACTAAGACCACTTTAAATATTTACCCCTACAAGTAAACAACATTAGCCCAAATGCAAGAAGAGTAAAGGAAAAAAAATGAACCTAAGAATTTCATTCAACATAGCATTATCATAATTTAAAAACTCTAAAACTAAAATATGCACCCCAGAAATTCATAAGAACCATTCAAATCTAGAAATAGGAACAAGCAAGTGAGAGAGAAACCATGATAACAAATGAATTTGGACAATTTTTATAGAATTCCTTGCTTGTGTTAATTGCTCAAAAGTTTACACAAGTGTTTGGCTCAAAAAATCCCTCTCCATTTACAAATGGTAATACTCCCTTTATATAATTCCAAGGTAGTATACCAATTAGTCATATCTAATTATAAAAGTACAGGTGTCAAGGAGAAATGTCATTTTAAAAAGTTCTAGAATACACTAGACTTTTCCTTATGGACTGACCTATAGGTAATGTCCTTTACAAGTTGCACATGATTTTACAAAAGAATATTACATTTTCAAAAATTAAAATGCTTTTTAGAATAGAATATCTTATGTTAACTTTCTTGACTTTGGGTCCTTTATGATGATGAAGTCCCCTATTATTATTGTAGTATCTTCATTACTCTTTGGTGTTGTTCATCAATCAGGTTCAAATTAACAATAGGTTCCATAAAGAGCTCATCCTCTTGATCATCTTGGTCTCTAAGTTCCCTATCATTTCTTCCTAAGGCCTCTTTAATTCTTCTAACTTCAGTGTTATTTTTCTCTCCTATTAGGATCATATCCATGACCCTATTATTGTCTATTTTAGATTTGCCTTGGTTTTTTCTCCTCACTTCCTACATGACCATGGTGGTTCAATTCTTGAAATATTCATCTATGATGAGTCCCATGGAGATGAGATTAGTTGGTTTGAGGATCATGGTCCCAAGGAAATTTTCCATCATGTCTAGTATCTCCTTGTTATCCTTAATGAGTCTTTCCAAAATTTTAGACTATGTGTTAAAGATCTTGATTTCGTCCAAAAGTAGTCCTATGACTATGTTCAAGTGAGCTAGGATGATATTTTTTAAACTAGGGATTTGATCTTACACCAAGCTATTGATCAATTCTTTCATTTTGTCCCTTTAATTCTTCCAATGGGTGATAAAGTCCTTAATTATTGTATCTTATTTACCCAATACATTTTGTCTAGACCTTTTTGACTTTAAGGAGTCAAACAAATCATATAAATATGCCTCAAACATCTTGATCATAGCATCTAAAATTAATAATACATCTTGTCCTTCCAAATTTTCCTTTTGCCTTTGTAAATTCTCTCTTTGTTGCTACATACCCTTGATGGCAACTTATAATTATGTTGATTAGGCTTGGGCCAATTTAAGCACATTATCCTCAAAGATGGGGGTTTTACCCAAACTTTGTCCTTCAATAGGAGTTAGTCCAATGAATGGTTTCACTTTATAGAAAGTGGACTCTTATCCACCTATCATAGCCTTCTTTTCAATAACTCTTTGTAACCTAACTATTATTGTGTCAAACTTGACACCAACTAAATATTATGTCACTTGAGGAGAAGGGGTTTGAATATGAGTTCCACTTGATTATCCTAGAGCAACCATTCTTTTCTCCTCTTCTTTTTTTCAAAGCCACAATCCATGGATTAAGCTCATCATGCATAGTTATGTTCACAAACTTGGTTGTTGCCCAAGGATAGTGTAGAGTTGGAATTTTATGTAACTTGATATATATGAACCATTCTAGAATTTTTGTGCCTTAGATTGGTTTCTCAACACTAAAAAGGTTCACCTCAATCAAAGGATGAGTGAAGGTTAACTTGGGTCTATTTTTCCCTACTAGAACTGATGTTATCTCAAATTTTCTCTTTGGGGTAGGTGTGGTAATAGGAACTAAATGAAATGAAAATTCCTTCCCCTTATTTTCTTCTACTTCCCCAATTTGAGTTTCCTCTATTTTTAATTATTCCTCATCTAACTGATAATCACTAGATAACATTTTTAGTGCATCCTCAACTGTTTCACCTAGGTCTAAGGCTATCACCTAAATCTCCTCAACTAGTGACCCTAGTAATTATGTTTGGGATGAAGAAGAAATAAATTCACCAGGTCTCCTTTATTCTAGCCTTGATGCCTTAGGTTTTTGGATCTCTATTTGTGGTTATAGAGGTATATATGACTCTCCACCAAGTAAATAGTATTGTCTAGATCTTAACTACCACCTGTCATCACTTCCTTTCTATTCCTTTTTTATCCTAGCTTTTGGAGTGATGTTTAATTTATTCAATCTTGTTAAGATCTCAGTGAAGGAAGAGGCATTTGTATAAATTAGGTTATATAATTTGGGCTCATGTTAATAATTCATGTTTATCCCCTTGGCCTTTAGATACCCCTTGACCATATCCTAGGGGTCCCACTATCTTAGTTCATCCAGTTGTAGACTAAAAGAGGTCATGTGTCTAGATTTTTCCTCTAAATTTTACCATTGCATGATTATGGTCCTTACAATAGTAATTGGGATGTTGTGGAGGAGTCCTTTATTCTTGGTTCTACATAGATTGTCTATACCATAGAATAATTGGTGAGCTACCTCCTATTCTGAAAGCTTATTGGGGACATAGATGGGTAGCCTAAGGGGTTATCCCTAGATTTCTTCAACTGTTATGATGGTTTAATCTAGATATAACCATATGTGACCAATGTATTCAATTGATTTATTGACTAAAGGACTAACTCTTGCCATTAGATTCTCAGTTATGGCCTCAATTAAGGATGGATAGACATACTCATTGAATGAAATAGATGTGGTCCATGTATTTGAATATGTGTAATTTTGAATAATATTAGGAGACCATCTATGTCCCTTTAGGTGACCATTATCTAAGGTTGGGTATCTTAGTGGTGGTGAGTAATTTATCTAGTAAGTATGACATTATGTAAAATTAGACCCTAATCCTTTTCTTGACTATGAAAATATATTTACATAAATAGGTGCTAATAACTTCATCAAGGTGAGGGGTGAGCTCCCTTTCAACCATAAAATAGACCAAGGTCACCCATATTTTATCCACATAGATGGTGGTCAGATTCCCACATATCTTATTTATCAAGGCCATAATCATATTGATTTAAGGTCTGAATTGGTTAATTGAGATATTTCCATTGAAGTTAGAGAATACTTGATTCCTAGAATAAACCATGAGGTAAGGATGTTCATTAAGTAATTTTCCTTATCCTAATTATTTATGGTGGTCATGTCTATTTGGGACTTATTTAGTTTATAATAATTCTCAAAAGCTATGTCCAAGACATAAGTTATACTTTTTTGAGTGTGCTTATTGATTAACATGCCTTTATCAATTTTAAAATCTTTAAAAATAGGAAAGAGAATGTCAATACAATGAATTACCTTAGGAGTTTACACTAAAAAGTGTAGGCTTGTCATCTAAATAGCCACTATATCATAATATCTCCTTCTCATAGAAGGGTTCTTATCTTTTTCCCTTGTGATGATTGATTACTCCTCGACAATATAGAATAGCTTGGACCAATTATTGTATCCCATGTTTAGGGAAGTGGAATAAAATTAAATATCTTTGAAGACTCTCCCATAATCATTTGAATCTAGATATAGATCCACATCTTCAATAAAAGTGCCTTTTTTATCATCCATGGTCTGAATTAGGTCAAATTGTTCACTAGTGGACTGCTCTTCAAATTTGGATTAAATTACTCTAGTTTAGATGATAATTCACTTTTATAGGTTCAATTTTACTGAATATAGGGTCAAATTAGGGATTTTATATAATCTAGGGATTTTTTTCAAGTCTTCTCAGAGCTTTAATGGTTTAACTTGTTCAAACTTAAGTGAGTTTGTGCCTTAGATTTGATTTGGATCCTTGCATTTATACATCTACCTTTCTGAACCCATAAGATCTTTAGATTTGTCATTTTATGATTATGTTGCACCATCATGGAATATTCATGGCACTTTTCTCATTAATTTTCAAAAATTGATCATTGCCTTTCAAAAAAATTGCTTTAATCTTGCACCATTTAATTATCTTTCACAAACCAACATGGTTCATTGATCTTGATCTTGAGATATGGACCACCATTAGTTATTTATTGTTATTTGGCTACAATCATGACACTTGTCACCTTATCACCATCTTGGGGGTGTCATTGAAATTTTGATTTGATATGCTCCATCAGATCAATCTTGCCCATGTAAATGCATGTCATTGATCCTGTGAAGATGTAAACTGTTTAAGTAAGGCTCAAGAAAATGCATAGTCCTAAGATACAATATTAAGAATAAGTTATTTTATTTATGTTAATAAACATGAATGTGAACCTTAGGATCAATGTTTTATTCTAAGTTTAGACCATAATAAAAGGGGACCATGCAAATAATAAAAGGTCCTAGCATAAATTTTTAACCTAAGGTTCCATTGTATAAATAAATATGATGAAACTTTAGCGTAAGGCCTTAGGCTACATTATAACATAGTAAAATAGACCATGCATTCATGGGATATATAAAAACCAAGAATAATATTTTTAGACTAAGGTTTGGTTATGTTTAAAAACATGACTTAAGCCTTAGGGTAAAAATTAGGCTGAGTCTATGGAACTTATCATTGTTCCCACACAAATTTGAATTTAATTATAAGGGACCTAGGTCAAAACATTAGACTAGGGTTTTAATCATGGTTTAAAATAGATCCAATAAATCTTAGACCAAAGGCTAATAAAATGTCTATCTTAAAATTTGAAGCACCAAACCCTAAGCATGTTCATTCCTAAATGAGATTCCATTGATCCTGCAACACAAGCAACTAGTTTTAGCAACATTGGAAGGGGTAAAACCATGATCATCTAAAAATATGTCCATTAATACAAGAGAGATTAGTTCTTCATGAATCATAAGAGACATGGAATAATGTTTAATACTAGGTATATATCTCAATAAAAGGGACCTTGTGCTTAGTTTCCCAATCTTGTTTGAATAAATATGCTCTATTAGATCATGATCTATGGGGTTGAGAAATATTGGATCCTATCTACATTAATCCCTAAAGTCATGCCACTTAGAAATCCCATGGTCTTTTTATACTCTACATTATTAATCTCTATCATGCTAGTGTACTTCCACCACATAACAACACCTTATTTGGTCCAAGTTGATTTTGACAAGTCAATGTTCCTCTCACACCATTGGATTTAATTTATCTATATGTACATGTATCATTATATCTTGATATGAGGGGTGGGGCACCATTGGATACTCACTATTCTATCTAATGTAGTTATGATCCATGTCATCACTATATTTTATTTAGGATTCATTGAAACCTTGACTCAATATGCACCATTTGATACATATCGCTCAAGCAAGCATGGGTTGTTGATATTTTGGATGAACACAATGTTTAAGTTAGGATTGAGGATATATATATATATATATATATATATATATTAGACTAAGGTTTTAGATCAAGGTTTAATTGGTATTAATAAATATGAATTAAATATTTAGGCCAAATACTTGAGCTAAGTTTAAACATAATAAAATTACCCCACAAATAATAAAGTTATACCATGCTAAGATAAAAGGGAATAAAGGGAGCTTGGGACGTAAGGGGATCAAGCATAAATATTTTAGACTAAGGTTTGGTTGTATTGAAAAAAATGAATAAGCCTCAAGATAAAAAACAAATTAAGTCCATAGAATAATTAATTATTCCTACATAAAATGTTCCTACCAAATTTGAATTTAAAAGGAACCTAAGTTAAGATCTTAGACTAGGGTTTTATCAATTCAAATATGAATTCCCTTAACCAATTATAGACCAAAGTTTATCAAAACATTTAAACATAAAACACTAAGTATTGACCATTTTTAATGAACTCCATTGAACCTATAACCTAAAACATAGGGATCTACTATTAGCAATAAGATCAAACCAGATCCATGAACAAATAAGCCAACTAGACTAGGTGTGGATGATCTTCAAATAAAAAGATGTAAAAACATGTTAATGATTCTCTTGATCAAATGAAAATTTAAATTTGGGGTACAAATTTACACAATTTGACTCAAGGGTCCCCATTTTTTAGAAAAGAGGATATGTTGACCTCAACACTTATATTACATGCATTGCATATGTTACTTCAGATCTCCTTGGGATTATGCTTGACAATAAATTTAGTATAATACCTTATCATTTTTATAAATATTTTGATATGCTCAATGATGTTGATGGCATGGATGATCCCAATGAAAATCCTTGTAGATAGAGTTATTCTCCTCTTTATAGTTTGACCTAGCATGATTCCCACCAAACCTAAATTAGGACATATTTTGACACTTTCACAAGGTTTTTGGTCTTTCATCTTAGGGTTATAGAGCTTATAAAATATTTCTATCACAACATTGGTTTCAATTCCAAGATCTTATCATGGATATTTGATAACCATATTCATCTATTCCTAGACACTCTTTTTGTTTTCACAAAGCTAGTACACATTATTCAGCTAATTTTAATTCTATTCGACAATATCTAGACATATTCATCACAAAAGTGTAAAATTTCATCATTAGTAGAACATTCAGCCTTTAAAGGCCACCTCTACATATATCCCAAAAATAGATGAGGTGTATTACCTTTGGCATAAATTTTATACACATTCCACAAATAGATGTAAATCTCTTCATAAAATTTTCCAAGGCTTTATAAGGCCTATGCCTCAATATCCTCTGTAATGTTCTCATGACCCATATAAGATAGAGGATTAGCCTCCCCTATGGCTAGAACTACCTCTTTGATTGGAATACATGTGTACACTACATTTATAAGTAAAAATACCCTTCCTCTACTTATTTATTCTCATTATAAGGATCTATGTAATTTTTATCCTAGTCTGCATGCATTTTATCTAGAGATCGTACATAAAGAAGTCCTTGCATGAATCCTACAAAATGGAGAAGGCATTATGGTTTGAGTTATATATTATTTGAATAAATATTTAATGGATATGATTAATGATGTGTGTAGATATGTCCCATGTTATTTTTGAAAAGATACCCCAGTTATTTTCCATCATTTATTATACATTTGTCACATGATTTGATCTTATATTACTATCACTAGCATTCATAGTGCTCGTTATGTATATATTCATTGCACCATGATATTTAATCTTCAAAACTATTTTTTAACATTATATTTCTATTTACAACTTTAAATATATTAATTTATCTTACAATAAACCTTATTTTATCTTGTGTATATTTTGTATCACCTTTGGATTTTTAGAAATCTGCCTCCTTTTTTGGGACATTGTGTTATTTTTTTTATATTATTACGTTTACCACATGCTTAAAAATTGTCTTAGCCTCCCTTATGTATCTTTGGTAGCACCTTTGGGTTTTGAGTACTCCGCCTCCTTCCTAATTGGGACATTTTGGTCTTTATGTCATAGTTATACATTTATGACATGATTCTTTTAGGCCATTTTATCCTTTATGGGTCCTTTACTCTCTTTTTACTCCCCATATTTTAGGATGATTTATCTTATTAATTATTATGTTTGACCTTATGTAGGTTAATATACATTCTTTATTAATGTTATTACCATATTTCATACAATTTCCCTTCTTAGGATTTCCATTTATGCAATTTGACTTACATTTCCCTATACTTTTAGTCACTTATGAACAAAAAATCTCACTTCTAGTGGTCAACTACTATCTTACTCTCATTATATCACATTTTTAACATGGATGGATCTTAGGCAATACCCTTATCATTTGATTTCCACTTAAACCACACTTGGGTATGTTTTGAGATAGTAGTGCAAGTTTAGGATTATTTGGGAATATTGGTCTCTAGGTTATCCTCTTTAGTGCCTAAGTGTATGCCTTATTGTGTTAGTCATATTTATCACCCATTTTTAGTTTTTATAAATTCATATGAAGGAGGAAAATATAAAAACATAAGATTCAAAATTCATATCATAATAAATAGTAATGTTGAAAGCTAAATTAATATTAAAAATTAGATCACACAAAAATACACGATCCTTTTAGAAAAACCACTGTTAGATTTATGATGTAATAAATTTTCTCATGCAATTACATAATCCTTACAATGGGCTGGAATGTCTATAATGGGTCCTAATGAGTAGGGAACACATTATGAGAAGGTAGGATCATTTTATTTTTCATTCATTTAGCATTCATGGGATGTTATTTATAATTCACTTATTAGCACAATCTTATGCTTGTTGGGTGGGGTCTCTTTGTCCTTGATGTCAAATGATCTTAGCCTTTCCCTTTTGATTCAATTTTCTTATGTTTTCTAAGGATTTAACAATCACCCTTGTCACACATTACATCCTTATATTTTAATATTCATTTTTCAAATATTCCCTAGATGGATATTGATTTTATTTGATCACATTACTCTTTAAATTCTCATATTCTATCTATTTTATTTATATTTGAATCTTAGAATTCATGTACAATGCCTCTTATATTTTCAATTTTTGAATTGCATCATAATACCTTGGGTAATAAAACCATGCCTTCCTCACAATTTCCCATTACTTTTCATTTATTGTATGTACCATCTCCATCATCATAGTCATGTCTTTAGATAGTCACGTTTTCCTACATTTGGTTTAGCAGAAGCATTGGATTTGAGTTTTCACTCATTAGAGTCTCTACTTTCCTTTTTTGCACATCCTTGTTTAAATTTAGTTTACACTTAGATTACATGCAATGTTTTTAATTATTAGAGTGTAAAAGTGGGTTTTTTAAAGGGGAACAAACACTTTTATAGGAGATGAAGAGGGAAAAAATGAGAAAATAAATATCCAATAAATATATAAGATAAAGAGGATTAAAAAACCCAAGGCTGATAAACAATGTCCAATAGAAAAAAACATTATAAACATAAAAATTATGAATACGTCTAAACCATATCATATTTGTGATCAAGATATACTATTAAGTGTGATTGTTGCTTCCTATTTTTATCTTAGATTCTAAATTTTATTCTCAATAAAATCATAGTTCATACCTTGTGATTTCATCTTTTTGGTCTTATTATGACTTCTTGCCCTCTTGGTAGGACCCTCTTCCAAATGTTATTATAAACTTTTCATGAGACCATGCTATAATAATTTGATACCATCAAAAAATTATATCTACCATTTAATATGATACCTATCACTTTCTAGATGTTATTTTTAATGGAAAAAAATCTTTTTTTTGCCATTTACATAATGGTTTTTAGGTTTGATAAATTCATTTCTATTTGGTATATTTATTCCACTCTATTTCACTTTTTCTAATCAAAATGAATTTCAATTTTTGGAGTGAGGGACTAGTTGTTGATATAGGATGGCTAGGGTATCCTTCATTATAATATTATATGTATTATACCACTTGAGGATGCTCAAATGGATATTGGACTCATTTTTAGTTTGATTATTTTATCCAACAATTCCTTAATTAAGGCACTATAATTTTTATCCAAATCATACTTAAACTCTTCACCTTATGACTATGTGTTAGTTGGAATGATATTGGTAGGACCCTCTTCCAAATGTTATTATAAACTTTTCATGAGACCATGCTATAATTATTTGATACCATCAAAAAATTATATCTACCATTTAATATGATACCTATCACTTTCTAGATGTTATTTTTAATGGAAAAAAATCTTTTTTGGCCATTTACATAATGGTTTTTAGGTTTGACAAATTTATTTATATTTGGTATATTTATTCCACTCTTTTTCACTTTTTCTAATCAAAATGAATTTCAATTTTTGGAGTGAGGGACCCTCCATTTAGTTGTTTATGTAGGATGGCTAGGGTATCCTTCATTATAATATTATATGTATTATACCACTTGAGGATGCTCAAATGGATATTGGACTCATTTTTATTTTGATTATTTTATCCAACAATTCCTTAATTAAGGCACTATAATTTTTATCCAAATCATACTTAAACTCTTCACCTTATGACTATGTGTTAGTTGGAATGATATTCCCTTTAAATTTATGGGGGATTTTAGATGAATAATCATCATCCTCATAAATAATAATTAAATATACAAGATTATCACAAACTTTCAAATCAAAATTACCTTTCGTGCTTTTGCCTTTCTTGGCCTTCAAAAGTTTTGAGATGGCATAGTCTTCCCTAAATTTTTTCTACTCTAGATGGGCCTTGGTTTCCACTACATCCTCCTTAAATAAATCATGAATATCCTTATTGAAATTTATATATTTTACCTTGTTTTTTTATGTATTTTTATTGTAATGGTTATTGGACCTTTGTTCTTCAAATATCCTACCTTAATTTCATCTCCTATCTTACAGTTTTGAGGTATTTCATCATCCAAATTATAATTTTTCTACTTAACCATCAAAGGATTCACTTAAATAAGGGAGATAAATATTTGATCCTCTTTAAATAATAGTAATATTAGGGTTTGGTGGATAGGGAATCTAAGTTTCATTAATTGGACTTCCCTTATAGAGTTATCAAGTTTCATTAGTAGCTAAAATGGAAGACTCACCATATTTTTGTGTCCAATTTTATTTATTAATTTAAACTGGTAGGATAATATTCATTTAAACCTTAGTTCCATCATCTTATATTTTATTTTGAGTAAATTGACGTCACTCCACAAGATGGGTAAATAAGTTTTGAGTATGTCATCCTAAACTTATTTAATTTTATCATTACCTTTAAGAAACATTTTGATGTCCTATTATTTATTATTTCTATCCTTGAATAATTTTCTTCCCATAATTTACATACTTAACACTCTTGAAATTGTATTCTTATAAACATTGATTTTAACTCCTTTGAATCTCACCAATCTAGCATACAATGATTTAGAAAAATTGATTGCAAGTTTTGGATCATGTCCATTTATTATTCCAATAAAATTTTCTAATCTAAATTTTCTCATTAATGTGAAACACCATGGATATTTTCTCCTAATCAAAGGAATTTGATTCAATTCTACCTTTTTTCTACTCATAGTGAACAATTACCTATGATAAGATGACAAAGGCTAGTGGAGAGATCAATATTAAAGGGAATGAAAATACCCACTCAAAAGTGCCTTGATATTAAAAATTGATCCCAAGTTCCTCAATAAATATTCATCATCAATACAAGTGCCCAAGTTATGATTATTCTAAAGGTTGATGTGGCTAATCAAACTCACATTTGGGATAGGACATAAACTTATCATCATTATGATTGGCTTCATTAAGAATGATAAGAGAAGAATCCTCAAGAAGATAATCCATTTAAAACCATTTAATTAGGTCCTCTGATATGACTCCTCTATTTTTAAACCAATCTATAGTCATATTACCTTCCCTAAAGATATGATCAAACATAGTTTCAAGAAAATGTTGACATAAGTAAAGGGAATAATCGATGATACCTTTAGTAGTTGAAATATTTATGTCTTCTTTCTTAATACATATAATAATGTTCACTAGAGTCTCCTTCTCTACTCATGTGATAAATTTTCATGTCATCCACTAGTTTGATTCTCTAGACGGCTACCAAAGCCTCAAAAAAATGACTAGATAGAGTTCCCAGAGAGAGAGAGAGAGAGAGAGAGAGAGAGAGAGAGAGAGAGAGAGAGAGAGAGAGATAAAGCTTATATTATATGTTTTAAAGTCATTATATTTTCCCCTTTGTTTTATTTAATATTCTACTTATCTTAAATTGTATGAGCTTTTTAGTATTTTCATATCCTTGTTTGATTATCATTCACATTTTATTAAATCGAATATCATTTTTCATAGTCATCATTTGAATCTTATGTTTTTTTCCTTGCCTTTCAATGATATTTATGGCTATTTTCTCACAAATTTTCACATAACTTATGTTATTCCTTAATATTTTCATCTTATTTACATTTAGTTTGTTCAATAGTCATTTTCATTATAAGTATTTTGTCATTTATTTAATTTTTATTATTTTTAACCATACATTTTCTTACATTTTCTAAAAATTAATAACACTTACATTAAATGATAGAATCCTTATAAGTGGTGTGGCTTAAAATTTGAATGTTCTTAAAAATCTTTAAGAAATGAAAGGGGAAGTGCAGGTGTCCAAGATTTAAAGAGAGGAAGGATTAAATAGAACCTCAAAGAGAAGTAGAAGGATCTTGAGGGGAGACTAAAAATCCAAGTGAAGGACCTGAGAGGAATTATAAATGACATAAAATCCATTAGATAATTCAACCTATCTAGAGTCAACATGGGTAGAAAGGGGGGTGAAGTTTGTAAAACTTTGTTTAGTGCACTTAATTCTGAGCTAGAAAGGGCACTCAAAGAGGATCAGGAGTTTCTCAAAAAATAAGAGGAATCTTAGGCTAAACATAAAATGGGGGAAGAAGAGGAAAAGTATAAATATGGATGAGTCCAAGGTGGTCCCTAATAACACTCTATAGGAGGCTAGTATAAAGGACCCTTATAATTAAACTAGGGGAAACATGAGGAAGGAGGGTGTAAAAAAGGAGGACTTAGTAGGCACTTCAAGGACCAATAAGACTAAATCCGTGGGATCATGACATGTTGTTTAGTTGGTTATCATTTATATTTTTTTACTATTCTGGGTCTTCTAATATTTTTGGTTTACTTCCCGGTGGGTTTTATGTGGGTTTTAGATGGTTTTTTCTAGTCTCCCTAGTGAGATGCAATTTCTAGTTGTTCCTTTATGGGTGTTTATTTTCTTATTCTAGTTATATATGTAAAGGTCATGGGATCCTTTAAAACTCACTTTTTACCTATATCTAAAAAACATACTCATGACATGATATTACAACCATAAACAAGTGCTAATGTAAAAATAATTTACAAACCCATTTATAAAAAAGGGAATAAATAATATTTGTGTGTATGTGTCAAAAATAATTTAAATTAAAATACATAAACATATCTACATTTACATCTTTGGTTTTCCTTCATCCCCACATGATGGGTAATGTTCCAAACTACCTAAGAAAGTTGTGGATATAACCACCTTTAGAGCTACCAATAGTGTTTGGGTATAACATAAACATCTCATGACCTCTTCCTATGCCTTGGACAATGTAGTTTCTAGATCATGTACTCAGTTTGTAGTCACTATATGCACATCCATCTCCCTAATTATTGTGTTATACCTAAAAAAATTCATGTTGTGTCCTTTCTTCATATTGATATTATCATTGGAGTAGTATAATCCTTATCCAATTTGTGTATACCCCATGAATATGATCCATTTAATATAAGCCAAATCATATAATTCTAGGTGAAAGGTATAATTAGATCCACTATCTATGTGGCATCTTGCTCTAGAAACATGTCATATTTGATCTTATGGTTGGCGGTCTCTACCATGGTCTTCCACCATTATATATCCACTATAACATTTTAAAAAATTAAAACATATTAAAATTATATCAACATACACATGTGCATGTTTGCATGCAAGTAAATCTATCACTAACACCTAACATGTTTATATATAAGTATATAAAAACAAAATGATGTAAAATATTTAGTGCTATTTTTATCTATCTATAGAATTTAATAAATGATGATATCTCCAATTTCCATTCCTTCAAGGACAATCCCATTGTCTTAAATCAATATAAATCAAGCCCCTACCCTTATCTCTTACTAGAACACAAGGACATGATGACTAATTAGCCTCACTCATATTCAAATAGCCCATATATCCTATTTAGATGGCTCCACCTACACCATATATGCATTGGGACCAGCTCTTTCCTAATCCTCTAGTCTATTCTCTTATTGCTACCACCACCATCATATCTTACCATATAGGCCATAATGAGATCCCAAAATTAGGATGTCAGTTGGTTTACCTTGTATCCATGCTCATCCTGGCTCCCCCAAATGTCTCACCCAAAGGGGTAGGGATGATAATGGTACTACTATATACCCCATTATAAAATTCCCCATGACTCAGACACATGTATAAGGCTCAAACTACTAAGTGTAATGGCCTATGACATAATCAGTTGTCTATTCCCATATAGTGGAAGATCATGATGCCCATGAGTGAACACTACCTCAATACAAAATATTTATGATCTAATCTCAACATATGATCTATAATGACTTGTAGAGGGATTTTTTCACTAATTGATCCTATTTCCACCTCCTTAACCAAATGTAGGTGGTGTCTAATATAGTGTGTCAACCCTACTTGTTTATGTGTGGGAAACCTCTCATATATATAGCAAGTAAATAATGTGATGAGACACGTGCTCTAGTATCCTCTACTTAACATCTCATGAAAGTTGTGTATGATGTACACCCAAATTATAGCCCCAATATCTTGCATAGTTCATTTCTAAAATGTAGAAAAATGAAAGTCTATAATATATAATGGCATTTCACCATCCAAATTATGACACAACACTCACATGGTTATCAAGTCGATATACCTTAGGATTTAGAAAATGCTAAAGACATAGATAGTGAAGATTCCAATGATAAATTTCCACTAATCATACTTGTCAAACCTTATGGCATATTAGGCTAGCTCTTGATGTGTTTTTATAGATAATGGTAAATTTTATATAGTAGGTATTCCATTAATGGGCACCCTTAGTATATCAAGTTCATCCTCCATGGTAATTTCAACCTTCACTATATCCCCATCCACTACCCACCTAAATGTGTTTGGGATCCATTCCAAATGCTTTAGAAATAAAGTTACTCTTTCACACTAAGAGGGACTTAACACATGCATGATCTCACCAAATCATATACTAATATGTCATACTCTATGCACAACTACAATTCTAACTAGTAGATCTGGAATCCATCTAACATATATTATCCTATAGAGTTTCCTTCATATATTATAAATATAAAATAACAATACCCAATTATATTTTGATTAAAAAAATTGAAATCAATTTAAAATCAAATAAAAATTTTAAATAATTTTTAAAATGGTTTTTATTTATACTATATTAGCCATTTTTTTAATTTTCCCAATACATGCCACTTATAGTTTCTACTCTAACAAACATGTATTTTTCATTAGATTATAATAGAAACATTTATGCTATATCAGTCATCTAATCCCCAATAACAACATTGGCCACATATGTATTACATTGGACATGATATGTGCGTCCCTATTGGATCAGCCATACCATACAATATTAGGCTTTAGTTTTCCTCCTATGGAATCAACCACATACATATTGTATCTTCCAAGAATTTTATTATTATAGAATCAACCAAATACATGATATCTCTTCCTTCTTATTTGGTTTTTAACTCTATCAACCTTGCCACAATGTATCAGCCACATAATTTTCATGTTACACGATTAACCATATTTGTATTATATTAGACACTTATATCAGCTTTTATACTATATCTTCCACAATTGTGATACCAACCTTTATAGTGAATTTTGGTTATTAATTGTATCAACAAAAATTCATAGTATTGGATAGGTCTATGATTCTTCTCTACAAATGTATTAGATTGATCGATATAGTTTCTTAGCATAAATTGATGAGGTTCAGAATTGTCCCTCACATTGCTTCTTAGTATTTCTTGAAATACCTTTATATCTTGTTATTTACACTCCTTTGCCCTGAACTACATTGATATATGCACATTTTAGATTAATAATGTATATGCATATTACTTTGGTTACCACTAGTTAACTTTATCTAAACTAGTATGATTCAATGGATTGAATGTTTATTGTATAAATAGTGAATAATGTATAATATGGTTTTTTTAAGAGTAAAATAATCCATTAAGCCATTGGGCACAACCCATAATAATTGGTTTTAGCCTTTATTAATTATTGTGAAACCTAAGTATTATTTTTTAACCTATAGTAACTAATATGTAACCTATAACAACTATAATGTAACATGTATCAGATATGTGTAACATGTATCAAATATTATTAAACCCATAGAATTTGTTTTATAGTTTGTAACATATGTTATGCAACCCATAGCATCTGTTTTACAACCCATAGCATCTATTTTTCATCTTATAGACATTTTTATCCAGCACATAGTAATTAATATCTAACCTATATAAACTAGATTCTTAACTCATAGTAAATTGAGTAACCCATAGCAATTAAATTAATATGTAGAAAATACTATTGACATCATGTGGTGATTGTGATACCTAGTTGACAATCTAAAGGAAGTTTATTCCAAGATATTAGGAATACAATGGTTCTCATAATAATAAAAAAGATAAGTCAATGTTTGGAATGCATTATAATCAATATATCTCCATCAGATCATACCTTAAATATTATTATAATAATGAAACAAATTGATTTATATTTTCTATTATTCATGATTATTAGTTGCAACATCATATATTCTATATGGTATCAAAGTATTGTCATTTATATTTTCATTATGGGAATAACCATAGACTATGGTTATAACCTCTATATTTTATACCTGATAAATTATCACTTTCTCTACTTAAGATAAAATCTACATGTTATAATTCAATTAACTAGGAATCAATAATATAGAAGTGAATATATAATATAGTATTGTAATCGAGTTTATATTAGATTGTAATATACATGTAGTAGTTCTATTTCATGTAAATTTTGAATTAATAAAGAGAAGATTTTATTTAAATTATTTTTTATCAAAGAGGGGATTCAAGATATAGTCCAACTGAAGTAGGGCCCACTTAGATGGATTTAGTAGTCTAGTTTCCCATTCATTAGATAGTTTCTTTCTATTTTGTGTGTATTTCCACTTTATTCCATTCCTTTAAGTGTGTGTTTTCAATTATAATTATTTATTTAAATTTTAATCATTTATTTCATGTATGTTTTTTAAGTTTCCAGACATAAATAAGTATTTCAATTATTACAATTTTACTTTCATGTGCATTCCTTTCTTGCAATTTACATTCTGCAAGCACTTTTTCCTACACAAAACCTTTAATAACCTCAATATTCAAAATATACTAGTGTTGCATATATTTTGATAACAGCTTTCTAAATACATGCCCTGGGTTGACAAATAGTGAAGGTGGTAGATAAATAAGTCAAACAACTACTCCTTAGATGATCCCATCAGGTTGTAGGCAAGATGGGTTACCTCAAGTTTATTGATGGTTTGATTTTACTTGTTAACAATGATATATTACATTAGCCTTAATATATACATATGGCCATAAATTTTATAATTGGTTTGCTACCTGTCACATATCAAAATTCTCTCTACATTTTGATGCTTGTGGTAGAAAATAACACTGATGGATTTTCCACAACATGTAGTTTTCCTAAACATAGTGCATCTATTATATTTTACCAAACCAAATAATTAATACATTACCTACATGTAAGGCTCTTGTGATCTCATCATAATGACCTACCATGTGTATTCATCATCATCCTCTAGCCATAGTCTCTCATCGCACTAAAAATGGTTGTTTACAAATATAATTTTCTCAAAATAGTGAAAAGAAAAATAAAATTATTTTCATTTATAGTGAAATTTTCATATTTAGAATCCTCTTGTTATTTACCTCTTAATTTCATATTTTGGTTCTATCTTTGTTTCTTTAGGTCATTTTGATGAAAATAGATAAGCATTAGGATCCTATAAAAATAAGGAATTTTTAGGTGCTAATAGAAACTTTTATATACATTCTTATTTTTGAGGTATGCCCATCTAGGTCATAGATTGGCACCTTAACACTCATAGGTTAATATATACAATAATCAAGGTAACTAAAGGTATGCATTTATATTTATTTATTTAGTTTCATTTAATTTTTATTTATTTCAATAGTTATTTTCAATTATGATGTTTTATGTTGCTATGTATCTTTACAAAAGCACCATCCTGCAATATACTATTGTAACATGTTGTTATTTCAAGTGTTGCATATGTAAACACTTTATTTATTTAATTTTATCACTTTAAAAATAGTTTCTCTTGAAGTTACTTGTCATCACATGAATATATCCAAGTTCATGTCTTAAGTAGTGCCCCAATAAGGGGGTGGGATTGGCTCATGGTAATTTATAATATATTTTTCACACTATTTTATCATACCTTCATTACTATTAATCTGACCTCATCTAAGTATCTTTCCTTCTTACCTCTCCATGTGATTTCCATCTATATGTGATAGCTTCTCTATATTCCTATTGCATAGGCCAGGTTGATACCATATATTTCATGCCTATATTTCCCTTTATTGCATTAACCTATTCGATATAGTTATAATTTTACTCATTGTAAATTTTGATGTATCATCCTAACAAATATAATTATTTATTAGCTAACATACTTTCTAACTATATCATCTTGGTCAATATCATCAGTTTAGATTTTGGAGTTAATTTTTGGTTTAGATTTATGTATATAGGAGTAATTCTATAATTCCAAACATATCCCAACACTCATATCCTCTAATTTCACTCACAATTATTCTCTTAAGTAACAAAAATAAGACTTACAGTTTATGGTCTTATTCTTAGAGGTCTATTTTTTCTTAAAGGTCTTTGAAGCTAAATAGGAAGAGTCATACCCAAGAGGTGTCCCAATATTTGAAGTCCTAAAGTAAGGATACCTAGGTCTTATTATTTCTATTTGAGGACTCCATCCTACAACATATCTTTAAGAGTGTCACTTGAGTGAAGTGGGATATTAATGTGGAGATGAGTCCACCCAAAGGTACATATTTATATCCCTAGTATCTTTCATTTATTTACTTCTTAGATATATATGGTTTGATGATTTCTATATTAGATGCATGTTTGTGTATCCTTGAAAATGTTTCTCCTTATATAGAATAAGATGATATAGATATAGGGTTTCTCAATTTTTACATTGTCACCTTAGGTTTCATATATTTACCATTGGTTGACCATATCATAACTTGATTTCTTGTTAGTGTATTATGCTACAACTATATTAGATCTAGCATACCCTTATTAGTGAATTTATTACATGCAATATCCTTATTATAACTTTGATACACCCCTTGGTTATATATTTTACAACAATTGATCCATATTGATACCTATTCAAAGCCATACTCTATATCATAGGCTCTTATCCTCTTGAAATTAAGCTTGGATTATTGCATACTAGGTTTATGTCTATCTAGTTCATTTCCTAATAAACCAAGTATATATAGGCTCCATTATTATGAATTAATTTTTATCCTAGTCTATTGACAAGGGATTTTTTATTGGTCATCCTAGCCCATGCATATATTACATGTGCCCATAACATGGTGAAGGGATAAATTCTATGAAAAAAATAGCATATCAAAGGGATTGATCAAGGGACTATTATCAATATTGTAACTCTTATGCCTCTATTTGTACCATGGCCAATGCTTTAAGAAATGAAAAAATGCATTTTGCATATGTATGCTCTATTTACATCTTTACAATCAGGGATTCCATAAGTTTTCTTAGTCCCTCATAAGATACATGTAAGTGTATATCACCTATTACATTAGTGCACTATCCCCTTTTATAGTGATTACTATAGATGAGGAAGGACTTGTATCTTACCCTCATCTCTATAGGGCCAACACAACCTCTACAATGACACCAAAAAATCAAACATGTATCACAATCAATAATTACATATTCTACATCAATATAATGCTATGTTGGGGTAGAAAACCATTCAAAATTCTTGTGGTGAGTGGCCTCCATCTTTGAGGGCCACCACGCTTTCATATTTTAAAAACTGATATTAGGTATAGTATATAAAATTAGTTTAGTATGTTATAACTATCTTAGATATAGGTTAGCCTTGTTAGATAACTCTTTGAATGCAATATCCTTATTATAACTATGATACACCCATTATTTCCATTTTTACAACTATTGATCCATCTTGAGACCTAGTGAAAGCTATACTTTTTTATCATAGGCACAAGATTTATAACCTTATCCTTTTCCAATTGAGTGTGGATTACCCTACACTAGATACATGGTTATCTAGGTCACTACCTAATATTCAAAGTATATTCATGTTATATTGTTACAAAATTATTTGTATCTTACTTTTATTTAGAGGAGGATAATTATTTTTCATCCTATCTCATTTATAGATTGTATTTTCCCATATTAGGGTGAAGGGATAAAATTTATGAAAAAGTATCCCCTTTAAGGGATTGTTCAAAGGACTATTATATATAATGTAACCCCTATGCCTCTCCTTATAACATGGCCAGTATTTTACGTAATGAAAAAATATACATTACATCTATATACTCTAATTCAATCCATACAATCATAGTTTCCATAAGGTTTTTCTTACTCCCTTATAAGATACAAGTAGGTTTTTATCACTAGCTACATCAATGTACTATACCCTCTCACAATAACTATAATAAATGAATAAGGACTTAGATATTATATTCATCTCTATAGTGCCCACACAACCTCTACAATGAGATTAAAACATCAAACATGTATCAAAATAATTGGTGCCATTATCTTCTACATCAATACAATGTTACGTTAGGGTAAAAAAACATTCAAAATTATTGTGGTGAGTGGACTCAATTAGTGAGAGACACACCACTGTTATATTTTATAAACTAATATAAGGAATAGTCTATCAAATTAATACACACACATACATATAGATTTATATCATTAATCTTATTTATATCATGTATATCCCCAAGTCTAAGAAAGATGGTGATAATAAAAACCATATTATTTATTCTTCATGTTCTCTCATTATGAAAAATATCTCTATCATGCTAGACACTAAGGATCACATTATTTTCCTCCTCCATTTACCATGTCATCAATTTTGACTCCCATATCCACCTTTATAAATACAAAAGTCCTCAACTTTGTTTGATGGTATCATTACTCTATATCACTAGCCAAAATATATGTAATAGAGAGGTGCATGTTTCCCAATTATCCTCTATTGTGTCTCCTTATTCTTCAAGCTATACCCTATAATCAAGGATTTTACTATGTCTATCCTACCTTAGACAACATAATATACCCTACCTACCCATATCAAATTTAAGTACACAACATAACTAAATGATCATTTTTACTATCCTAAGTGGTGATGGGTCCATCTATGTTCCCTCTTCTCATCACCCCTCTCTACCTTAAAGGGTTGTCATACTACTAAGAAATTTTAAAATCCCAAATTTTAATATAAAAAAATGAAGGGATATATCTTATATTTATAGCCTCCAAATAAAATATATCAAACTTTTATAAATTATATTACAAATTTTTATATTCTCTATATATTTTTAACTATAGATCCTATCTAAAAACTATAACAATCACTAAAATACTAGTGTTGCAAAGAACTGTATAACACAAATGAAGTGTTTTTTTCTAAAATTTTGAAAGCTTACCTTTTTTACATGCTTTTGGTGCCTTACACCATTATTATTATTATTATTATTATTATTATTATTATTATTATTATTATTATTATTATTATTATTATTATTATTATTATTATTATTATTATCATCATCATCATCATCATCATCATCATCATCATCATCATCATCATCATCATCATCATCATCATCATCATCATCATCATCATATAAGAAATTTAAGGTATGCAATTTCATTTATTTACTTTCATTTATCTCATATGCACCATAATTCATTATAAAAATATCTTGTTATCCTCTAGTGTACTTGTTGAGATTGACACACTTCAGTTTCTTAAAAATGGGGACCCTATGAAAATTTTGGGTCATTCACCCTAAGGCATACCTTACTTTTGGTATCAACTATCTATAACCCCTTTGTATGACTTAAAAGGTTTATAAGTCATGTTGGTCCATTAAAAATATTAGCGAATACCTTTTAAAATGTTTCATTGATGTCTAGTTCATTGAGTTCTCTAATGATCTAACTTGTTTAAAAAGTTCTCTTGCAAGGGGTTAAAATTTGGGGGTCTAAGGTATGATCCCTAAGATGCAATCAATATTACTTAGTTAAGGTTTCTAAATCATGGTATTACTTTAGATATGTCTAGAATCATAATTTGATACCATAACATACCTTGATTTTAAGTTTTAGATTAGGGTCCAAGTCAGATTCTATACTTAGAGTTTACAAATTTAGACTTATCCCTTTTATTTTATCACACAATTTTCTAACTTTTGCATTCTTTCCTTTAAGCAAGATCCTGATGCCAACTCAACATCGATTAACACATGGTAGTGTCACATACACTAGACACTTAGCCACATAAAATCCCAAGTTTTATTATGCATTTCTTAGCCTTGAAAAGTATTATGACCTAATGGAAGTTTTCCACTTGGCACTCAATTATGGCATTTCAAATTTTAAGAGAAATTACAAAAGGTATATAACCTAGTGATCTGATCACATCATACCACTTATCATTAATTCATGGCCTTTGAAGGATCCTACTATTTTCTAAAGTCTCATGACCCCATGACCCAATAGAAATGTGCCACTTGTCATTCAATCCCTACATTTTAACTTATAAAGGATTTTTAACCCAATCAAGGCATGCCATGTGGCATCCATTCATGACCTTCTAAGACCCCAATTACTTTCTAAATTCCCATGAAAAATTATCCAATCACATCATGACACTTGACACTCATTCACACCCTTTACACCCCTTTAACTAAGGCTCAAAGTTCAATATCTCAATATTATAATTGTACAAAAATATGACACTTGTCAACTAGTCACTTAAATCTTAGATAGTTGGATGCCACATAGAATCTACCTAATAGCTAGAACCAATGGGTTGAGACCATGTACACCCCATATCTCATGGTAATAATGTAATAAAATGAAACTATGAAACCTAACTAAGAAATATAATCAAAATATGACATGTGGTAAAGTGTCATGATGGTTGGGTCCTTTAAAAGTTTCATATAACAAAGTTACATGATAGTGTGAGCCAATGAGAGATTACCACTTGGTAATCTAGTAGATGTCCCAAGGACATGTCAACCCAAAATAAAATGAGTCAAGCCATATAACCTCAAAGAAGAGTGATCTAATCAAAAGGTGACACTTGGAAAAATATCATGCAATCTACCTAGATAACCCAATATTCAAAATAAAATGCTAAAGTACATGAAAAGGCACCAAGTGCCAAGCATGTGTCAAGTATGACACATAGGTGGTGCTTATATATCTTTAGAGCACCAATTTTAGGTGCAAATTAAATGTTGATAAGGCTTGTTTCAATTGTTATAAATCCAAGGCATTTTAAGGGAAAATTCAATTCTATGATGATAGGCCATGTAGACAAAGTAAAGGTAGTGATTTACTAATTCCTCAAAGTGGATCTTTGAAGCCATTATAAAAAAACTAAAGATCCACCCAAGATTTAAATTAAATGAAGTTAAAGATACTTTCCATTTATGATTCATATCTTTTAGTTCAACTCCTAAAATTCAAAGTTTAAAACTTATTATCACAAGGCATTTCATTCACTTTCAACTTTTATCTGCTAATAACTTTGAAGTATTCTATGATTATTGCTAAGGACCTTTATGCATTCACTCTCCATTAGATCAATCCATAAGCTCATCAATCATGAAATAGAAACCATGGCTAAAGATGAAACATCTAGATCCACCAAGATAGAATGAGTGCCATTCATCTACTCCTATGAAATTAACATCATCTTCTAAGACACCAATTTCAACTTAGTTGCATTAACCACTGAAGACAAACATTATAAAAAATTATTCTACCATGTATAAATGATTATAGATAGATACAGTGATGATGAGGAAGGATCCAATGATGTATAAGATAGGTTATACATTCTAGTTCCCAAATATGTAGGGTTACAAAAGGTTGCATCCAACCCAGAGGTACTCCGCTATATAGATTTAGTCTACCAAATGTTTATTCGATCTAAGTGTGTTAAAAATATGATTAAGTCTTTTAATTTATGATAAGTAATTACTTTTATAACTGGGTTAGCCTTTCAAGCTTATTATGATCTACCCAAACCAAATATTTTTTACAGTAGGAGACTATGACCCAATGGCTCCAAACCCATAACATCAGATAAATTTTGAGAGACTAGGTAGATAATAAGGGGAAATTTGTGTGTAAATCCAAAATCATCTAGATCTCCATCACCTAATTTAGAAGAATATTTTGAATGGGGATGGCTATGATGAATAGACTACATGGGGTTGAGGATATAGTCCATGTAGATGAGAAGTGGGTCCCACTTCTATCAATGATAATAGATGATGTCAAGACTCCCCCTTTGGGAGAAATCATATCCTGAAACTTGGAAGCACATATTAGGAAAGTCATGGCCAACTAAGGGGATCATTTTTATATAATCTCCTACCTAGAGGATACCATTTTTACTACCTAGAAGCTCTCCCAATTCACCAATTAGTGTCCAAAACTAAAGTGGACTGTGCCTCACACTTTTTCAAAGGTGAGAGTGTACAAATAAAAATAGGAGATAAGGAAAATAAGCAATAACTTTTACCCAATAGTATACAAGGTCATCTATGAGAGGCCCATGCCTAGGTTATCAAAAGAAATTAGAACAACCTTAAGCACCTTAGGAGCCTACTAGTACTATCCATACTACATAGTGATGAGGATAGTAGGATTTCAGATTTCTCCCTTTAGGTTGCCTACCATTGTGCTATAAAATCTATTTAAATAAGAAATTATCTTTTAGCTACTCATAGGGGTGGATGGACTATCTATGAATAATAAGAGAGGATTGGTTCATCTTCAGTTATCTACCATTGCCCAGTTTAGAATTGTAAATTGGAACTCAATCATTGTTACCACCAAGCAAAGACTCACCTTTGATTTGGAAAGAGATACCAATAGGGAATGGGACCCTGAACATTTAACTTTAAAACACTACTTCAAGCATAGGGAATTTCTAAGCATCACCTATCATAATGAACCTAAAGATGAAGATAAGTTCTACATCAATGTAGCCAATGACATAGAATTGAAGAAGATATTAAAGGCTATCAATATCCCATAAGTTAAGGGGAGGTTAGAAGATGTAGGTTTTTATGAGGTTTTCAAACATAAAGATACTCAATTAGAAGCATCTACAACCCATGTTTCTAGTGTTGAGGAGGAAAGTCCAACCAACCCCTAACTTAGTCAAAGAATTTTTCAAGCATTTTCTCCAACTTTGAAGAAGGGAGAAGCCAATATTTAAAATCATACAAATCAGGCTTCTATTTTAGGAGATACATCCAAAAATCCATCCTAGGTATAAATTATTACCTCAATGTAGGAGAGACCTTCAGTGGAGGTAGTATTTATACTTACTCTTACAATAGCAACTTTAACATCAAGATTGCCTTCCCTTCTTCTTATCAACTAGAAACCTAAACTAACAAGTCAAGAATATATTTATTTACCTCCTTTTCTCTTATATAACCAACCCTTGTGTATATTTGGTGAGATCACAACCCCAAACCATATGAACATCTTGCCCTACCGGCCACTCCCTAGACCTGTAATTACACCCATGACTATATATTTTCCCATTGTTAACCCTTTCAATATATCATCCACTTCTAAGGTCTTATTAATGGCCATTTTGCCTCCAATTCTACTCAATCTTATGTTTAGTTTGGGTCCCCAATTACCAAAGAAAAGGCCCATTTTTATCATCCCCTAGGTTGCTCTATTCCCAACTAGTGCTTTAGCTAGCACTAGCTCTCCTTCATCTTCAGGAATGACACTTCCCACTTCATCCCCTAGTTATAAATTTGTGTTAGTAACTTTCATAGTTTCTTCTAATACATCTACCTATTGATGCACCTAGATGTATCAGTGGATTCATATAGTGTTTAAGGAACACTTCTCATTTCTGGATTTATAAAATCCATTACATGAGTTACTAGTTGTGATAATCCTATTATCCATGATAGAATAAAGGTAGAATACGTTGACTATTTCACAAATTTATATTAGTTTGTGGTTAGAAGCCAATTTTTATCAATAGATAATCTTTGATTTTGAAGATGATCTATGTTATTTAAAGTGATTTATTCTCAAAACTAATTTTAAAGCTAAACCAAGATGAATATTCACAATGAAGCTAATCTAAGGTGAATTGATTAAAAAAAGGAAAAGGAAGGGTGGGTAGAAAAGAGAAGTGTCATTGATCTTTGTTTAAAACATTATGACAAAGTTCAAATTTCATTTTAACATGCATTTAACCAATGTGTAACATGAAGTAGCATAATATAAAATCCTACCACACATTAGGCAAAAATTTAAGGAAAGTATGAAAATATGCAAATAAAAGCAAGATTTACTTTAATAATTTTAACCCTACAAGAAAATAACATTATCCCAGATGCAAGATGAGCAAAGAAAGCAAAGTAAACCTAATAAATTTAAACTAATATAAAATTAACACAAATTAGTAACTCTGCATTTAAAGATGCACATCTAGAATTCACAAGAACCATTCAAATTTGAAGATAAATTAAACAAATAAGTGAGAAACCATGATAAAAATCCACACAAGCAAATGTGGACAAAATTTATGGAACTCCTTATATTAATTTTCTCAAAATTTACAAATATTTTTTGGCTCCAAAAACTCTCTCCCTTCTAAAATTGGCAATACCTCTTTATATAGACCATTCATGAGGTATGTCAATCAGTAATGTCAAATTAAATTTATACATGTGTCTAAAATAGTTGTCCTTTCTATTAAATTCTAGAACAAATGACCTTTCTAATATACTAAACTATAGGCAATGTACTTTACATGCCTTTACAAAAAGAATATTCTTTTTCCAAAATATACGATACTAGTTACAAAAGAATATTCATAATCCAACTAACTTTAGGACCTTGGTGTTGTTATAGACTTTTTCCTTCCCTATAAGATCTTCATTCTATAATATTTCTCATTGATTAGTTAGAGGTTAACAATGGGTCTCATGAACAACTCTCTTTCTTGATTTCCTAGGTTATTGAGGTCCTTTTAAATGTCTTCCATCTACTTGTACTAGTTTCTTAGGGATTTCATCTTATTCACTAATATAGCCATAGCCACGTTTAAATGAGATAGGCTGACTATGTTGAATTCAAGGATTTGGTTCTTGGTTAAGGCTTTGATCAAATCCTTTAGTTGATAACTGGTAGCTTGTCATTAGCCAACTTGGCCTGTAGACATGGAAATTTACTTACTTGTTACCTCTATTTTGGTTCTAACTAGCTTTAAAGAATTAAATAGATCAATCATGGTGTCCTCAAATAGCTTGAATTTGTCTTCTTGGATTGACAAGATGCTAGTATCTTCTAAATTCTTCTATTGTTGCATTATACCTTTAATGATAGCTTGTAATTGATCAAATTGTGCTTGAGCCAGCTTCAATGGGTCTTCTTTAAAGATAAGAACCTCACTAGGCCTTTGTCCTTCCATTGGAGTCAAACCAATTAATGGTTCTACCTTTTGAAATGTGAATTCCTTTTCAATAATCATGTCCTTTTCTATCACTCTTTCCAAGATAGTGGTCTCTATATTAAAGTGAACCCCCACAAATGATTGAGTCACTTTTAGAGCTGGGGTTTCTATTTGTGCTCCACCTAATGATCATGTAGCAACCATGCTTTTATCCTCTTCCTTTTGTATAACCACAATCCATGGCTTAAGCTCTTCATGCACAGTAATTTTGACTGCCTTTTTTATTACCCAAATAGGTTGAGAGTAGGGACTTTCTATAATTTTCCATAGTGGCCATGAATTTGTTCAAATTGCTCACTAGTGGTCTACACTTTGGTTCTAAATTGAATTATTTTTGAAAAGATGATAATTTAACTCTTTTAGGCTTGATTATGATTAATACAAGGTTGAATTAGGGATTTAGTGCATGTTAGGCCTCTTATTAAGGTATTCTTAGTGATTTAATGGTAGTAACTAGTTCAAATAGTGAACTTCATGGCATCCCTATGGCATTTTCATGGAATTTTTATCATTACTATTCAAATAGTGACCATTGTCTTTTGAAAATTCCACTTTGTTCTTTCACCATTTAATTCTCTTTGCTTGGATCGACATGGTTCATTAATCTAGATTTGAGAACTTGAATGCTATTGTCTGCTTGCTACGTTCTCCATAGTTATGACACTTGTCACTTCCATATTTACTTTGAGCTTTGTTGAAATGTCAATGTTGATCTTGCACCATTGATCTCATTTGCATGAATCAATCATAATCCATCAATATTTGTCTACTTATGTATGCCTCCTACTCTCACCATCTTTGAAATATGCTTGAGCTTTAATTTATGGTTTGTAGCTATGCCACATGTGATCTCCATGTTTGTCCTCAAGGATTTTGACTTTTCCACCTTCATCATATACCATTGGATTTATTTGGCCTGATCAATATACTCCATCATATCTTAATTTGAGGGTTATAACACCATTTTATGCTCAATTTTCTTTCATTGAGATTGTGACACTTTCTACTTTCTCACTTGTCCCAAGGCTCTATTGAAATTTTGACTCAATACACATCATTAGATCAATCTTTCCCAAGAAAATGCATACTATTGATCTTTGGAAGATGCTCAAACTTTAACTTAAGGTTGGGGCTTTGACTATTTAAATTTAATCTCATACCATTGGATCTCGATCTCTTGAGCAAATGTAAACCTTTGATCCTGTGGATGAAAATGATATTTAGGTCAGGCTCAGGTAAATAAAGAACTTAACATAAAGTTTTTGGACTATGCTTTCATTTCATATTAGTAAACATAGTTAAGACCTTAGGATTAAAATTTCAAGCTAATTTTAAAACATGATAAATGGGACCTTGCAAATAATAAAAGAGATGGCATAAAGTTATAGGACAAGGCTTTTATCTAAAGTTTAAAACATAAGAAAAGGACCCAATGTTTAGTTAGACCATGTGGAAATAAAAGCCAAGGGGGGATTGGGACCTAAAGGGACTAAAAATAAAAGTTTTAGACTAAGGTTTGGTTATGTTAATAAGCATGGCTAAACCTTGGAATAAAAAATGAACTAAGTTAATAGCATGATTAATCATTCCCATGTAAATTGTTCTTGCTGAATTTGAATTTGATTCAAAAGAACATGAGATAGGGTAATTTGAATGAGGGTTTTGGGATTCTTTTAGTTTGATTTTAAACATACCAAAGTCTAGTATAAGGCCAAATTGATATAAAAATCATGAAACCTAGGCATTGCCCATTCTAAATGGACTCCATTGGAACTACAACTTGAAACATAAAGATCTAATGTTGACAACTTCAGGAAAGATTAAATCAAAATTATGAATAATTATGCCAACCAAATCAGGTGTGAATGATTTTCAAATAAAGATAATGTGAAAAATAAGCTAATGGTACTATGATAAAGTGAATTTTCAATTATAAGGTACAAATTTGCACAATTTAAAATAAGGGTCCCCATTTTTCATCAATGGGGGTATGTTGACCTCAACACTACCTTCTAGGGACTAATACCAGCTCAATAATTACTTTCATCTATGCAACCTTTGAGTGGTTCTTCAAATAAATCATAGATAAAATAAATGTAGTTAGCTACAATGGATAACTAAGATTTGGCCATAGTGGACCCTCCACAGGGCACATTGGAATTTGACAAGAAGGTTAGAGCAATGAAGATGTTAACCAAGAGGAATTTAACCCATCTTGATTAAAAAAATTTATACATTTAGAGGAGACCCTATTTGAGCTAACCAAGAAGAAGAGAGCCAAGCCTATCCAACAATAACAATATGAAGAGGAGTCCCTCTCAGCTCTAAACACATATGGTGATGTAGCTATTGAATTGGTAAAAGGAATGCAATAGAGAGAAAATAATATGGAATAGGATCAAAAAAACACATTATCAGAGGATACCATGACCAAGGTAGAATGGGATATGGAATTATTGTTTGATACATTAAGCACCTTGGACTAGTATAAAGTAAAAGGGGATGAAGTCTAAAATATAATTATAAAGGCCAAAGGTGCATATGGAACATATGATAGAAAGATAATCAACTTGGTAAAGTTGATTTGAATGAAAAAGTTTGAATACCTAAACTTGATCCCATTAGAGGAATTGATCATTGCTCAGTCCTATATAATTAGAAGAAGGAAAGATTTAAACTAGTGGACTGATGAAATGAGATCCTTGGGCTAGTCTCTCACCCAATAGGGTGATAGAGTCATAACTCTACTTAAATAGGTTGAGATCACGTACCTTGCCAATAAGGATGGTTCCATTGTCAATAAATATGTTTTCTAAGGCCATTTTCAAAACTTTATTATCAATTTCAAGAAACAAGCAATGGCCAGAGGAGTGACCTTTAGGTAGGATATGGTAGATTTGTAAACAATACCAATTAGATAATTGAAAAGGCTATGACAATCAATGAAGCTGTAGGACCTATCTTGATCAAGCATGATGTAATGGTATGGTTTATAATCAAATTACTAAATGAACTTATTATTGATCTCAAATTTATCAATGGAGATTATAAGAGATGCTCTAAATAATGGAGAGGGTAGATAGAAGTTGGGAAACAAGTAGGTAACATGCTGTTTCTATATGATATTCACTTTCTACATTCAAAGAGAGAAATAATAAACTAAGAAGAATGGTCTGAGGCTTGTGTGTACCTAGATGAAGTCGTGCGCACCAAAATTAGATGATAGTAGGAATTCCTCTTTGGTTGTGGAGGATGACACCTAAAAGAAAAAGAGACTAAAACACGAAAAAATGTTAGATGAGGAGATGGTGGGCTGCCAAGCAAAAGCTTGATCCTGGAAGTATGAAGACTTCCTTGAGGGATGTCAACCCACTGATTAAAAACCAAATATTTGATAGAAATAAAAAATAATGAAAGACAAAATGAAAGAAATAAAAGACAAAAAGCAAAATGCATACCTGATATGCAGCAAACTACTTTGTACAATCACCAGCGTCGGTCTCTGTGCTGGCGTCAGTCAAGGAATGTCACCGACATTGGTAGGGGTAATGATCGGCATCGGTTAGGGCAGTAGTTCTTAAACGGGGTCTAGTCGGGTTTGGATAGGTTTCAGAACTGCAAAATGGTCTAAAGTTTTGTCTGAGGGTTAGGGAGCCTGTTTAGGAGTTAAAGGGATTATTTAGGGGTCTGTGCAGGGATCTGGGCAGAGTTACAGACTATATATTCTAGAAAGGGTGGGTAGAGGTGATACGAGAGGAAATCAAGTCGGGTCTGTGGTCTGAATCTAAATCAGGTGGTGATATTAATTAAAAACAATAGCCAAAAAATAAAATAAAAAACATAGAACAAATGCTTACCTGTTACCTGCTGAAGATAGAGTAGGAGACATGATTGTTGTTGTCGATGTGTTGCAAAAGTTTGATGTAGCAGACCTCCAGTAAGATGACTGAAGAAGAATACCTATACCTGAGATAGAGAGTCAGAGAGATTTGATTGCAGATTGATTGGATGAAAAGTTGGCTGATCCCCTCAAAGGTCTAGTGAAAGAATGTTTTGAAAGAAGGTCTGATAACTAATCGAGAAACTGATTGAGAACCGAATAATGAATAACAGATAATGGATAATGGATAACGGATCCTATGTTTGGGTTGAGAATGCAGTGTTAAGGATAACTGACGCCAGTAAAACCACTGACGTTGGCTGATAAGTGATCGACGTCAGTGACATCGGCCGATAAGTGACCGATGTCGGCGATGTCAGTCGAGTAGTGACCGACGTCGACAGATGCGGAATGGGGACAGAGGCTAATTTTGGCCTTCTACTCATTCTTACATGCTGCCAGGGTCAAGGCTCATGGGAAAATGGTCAACAGGGGTTAAATAGGTGTGGGAGAATAAAAATGGGGGTTAAGGGGAGGACAACAAGGGTTAGACACAATTTCAGTGTCTACATTTGCCCCTTTTTGTCTTGTTGGTTGTTCTGGATGAACTGCAAGACAAAAATAGGAGTTGGTTGCCCCAAGTGTGGGATAAGGTTGATTTTGTCATGTTGGTTGTTCGAATGAACTGCAAGATAGAAATATGAGGTTGATTGCATCGAATGAGATGAGGTATTCCCCCTCAAAGCAGGAGTCGAAGGAAGGGAACCAGGAATCGGGTGCTGATTTGATAAAGAGTGGATGAAAAATGGTGAGGGTGAACACTGTAATAGTTTGAATTGTGTGCATACTACTTCACAAGATGGTCAGGTCAAATTGTCGTAGGTTGAGGGTTGAGGAGTGCCAAATTTGAAGTAACTGGGCCCCAACATGTGGTTATAACTGATCAGGTTATTCAATCGAAGCTGTAGCTCCAATGGTCATCATGTTCTAGGTATCCCAATCTTAGGAAGTGATCCTAGAAACACGAAAAAGTCACAAGTAGTACGAATCAACTGGCTTTCAATATTATACTTGTGAGAGTCATAAATAGTCTGTGCACAATTTTGCTAACTAGTCGTGAGGTAGCATACATGCAAAAAAAACTAAGGCAACATGGTCTTGGAAGTGGTCAAGGTTAGAGGGGATAGGCATGATCTCCAAAGTGGTTGGTCGAGATAGGTCGAGATATATGATTGGTCGAATAGATGGGCAGACAAAAGAATGTGGCCGAGCTAACCTCATAACACTGAGTGCTACCTACATAGCCCTTGTTGCAGGGCCTCAGGCCAATGTAGTTCTCCCTAAAAGGGAGGAAGGGTCAAAGGTAATGGATTGGTCTTGGTCAAGGGCAAGTCATGGTCAAAAGGAGGAAAGAAGGTTTGTCCATCAGAGAGACAAACAAATGAGGGTGGTTGAGCTAACCCCAGAAGACATCATGTCATCTGAGTGCTGCCTACATAGCCCAAATTGGAAGGGACCTCAGACCAATGTAGTTTAGGCTAAGAGACAAAATGGTCGATGATGGGTGTAGTCATGTGTCAAAAGGATGAGGAGAAAGAAGATGTCACAGCCATTTCCAAATGGTGTATGCTATAACATTGGTCGAGGGGTCTTTCATCCCTAGCAATTTTCCATATTCGTGGCAGATGTATGCTAAAAATGAATAGAGGTCTATTTATGCTTCAACAAGTATTGGTTTATGCTTAACATAAATTATGTCTGGTCGATAGTTTCCATGTGTATTGTTTTCGATAGAAACTATGTGAAATGGACTATGATGATGTTGGTGGTCTAAAAATGTTGAGGTTAGTTTGGTTTAAGAAAATAACTTGGTTGAATGTGACCAAAGTGCAAAAGAAGTGAAAGGCATATTTGCCCGTTCATTGACAAGGACTAAAAGGACAACATAGATAGGGGTTATTAGAACCAAGAGCCCCATTCATATATGATGTCGTTGACCATAGTTTGTGTTAGAAAGGTAATCAAATCACTTTGACATTAAAGTGAGCTTGAAGTCCCTTGAGCAGGTGATAGGAGGAGGATAGGGTAACCCATTTTAGAGCAGAGATAACTTTGCCCTTTTTCTAGGAGATCCTGAGACAACTACAAGCCAAGTCCATGACCCATTTTTTTTTTTTGAAAAAGTGGACTAATCAATGCGGGAAGTCCACATAGAGATGTCATTTTCTTGGTGGTCATTTGTGAAGCTAATTGATGTGAGAAGCTTCTAAGAAAAGGTACTATGTGTAGCAAGATTTAGTCATAGCCATCCTTCGAGGGAGTGGTCTATATTTTTGCTTTATATATAAGGGCGTTGAATAGTTGTCCTTCGAGGGAGCAGTCTATTAGCTATAGCAATGATAGTATAGCTATCCTTCGAGGGAGCAGTCTGCTTTTTGAGTTGAGTTGGTGACCTAGGATATTTTGACATCTTGATTTGTTTTGATAGAAATGTGAGTCATGGATAAGACTATAGAAGGTCAAGGGCTCCCTTTTATTAGGATAAAGCATCCATACTGTATAAAAGGGTTATATAGGATTTGTTAAGGGGAGTAGGGTTGAAAGGAATGAGGACTAAGAGGATGGGGATTGCTCAAGGGATGAGTTCAAGGTAAATGTCAAGTGGATGAATACTCAACTAATAGTAGAATGGTCACAGATGCAATGCATTAAGAGGCTCAGGTTCTGGCCGTCCATCGAGAGAAGATAAACAATACGTCCCTGATCCATACTTATGCATGATGATGAAAGGTCTAAGTTAATTAGGGGTAAACTTGCCTCATTTACTTCACTCCATATTGGTCACGTGTTGATTCTCTTTGAGGATGAGATCTCTGATGTTGAAATCTCATTCTCACAGATTTTTGTCATAGGCTCGCTTAATGCAATGTTGATAGACATGGAGATGGTTGAGGGCAGCAAGACGGTGCTCATCAAGTAACTCAAGTTGAGCTAAGAGATCTTGATGAAAGTCATCATTAGAGAGAATGTCATGTAGAGAGATGTGGAGAGACAGGATCTATACTTCGAGAGGTAGGACAACCTCTGTTTTGTACATGAGAGAGAAAGGGGTAGCACCCATGGAGGTTTAGATGCTAGTGTGGTAGGCCCATAAAGTGAAGGGAATGTGACTATGCCAATCCCTTCCAATGTCGTTGACCACCTTCATGAGAATTTTAGTCAAGATTTTTTTGGAAGCCTCAGCCTGCCCATTTGCTTATGGGTAGTAAGGTGAAGAGAAACTAAGCTTGATGTCAAATGAGTCACAGAGTTTTTGGACAGTCTTATTTTTGAAGGACTTGCCATTGTCGGTGATGATTTTGTGAGGGACACTGAAACGACAGATGATGTGGGTGCTGATGAAGTCGATAATCTTATCAGCTTTTGTGGAGATGAGAGGAATGGCTTCCACCCACTTGGTGAAATACTTAGTGGCGGTGATGATGGATTGATGATGAAGAGACGAATGAGGGTTAATCTCATTGATGAGATCTAAGCCCCACTGAGAAAAAGGCCAGAAATATTGAGTGACTTATAAGGCATGACTAGGAAGATGAAGCAAGTTAGAGTGCTGCTAACACTTGATGCAATGCCGAACATAGTCGCTACAGTCTTGATGAAGGGTGGGCCAATAATAACCCAGATAAAGGATGCACTTGACAACTGAGTTTCCACTGAAATGTTCACCACAAATCTCATCGTGGAATTGTTTAATGGCATGAGAGGCTTTAGTGGAGGTTAGATAGTGAAGAAGGAGGTCATCAAAGCCTCGCTTATAGAGGAGACCCCCTAGCATGGTATAACGAGCTATGTGTTTGATGAAAGCCCACTGTGCATTGCTAGAGAGATTGGGAGGGATGATAAAATGAGATAAGTAGTCTACAAGTTGTTTATACCAAACATCTCATGGATTAGAGTCTATGGTGTTGACATTGTTAGAAGAAAGGTATGAAGGTAATGGCAGATGATGCACCGTGACAAAAATTCTAGATGATGATGATGAAGACAGAATATGCAAGGCGAGAGAAGCCATGGTGTTAGAAAACTTGTTCGTGGATCGAGGAATAGTCTGCAAGAGGTAATGGTCAAAAGAGGCCAAAAGAAAGCCAACATAGTTTTTGTACCTTTGCAAAATTTCATTTTTATAGAGATATGAACCGTTGACCTAATTAATGACAAGCTGTGAGTCACTGAAGATGTTGATGGACTTGATGCTGAGAGAGAGGGCAGTCTAAAGTCCCAAAATTAAGGCCTCGTATTTAGCCATATTATTGGTACAATTAAAGTCAAGCTTGAAAGACAGAGGCATGGGCTCACCATTGAGTGGGATGAGAATAACTCCTGCACCCCCATCAAGTTGACATTTGGAGCCATCGAAGAACATGGTCATTTGGTAGACAGTGTCATCAATGGAAAGCATGGTGATAGACTCATCAGGGAACTCACACTATGAAGGTTGATTGTTGGGAAGAGGGGCATCTACCAATTGATCAATGATGGTTTACCCCTTGATGGATTTTTGCTAGATGAATTCGAGGTCAAACTCAGCAAGCAGCATGAGCCACTGAGCCATATGTTGATGTTGATATGGCTTGGAGTGCATAAACTTAAGAGGGTCGATGTGAGTGATGACAAAGGTTTTGTGATTGAGAAGATAGTGGCGGAGCTTGGTAGTGACAAAGACTAATGCCAAACAGAGTTTCTCCGTATGAGTATACCAAGTTTCATAGTCGACCAGTGTTTGGCTGATATAGTAGACCGCTTGCTCACAGTGATGCTCATCTTGGTGCACGATCATGGAACCTAACAAATGGTTGGTAACAGAGATGTAAAGGTAGAAGGGTTAATCATCTTTAGGTGGAATGAGGACTGGTGGGGAGACTAGATAGCATTTGAGAGCTTCAAAAGCCTCTTGACAGTCCTCATCCCATTTAAAGGAGATGTCCTTCTTAAGGAGATGATGAAAAGGTTGGTAGTGGTCAGAAAGCTATGAGATGAAATGGTGAATGGACTGGAGCTTCCCTTGTAGACTGCGAAGCTGCTAGAGATTGGTTAGAGGTGGCATCTCGAGGATAGCACAGATCTTGGCGAGATCTATCTCGATGCCATGAAAAGAAATGATAAAGCCTAAGAGCTTGTCAGAGAGGACCCCATAGACACATTTCTTGGGGTTAAGTCAGACATTGTATTGAATAAGGTGAGAGAAGATGATTTTGAGAATGGTTAAATGGTCACGGTGAAGCTTGGACTTGCTGAGCAGGTCATCCACATAGTCCTCCATGATTTTGTGGAGGAGATCATGGAAAATGTAAGTCATGGCACACTGATATGTGGCACCTACATTATTCAAGCTGAAAGGCATGACCCGATAGCAAAAATTCCCCCATGGGGAGATAAAGGTAGTCTTGTGCTGATCTTTTGGTGCAATCAGGATCTGATTGTATCCTGAAAACCCATCCATGAGAGATAGCATCTCATGGTCAACTATAAGATTAACAAGCTAGTCAATGTTGGGAAGAGGAAAGTCATCTTTGGGATAGGCTAGGTTAAGGTCACGATAGTCCGTGCAGATCCGGATCCCCCCAGTCACCTTGGTGACAGGGATGATGTTAAAGACCCACTACAGGTAATCGATGGGCTGGATGAAAGAGATAGAAAGGAGGCACTAAAGCTCCTCTTTGACAAGGAGTGCCATGCGAGGATGCATCTTTTGAAGCTTTTGACTAACAGGTTTAGCCTCTGGTTTAGTGACTATGTTATGAGTAGCGATGGTGGGGTCAATGCCAGGCATGTCATAGTAGGTCCAGGCAAAGGCCTTGTAATGGTTTGAGAGGAATTGGGTGTAGTCTAGCTACTCCTGGGCATCTAGAGATTGGTCAATCTTTAATACGTGAGAAACATCGAAATAAGGGAGGTTGATGTCAATGGTTGATTCATTTAACATAACTTGGGTCTCAAAAGGGAGAGAGCACTAGATGAAAGAGTCATCGGTCCCCGTGTAGGAAAGAATGGCATCATCATCAACGCAGTGGATAGTGTGAATGGTTGCCAACTCATCTTCTATCATGCTGGGATAAATGAGAGGGAGAGACCTGGACACCCCATTTAGCTGATAGGTCAGGGGTTCCAGGCGGATGGTGTTTATGCAAAAAAAAACTAGGAGGGATGGAAACCATCGACTCCATAGGTGAAGAGGGAAGAATGGGTGAGCTATGAAGAGATTGATCAATGGTGGGTTCGACGCAAAGGTCTATAGGGGCCTGAGTGGGGTTGTGGTATCCCAAGCCATACCATCTCTTGGCATCATCATCATTGAGTAGTTTGATGGGCTGATGGGAGCCTTGCTCATAGTGTCTGAAGCCAAAACCCTTCCATGTACACCTATAAAGGTAGGTGTGTGCAAAGTTAGGGTTGCCAAGAAATGAGAAGTCTGATGTGAATGGTTGTGGTGAAGAGAGAGGATTGCCATTAGTAGGAGCTTGATTGAGCCCCCCATAGACAAGATTGGTTCAGAGGTGAGGAGGACCATAAGGCATGACCATCCCAATCTGGTGATCATAACTGGGGCTATGGTGAAGGTGTCCATACTCTTGTGGAGTTTGGAACATGTCTAAGGCCAGCAAGCAATATTCCCCAAGTGAAATTCATTGGAAGATGTCTTCCATGGGGTCTTTGGTTGTCGCTTGAAGAGGTGGGGTGAGGTCGACCACTGGTTGTGAACTGGTCAAAGCTTCTATGGATGGAGGTGGTGCTGGGGTTGATGGCTTGATAGGAATGAGGATGTCATTTGGTAAATAGGTTGTGTTACAAGATTTGAAAGGTGATGGGTCAGTGGAAATAGTGTGGACTTGCCTGTCATGCTCAAATTTCACACAACGGTGCAGGGTAGAGGGAACACAAGCCATGGCGCGAATCCAGGGTCAGCCTAGCAAGATGTTATATTGAAACTCTCCTTCGATGATATAGAAGAGCTTTGGGATTGTGCATGGACCAACGTGAATGTGAAGGATGACGGTGCCAATGGTCGTGGTGGTGGTGTCATTGAAGGATTGCAAGATTGCGTCAGTTTTGGATACACAATTCTTGGGGAGGGCTAATTGATCAAAGGCGTAGGTGGAGATAATATTGATGTTGGCACCTCTATCAATCATAACACACTTAATATGTGTCTGATCAACATAGGTAGTGATGAAGAGGTTGGCATCCTGATCTTCCGTGTTAGATGTAGGAATCTCAAAATTATTGAAAGTGATGGAGGTGACAAGGGATAAAGAGTGGACCAAGGTAGCGAGTGGTTGAGGGTCTTCAGGTTGGACCTCCACTGTCTGCAAGGCTCAGATGAGGGCTTGACGACGCTAGGGTGAGGTTTGGATGAGGTCATAAAGGGAATCTTCACAGGCGTCTGGTGAAGCTGTTTTAACATGGAGTCATGAATCACCCCTGAAGAGGAAGAGGAAGAGAGTTGAGGTGCACCAAGGATAGAAATCTTAGGTTTGGGTGGTTGAGGTGGCTAAATGAAAGGGTAGGTCCAAGGAATGGCAGCTTTTTCTTTTGCCTTGTCCTTTTGTGACCTAGTGGTTATGTGAATGGCATTGATTTCGAAGATAGGGGGTGAAGGAGATGGAGGGGTCATGGCCTGCTGATGGGATGTTGATGTGGTTGAAGAGGTTGGAGGGCTATGAGAAGGTTTTGGAGGTCAGTTGATAGTGTCCTCAAGAAGAAGAATGTCCTCCATGTAGCAGTGAATGACAAGCTTGAGGGCACAACAAGTCTCGGTATCATGTCCTGGTGTACTATGGTATAAGCAAATCTTCGTATCGTCAAACTAGGAGGGTTTAGACCCAAGAGGTTGGAAGGGCCTGATGGGTGGAAGGGTTATGCTAGAATTTTGCAAAATTTGGTGCAATATCAAAGAGTATGAGCCCACTAAAGGGTCCGTGCTCTTTGATGTGTGCGATGCTAGTGACTTTTGCTTGGGCGGTGTTGGAGGAGACTTTTGTACCACCTTCTAGGTTGATGGTGCGGTGACAGATGAAGATGACACCTTCTTCGTGAGAGGTGATGAAATTTTTGGAGAGGATAGGCTAGAAGTAGGCAAAGGAAGCAAAGGAGGCAACTGGTTTTGATTAGAGGTTGGAATGAGAAGGACTCTGGTCAGGGTCGAAGGATGGGGGCCCAAAATGGAAGGTAATGGTGACAAGAAAGGATTCATTCACTTCTATGGTCTGGCAGTCTTCTTTGACTTGATTTGAAGATTATTATTGGTCAATTTCTAGTCTAAGTCCAGCTTCACTTGTGGATGAGTGAGGTTGGAGACAGGGTGAATGCCGAGTGACTTAATTGGTTTAGACAGGGTAGATGAGGGTTTTGGTCTTGATGCGGTTGGTTGAGGTGTAGATGGTCTAGAAGTGGAAGTCTAGTTTTTGTTGAGAGTCTTGGGAGATTCTGCCATGGAAGGATTAGTAGCATGAGATGAGAGGGTACGGGCATGTTGAAGAGTTGTGAGACGCTCCCACAATACCTGATGCTCCACTTTCCTTGAAGGGAAAAGTTTGAGTTTCTCCACTAATCGGGAAAATGGTTGAGAAGATGTTGGATGAGGCTTGGGTCCTTGAGAGGATGTGGATGGTTGTGAGGTTGAAGATGAGACTGGTGTAGTAGTCTCAGACCCAAGGCATGATGAAGTTGTGACAGGTTCATCTTTGGTTGGAGACAGAGGGGAGATAGGTTCTTCCCTGGGTGGAGAATAAATCAGAGAATGAGGCTCCTCAAGAGGGTAAAGGGTAGGAATGATTGTGCCCTCCACTTGTGGTTGAGGAGTAGGAAGGGTCGAGTCCTCCATAGGTAGCAAAAAGGAGGATGGTGAGACCGATGGAGCTAGTATGGTCGAGGCGTCCTCCAATATAAGAGAAGTTGACGGAGAACTAATCAGAGAGAGAGGTTTGTCCACATGCAATGGACTGAGGGGTGGACTAACTTCTTGAGTTTGTGAAAGATTCTGGTCAGGGATGAAGGGCGAGACCATATTGATTGTTCATACATTATGTTTGTGAATGTTGTTAGTCATGGTCTAGACATTGTTTTGGGTCGGAGGATGATTTGGGAATGGTTATTTGAAGATGTTGATGCCCTGGTTGGATGGTGCATTGGGATTGTCGAGGATAAGGTCACCCTTTTCCAGCATGTCTTGGATGATGTTTTTAAGGGTCTTACAGTTGCCTGTGTCATGGCCTTTAACACGGTGGTAGTTACAGAAGTCATTTTCCCTATACCACGCAGGGATGGCACGTGAGGGATCAAATTATGGAGGTGGTCAAATTTGGGGGAGATTGAGAACCCACTGTTTGACAAGTTTTTCCAGCATAGACGCGTATGATTCTCTGAGTGGAGTATATTGTCATTGTACGTATCTCTGCTGGAATTGGCAGGTGATGCTTTGGGATGTGGATGGCTCAGGCTAGTTGGTTGAAGGTGAAGAGGATGAAGGTCTAACGACCATAGCATTTGTTGAAGCTTTAGACCTGGGGTTAGATGAAGAAGGCTTAGAAGAAGAGGAGTCATTAATCTTGGAGTTGGGATTCTTACTCCACAACTTGACTTTGTTCTCCTCGATAGCACGTAATTCAAGTTTGTGGGCCATCGTGAAGGCTTTGTCAAAGGTGTGGAAGGTCTGAACCCACAAGGTAGAAGAAATATGTTTGGTGTAGGCTTGGGAGAAAAGTTCAATAAGTTTAGGTTAGGGTAAGGAAAATGAGAGCTGGTTGAAAGGGCTTCTCTAGCGAGCAACGAAATCAGCTATGGATTCATCCTCGAACTGCTAGATAGAATAGAGGTCTATGATTGAGACCTTTTTGGTGATGTTGATAGAGAAATGGTCGAGGAAGAGTTGGGCCAACTTAGTGAATGTGAAGAGAGAATAGCTGGAAAGGGAGCTATACTAGTCAAGAGCAGTGCCAGAAAGGGACATAAGAAATGTGCATAAAAGTAATGCATCATCATGGGCAATGAGATAACATGCATGCCTGAATGCCCGTAGGTGTTGTTGTGGGTCTTCCTTGCTCTGGAAATGAGAGAATTTAGGAAGTTCCCACTAGTTTGGGTATGGTCAAATCAAGATGGAAGGATGAATGGGCTCATTGCAAATTTGCTCGTATGAGAGGGCATTGCGTGAACCAGAAATAGAGGTCTCAAGACTGGACATTTTGTCCATCAGCATTTTGATGATGTCTGCTAACAGATTGGCAGGTGGAGCACCCCCTAGATTATAAGGTGCTTGAAAGATATTGAGAGGGGCATATGACGTGGTTGGTTGCACTTGTGTAGACACAACATATGGGTAGCTAGTTATTGGGGTGAAAGTTGAAGCTAAGGGCACTTGTGTCATGGGGTTGGTAGGCACAAGTTGGATAGGGGCCGTCAAAGATGGTTGAGGAGTGGCCACACTTGTTGAAGGGTAGACAGTTACTCTTGTGTTGATAGGTGTAAGAGTAGGGGGATAGAGACCACTAGGTTTTGGAAAGGTGTAGGATTTGGTTGAGTAGTTTGAGGTTGAGGGGGTGCCAGAACCCCTATGGAGGTAGGTCTAGAAGGAGAGACTAAATTTTAAAGGTAGGACACGGTTGAATTATTAGTCGAGGTGTTGGCTTGATTGTCTATAGGTTGAATTGTAGATGTTGTTGATGTGATCATTGTCTCAATTGAGGAAGTCAGCATCCCATACATTGGGTTGCCTAAGGGGTCTCGCATTAGGATTCACACGAGATAATGTTGAAGGGCTCTGCCATTGAGGTCCAAGAATCTTTCAAAATCTTGGTCCCCTTCAGGGACAATGGGAGACTAGGTTGGGGTCGGTCAAATAGGAGTTCTTTCAGTCTCTGAGTGAAACTCCATTATAGGACTAGTTATGGATGGGGAAGACGGAAGAGGTTGATGCCTCACGTGGTCGACAAGAGCCTTGGTTTGATTGCGAGTCAGAACCATTCAAGGCAAGAAAGAACGTCCTCACAAGCTCAAACAAGCAGATAAGAACAGAAAAGATGAAGAACACAAGCAGACCCTAAACGTTAAATCACTAGGAATAAATTATTAAGATCTTGGTGGCTTATGCCTTAGAATGTGTGAGGAAGATTGGATTTTGAGATGGGTCCTAGAAGAAGTAGTCTAGAGCTGGTTTCAGGTTTGTTTAGGCACTCAAAAGTCTGGGTTAGGTTTCGTACTTGGCCTGGTGCTAAGGAGCAAGCTCCCCTCACTTCACGAGTCCAGTGATAAGTTGGGCCCACTTAGCCAAAATATACTTCCCCTAGAGATTAGACTCTATCAGAGAACATAGTGGGCTTTCCCCTTGGTGATGAAATCCAATTAGGATCACCAGGATAGGTAAGGTATATGTTGGGGGATGAAATCCTAGTCGGGCCTTATCTCAGGTGAGTTTGATGTTTGATTTGGTGCAAGTGGTTTGGTCGTGTAACATCAAGTGGACTACGATTAATTCAATATGTGGTTATTAATTACTAGGTGTGGACTAAGAAATGTAAACAAGAAGAAATGATATGCAATGTGTTTTAAGCCCAAGTCGAAATGTGAGTTCGAATGAAAACAAGTTGAGAAAGGGTTGAAGAATATGACTTTTGACTAGTTTGAAATGTAAGAAAAGAAAGAAAGGTTCTTTTTAATCCTGCTTATGATGTCATTTAGAAGAGAAGAAAGAGATGAAAAGGGAGAAACCTAATGCCCCTATATGAACAGAAAGAAAAGGAACCCAAGGAAGACCCTAAGGTCCCACCGGGTGTGCCAGAATGTTTCTATATGATATTCGCTTTCTACATTCAAAAAGAGAAATAAGAAACTAAGAAGAATGGTCTGAAGCTTGTGTGTACCTGGATGAAGTTGTGCACACCAAAATCAGATGATAGCAAGAACTCCTCTTTGGTTGTGGAGGATGACACCTGAAAGAAAAAGAGACTAAAACATGAAAAATGTTAGATGAGGAGATGGTGGGCTGCCAAGCAAAAGCTTGATCCTGAAAGTATGAAGACTTCCTTGAGGGATGTTAACCCACTGATTAAAAATCAAATATTTGATAGAAATAGAAAATAATGAAAGATAGAATGAAATAAATAAAAGACAAAAAGCAAAATGCATACCTAATATGCAGCAAACTGCTTTGTACAGTCACCGGCGTTGGTCTCTATGCCGGCATCGATCAAGGAATGTTGTCAACGTCAGTTAAGATGCTGATGTCGATAGGGGTAATGACTAGCGTCAATTGGGGTAGTAGTTCTTGGATAGGGTCTGGTTAGGTCTGGACAGGTTTCAGGACTGCAGAATGGTCTGAAGTTTCGTCTAAGGGTTAGGGAGCCTGTTTGGGAGTTAAAGGGATTATTTGGGGGTCTGTGTAGGGATCTGGGTAGAGTTACAGATTGTATATTCTGGAAAGGGTGGGTAGAGGTGATACGGGAGGAAATCAAGTCAAGTCTATGGTTTGAATCTAAATTAGGTGGTGATATCAATTAAAAACAATAGCCAAAAAACAAAATAAAAAACATAGAACAAACGCTTACCTATTACCTACTGAAGATAGAGTAGGAGACATGATTGTTGTTGTCAGTGTGTTGCAAAATTTTGATGTAGTAGACCTCCAGTGAGATGACTAAAGTAAAATACCTATACCTGAGACAGAGAGTTAGAGAGATTTGATTGCAGATTGATTGGATGAAAAGTTGGCTGATCCCCTTGAAGGTCCAATGAAAGAATGTTTTGAAAGAAGATCCGATAACCGATCGAGAAACTAATTGAGAACCAAATAACGAATAACAAATAATGGATAACAGATAATGGATCCTATGTTTGGGTCAAGAACGCAGTGTTAAGGATAATCGATGCCAGTAGAACCACCGAAGTCGGCTGATAAGTGACCGATGTCGACAACGTCAACCAATAAGTGACTGACGTTGGCGACGTCGGCCGAGTAGTGACCAATGTCGGCAGATGCAAAATGGGGACAGAGTCTAATTTTGGCCTTCTGCTCATTCTTACATGCTGCCAGGGTCAAGGCTCATGGGAAAATGGTCGACAGGGGTTAAATAGGCATGGGAGAATAAAAATGGGGGTTAAGGGGAGGATGATAAGGGTTAGACACAATTTCAGTGTCTACACATGCCACAGATGGTAACCATATGAGCTTATTCTTCATCGGCCCTCTTAAAATCTCTTCTTCTTCATCCACATTATAAATCACTCCTTATTTAGTTATTATCAGTTCTCATCATCGACCACACCAATAGGATCCTAGCCTAGAACCTTGGGAGTGAGATAGCCATTTTTTGGTCTTTCTCTTGATAAATATCATGTCCTAATTCCCCTCAATACATTGAAAAATATTCCCTTATTTTGAATAAGTAATATTATTTAGTTTTAGGACATAAGGTACTTTCTCCACTAACATATGTCATATATCTGATTCGCTTGTAACCATCTTAGGCTTGAAAAAGCCTATATATAGGGGTTTTCCCCTGCATTATACTTTAAGACAATTTTTTTATGAAATTAATGCAAAGAGAGAATAATTCCTAAAATTTTCTCACATTTTCATTATTTTCATATTTTATTTTTTATCAATATTTGCTAATAACACATGATTTTAATTTTTCAATGGTTAAATCTTATAGGAGTGTTTCAAATACATATTTCTAGTTGGTGTTTTCTGCCATGCTAACAAAGTTTATCTAGGTATCCTATGTTTCCTTCTACTCTATAAATAAATGTGCTTAAATTTTTTTTTATAGGTAGTTATTTTAAAGCATACTTTTTAGATATATGCATTATATTTACCCTAGAATCCCCATTTCATTTATGATATTTTGAGTCTAGTACTAAGATCTCATAAATGTTAATTTTATTTGAACTATTGTCAGAATAAACTAAAGGATATCTGTTGGTACTTATTATTGTAAAGAAAACCTTATTTTCTACTCTACCCTACTTTATTTTTTGATTTCTTTAACATGAGTCACTTTAGATTAATGCTAACTATAAATATCCACTTTTTTTTTTGAAGTTTGTGCATAAATTGGAAAAGTATAAAAGAAATTTTACATTATAAAAATACAAACAAATTTTAGATAGAGTTTGTCACTAATGAGTTCATGTTGTCCCTAAAATAGGGTATACTTATATACTAAAGGTGGTGGCCACATAATCATTCCAACAAAATTAAAATAATCCCTAAGGTCTTCCATTACCTACACTATAAACTAAGAAATATTGTTCTGATCTTCTCATTATATCCCTCTCATAGATATACATCAATAGGAGAGAAGTTGGTGCTAGAGGGAGGGGATCTTTATTTGTTTTGAGTAAAATTATAGTGTGTTTCATTTGAAATATAGCATAATTTATTTAAATACACAAAAATTAGGATAAACACTATGATTTATTTTCATCCTCTATAATATATTTGCAACCTTTGAAATATCCCTGTGAAAAGTGCTTATTCCAAAAGATCCTTGAAATATTAACTTATGTCTAAATATATTTTTGCATTTCCCCTCTAATTTGTTTAAATTTCATCTAAATACATTACATATAGGTATGCCATTGAATTATTTGAGTAGATTAAGGTCTATTTCATCTTTATTTTCAAATTTTTGCATGATTTGAACTAATAACTTTTGATCTATGAAAAATAAGTGTAAATATTAGTGTCTAAGTAGATTATTTTATGAAATATCACTAAGCCAAGGGTTTATAGGTCTAAATTGAGTACATTTGCATAGAATTAAGATGTTATTTTCAATATTTTCACTCTAAGACACTTTTATAAGCTTAAAACACCAAAGGTTTCTTGAAATATCTTCTCTAACATCAATCTTTATAGGTTAAACCAAGTTTTTGAAAAAAAATTGTGTGACCCTCAAAGCTTTAAAGGATCCAAATAAACAAAGGTAAAATAATACCACTCTGATTAATTATTAACCTTTTTGTGGGGTTATTTTATGCTGATTTGGTTGATTTTTGCCTTCTTTATCAATATTTGATGAATCTTTGTAGTATTTTGAATTTTTTACATGGATCCTTTGTATAGCATCCTAGAGTTGCCTAGGATCCAAATTAGATCTCACTCTAAAACTAGAGTTACCCATGGATATTTAGAAACCCATCACAAATCTAGATCCAATAAAGGGAAATGCAGGAGATCCAAATCCCACCTTACCTCTCCAAAAAGAGAACATCCACATCCTTTGTTTTAAATTTAGCTAGTCATAGCATGGTTAGGGAAATCTTCCATAACTATGCCCTTATCTGTGCATGATTTGTACAGGAACCCTTAAAATTATCTTCCCCTCTTCAATCCATCTATGGATGTAACTATTAAAGATCATATCAAGTCTTTCAATTTAACCCTTAGTTTTCTAGATGTCATCCATGAAGATGTAGCCTATATACTCTTCCCATTTACCTTTAGGAAAGTATCCTATGACTAGTTCATCAATTTTCCAAAGGACTCCATCATCAGATGGAACCAATTCAATGATACCTTCATCATATAATTTGGAAGGGTCACTAGTCTTGGTATCATTTACCAATAGTTCATTGTCCTAAATGAGACTTGAATGAACCCATAAGATCTTTTAATGCTAAATTTCAAAAGATGTATAGTCTCACCATAGCTCTCTATCAGCCTATAGATGACCTAGCATTACAAATGCATATAAATTCCCTAGATCTGATGAATGATGTCTTTTTATGCAGAGCTATGAACATCAAGATGCTACTATACACCTATGCAGAGGCCATGATGAGAAAATACAACCACAAGGGCACCCTACCTTTTTTATTCTAAACATCAACCCAAATTTACATGTTATGAATCTAGTCCCAAATGCAAATCATATACGTGGCCTCAATCAATAGCCTTTAAGCTATGCAGATCCTAGATAATAACTAGAATTATTTAATTAGTCTGATGTTGGGACTCATCCCCAAAAAAATAGTCAAGCTCAAGTCCATGTTAATAACTCTAACACCCAAAGCATTGTCCAAAACCTAGTCTAGAAAACTAAGTCTAAATCTTCAAAGGGATACTTGGAAGCAATTTAGAGAATGGTCTAAAAACTAGATATTGATTTTCTAAATTTGCAAATTTTAAATGGCAAACATGGGGTAAGGTTATAACAAAAATTACATGTTTCAAAATTACAATAGACCTTTCAATTGGTATAACAATAATAATAATAATAATAATAATAATAATAATAATAACAAGTAACCCCAAACCAATAATATGCCTAACATAAATATATGTGAATTATCCTTGGCCAATTAGTGTAGGGTCCATAACACAACCTGGCATAGAGAGTTAGACTACATATAATTCTACAATGCCTTTTTAATGTTTTGAGGTGAGTTGGAAAGTTATGACATTATCTAGGATAATCAAGGAAATTATAGAAATTTCAAAAATATAAGGACATCATAAAATAGGTCTAACACTACTAAAATGGTGCTCATGGTTGAAAGTTATGAGTTCTATAACCAAGAAGAGAATAAACTTAAAAGCAATGTGGATGAGATCCACACTTTCTATAAATACTAAAAAAGTAATTATGCCTTGAATAATAGGACTCAAAAGGAACTTGAAAAAATTTCCACACCTCCCAACAAAGTCAACACACCCCTTGATCATAGGACTAATAACGATCCTTATCCCCTAAAGGGAAAGGATACTCAATTAACCATGGATTTGGATATAACTAGATCCAAAGGTATATACAACATTATGGAAGATGTGAATAAGATTAAAGCTAACATTACCCTATATTAACTTTCTCAAATCATTAAGCAAGAAATCAAACAAAGGTAAAGCCAACTATGTGAATGCAAATGTGGTAATGTAGAAAAATAAGGTTGAGGTTCCTCCATTTATGTTAACTATTAGAATTTTTTTATAAGAATGTGCACAATTATTTTCTCAATTTTGGAGCATCTGCTAACATAATGCCTATAGGTATTTTACAAAAATTGGGACTAAATCCGGTCAAGTCTAATAGAGTTATTTTTTAGTTAGATAAGTCATATTTCAAGGTGGAAGGAGAAATATTTAATGTTCATATGAAGTTATCTCATGAACCCAAAATTCAACATTTTATTGAAATTCAAGTCATAAAAATCCTTGAAGCATATGGGATGTTGTTGATTAGAGACTAGACAAAATCCATGAATGGATATATGTCCATGGACTGCTCACATATGTGGCTACCTTGGAGTGGTGTACCTAATGAAATCTGAATCAAATGGGAGCCAAGAATTAAGTTCATGATTATATAATACAATTCCAAGAATGAGATGGTGAATTTCTAGTCCATCAATTTAGGCTTATATTCTCTTGATACTATGGATTCAAAGGAAATCAACTCAAATGACCAAGGATGAAGGGTTTTATATGATTTAATTTGATAATGTGAGAGCCAAGAAAATTTTAGGGGTAGGTATTGTACTAAAAAATCTAATTGGTAAATAATACTTAGCATCTCAGAGAATTCAATTTACATGCACTAATAATCTGATAGAACATGACACCCTGATCTTAAGACTTTAGTTTACCATCAAACATAAGGTAAATAAATTGTTAGCACATGGTGATTTAGAATTATTAATCAATAAGGTATGTATTCAATACCAATGCAATATTTCTTATCTAAATAAGTATAAATTTAGATCATGGGGTTTAATTGAGGTTTCAAAGTATTTAACATTGCCTCTCTACCTAGGGATCAAAATCAATTGGCAGATGTGTTGGCTTTGATAGCAAAAAATATAGTCCCGCCCAAAAATCTTGAATTTTATAACTTTATAGTTGAAATTATATCATTCCCTTATATTTAAAACAACATCAATCACTTCCATGTGTTTGATGATGATAAGCAAATCATCAATTTCATGACTAGTTTTAGAGTCTTTAAGTCACATGTAATCAATGAGTAAGACTAAGAGTCTTCAAAAGAGGTAAAATATAATTATGATGGCATAATCTAATTGAATAAGAACATATTCCTAAGGGTATGGTCTCTCTAGAAAAGATATTTGATTAAGATAAGCCAACTAGAGATACCAATATGCCTAAAGTAAGTGGCAAGGATTATAAGGAAATTAATCTAGGTTCATTGAGCAATCCCTAGAATATCAATATTGGGCTTGTTTGTACCAAATAATAAGTGAATAAATCCACTAAAATATTTTCCAAATTCAAGGATCATGGTCTTTCAAAGATTTTAAAGTCTTCGACACCTGGGTCATCACTCACATGATTCCTTTTAAGGAAACATGCAAACCTTTCTAATAAAGGTAAATACTCATGAAACTTATTGTATATATTCTTATCTATAAGGATGTAAATAAGTTTCTTAACTCAAAGATAGTCTTCCTAATTAGATATACCACATGGGTGGCTAACCTAGTCCTAGTTAGAAAGAAAAAAGGTGAAATTAGACTCTACGTAGACCTTTAGAATCTCAACATATCATTAGAAAAAGATAATTTCCCATTGCCCTCTTTAAATGAATTAATTCAAATGGTTATCAACTCTCAAATGATGTCTTTTATATATGTATTCTCTAGTTACAACCAAGTACTAGTTAACAAATAAGATAATGAATATTGCCTTCACAACCAAGTGGGGAATGTTCACATACAGAAAGATGCCTTTCAAACTCATCAACACTAGGGATACCTTCCAACATGAAATAGACCATGCATTTCATGGATTGATTGGTAAGTTCATTATTATATACATGGATGATGTAACCTTTTTTTTTAAAATAGGAAAGACCACATGATACACCTATAGCAAGTTCTAGAGAAATGAAGGACCTTTTATATTTCTTTAAACCCTAAGAAGAGTTTGTTTTACATAACCAAAAGTAATATCTTGGGATAGATGATCACAAAGAATGGCATGGATATTGACCCTAAAAGGATTAATTTTATTTTTAAGGTTGATTTTATTAATAGTAAAAAAGAATTAAAATCATTTTTTGGAAAAATTAACTTTGTACATAAATTTATTTTGGGTTTCATTAAAATCATTGGACCTCTGATTGCCATGTTGAAAAATGAAGTGAAGATTGATTATATGTTTGATTCTAGGAAATATTTCTAAAACATCAAGGAATACATAATACAGTTACACATGCTAATTATCCTAGATTTTGGTAAATATTTCTACCTATATTCTTTTGCTTCTAACCACATGATTGATGTCATCTTAATATAGAGAGTAGGTGATAAAGAACACCTAGTTTGCTTCATGAGTATGAACTTAAAGGATGATAAATTGAGATACCCACTCTTATACAAACAAGTATATGCCTTGGTGAATGTCATGAAGAAGTTTATACATTGCATCCTCTAAAACAAGACTTAGGCCATTATACCTAACCCTATTGTTAAACTTATGCTTAACCATAAAAATTTATTGGAAAGATGAGGAAAATGGATGACTAAGCTCCAATAATATTACATATAGATCAAGTTATCCAAGATCGTATGGGGCCAAGATTTAATTTAGTTAATTACTAAGACTAGTCCTTATATTGATGTTTTATAGGTAGAAACAGACTAGGTTTCAAGTGAGTAATGGTATAAGGATGTTGTCTATTATCTATCTAATGTCACTTGCCCTCATGAATTGAAAAGAGAACAAAGAAGAGCACTCAAGCTCAAAAGTTCACACTTCATGATCAAAAGAGGAGTGCTCTATAGAAAAATATATGAAAGAACCCACTTAAGATGTATTTCTAATAAGGGGGATATAGACATACTAAAATACTTCCATGATAAATTAGGAAGTGGATATCCTTCAATAAGAACCACTATTCATAAATTAATTATAAAAAGGTATCACTATCCTAAAATATTTAAGGATGTGCATGCTCACATGCAAGCACACCATCAATGTCAAGTGTTTGATAGTAGGGAAGTAAGGGAAACCATGCCTTTACAACCAATGATTTAAACTAGGTTATTTGCTTAATAGGGATTGGACTTAATTGTATTTATCAATCCTAACTCTTTGATGGGACATAAATTCATGCTGATAGCCACTGACTATTGCATCATGTGGATTGAAGCAATTACCACTAAGAACTATAGGTCAATTGATTTCATTAAATTCCTAGAGAACACAACAACTAGATTTAGGACTCCTTTGTCTCTAGTGTGTGATAATGGTGTGGCTTTCTAATCTATTGAATTCATAGAGTGGGATTATGATAACAATATTATTGTCAAGTTATCCTTGAATAACTATCTACAAGGAAATTATGTTGCAAAATAAATAAACAAGAACCTGATGAATGCAATAAAGAAGTCAATAGTTAAAAGGATTAGTGTTAGTCATTATTTAAATATTCTCTCTCGGTAGACTGAACTAAATACAAGCAAGGTTTGAAGTCATCTCTATTTTTATTAGTGTATGGGCAACAACCAATATTTATCATTACATTATAGCTAACTACTTATGAGTTCATGGTTAAATATATGGAAAATGATGAAAAAATTCAATTGAGAATATTCAATATCATCAAGATGGAAGATGTTAGAGATGAAGCCCTCAATAATTTTAATAAACATCAGGACATAGTCAAAAGGTGGTTTGAGAAAAGGGATAAAATCAAGACATTTTAACTCTTAGAATTGGTCTTAATGTGGGACAAGGCCCATGAGAAGAAAAGATAGCATGAAAAATTCACACCCCTTTGGATTGGACCACATCAAATTGCATAGATATTGGGTGATAATGCATTTATACTAAAATACTTACAAGGACATGACATAACTTTGCCAATGAATGGATAGTAATTGAAGCACTACTTCTCAGATACCCTTTTCACCCCCACCAAAGGACTATGAGTTGGTTTAGTATAGCATTAGGTAGGGGTAGATTAGTTTCCTTTATGCTTTTATTTCTTGTTGTGTGTTTTCTTTTATTTCTTTTCTTTCCTTAGAGTAGTCGTTGCATGTTGTAGCTTAGTAATAAATCCTCTAGGCGAGGTCCAAAGTTTCTCTTGAATTCATCACAAGTTATGAAATTTGAAGAATTGAGGGGTAAACCCCATATACATCCCAATGGTTGGTTGTCCAAAGCGATAAACTACACTATGTTTTAGTTTATAAAATTGTAAGGATCTAATTTCAAGGTTTCTATTTCAAGAATTTTGTTGTGATTATAACCTAGTTCTAACAAGCATACATTTGACTAGATAAATGTCTTAAAATTTTAAAAGTCCATACATACTGGCACTTAATCTCACATCATAAGATTTCCTGGATATAATTTAGTCACTAAAAGTGAATGGTTCTTGAGAAAAAGTTCTTAAATTCCTTAAAACCTGACTAACAAACTAGTTCCCAACCTCTGAGGTTCTACAAAAAAAAGCAAAGAACACATGCATCAAGTTGAAAGAGACTTGACACTATAAGTTGAATTCCTTTGAGTGTGGCTTGGGTAATCTCCACTAGGGCTATGGTTATTTGGATAGTATTGGAACAAGTCCTAGAGTAGAGCCAAAGGTATCTTTGTTGAGTCTATGGATGCCTAGCTAGTAGTAGAGCAATTCCCAAGCCATCCCCTAAAAAAAACTTAGCATAACTATGTATATAAAAAAATGCTTGCCTAGAACCTATGTTCAAATCTATAAAGTTTGAATCCATTTATTCTAAAACCCAAAGGCATGTGGGTAAATCAATTCAAATCACACACATGGTATGAATGGTTTTTCAAGATTTCAGTCTTTAATCCTTCAAGTGAAAAGTTATTAGTCTTAGAGAACCAATCATGATATTTTTTACATATACTAAGGGATAATTAATAAATGATTAAATTCTAAACTAGGGTATCTAAATTATAACATATTGTTATGTTTCTTGTAGAGGTCTTTATTTGTTAAAATTAACATGCCCCATTTTCCTATAAATGGGAACCCTATGAATATTTTTTGTCATTCACCCTAGGACATACCTTACTTTTGGTATCACCTGACTATAACCTCTTTATATGACTTAAAAGGTTTAAAATTCATGTTGGTCCATGATAAATATTAATGGGTACCTTTTAAAATGTTTCATTGATTTCTAGTTCATTGAGTTCTCTAATGATATAAATTATTTAAAAATTGCTCTTGTAAGGGATTACTGTTTAAGGTTCCAAGGTATGATCCCTAAGACTCAATCAAGATTACTTAATTAAGGTTTATAAATCATGGTATTAATTTGGCTATGTTGAAAATAATAATTTTATACTATGACATACCTTGATTTAAGTTTTAGATTATGGTCCAAGTCAGATTCCATACTCAAAGTTTACAAATTTAGACTTGTCCCTTTTCTTTTATCATAAAATTTTATAACTTTCACATTCTTTCCTTTATTCAAGATCTTGATACCAAATCAACCTCGATCAACATGTGATAACATCACATGCACTGGACACTCACCCACATAAATTCCCAAGCTTTGTCATGCATATTTTTAGCCTTGAAAAGTCTCATGACCTAGTGACCTAATGGAATTTTTCCACATGGCACTCATTCACAACATTTCTAATTCAAAGAGAAATTAGAAAAGCTCTATGAACTAATGATTTGTTCATAGCATGCCACTTGGAACTCATTCATGACCTTCCTAGGATCCTACTATTTTCTCAAGTCTCATAGCCTCATAAACAAATGGGAATGTGTCACTTGTCATTCAATCATTGTGTTAGCTATAAAAGAGTTATAACCCAATCATAGCATGCCACATGGTGTGCAATCACAAATTTCTATGACCTTAATTACTTTCTAGATTCCCATGACAAAGTGATCCAATCACATCATTCCATTTGGTAATCATTCATACCCTTATCACCCCCATAAATAAGGTGAAAATTTCAATATCTTAATACTATGACACATCGCAACTAGTCAATTAAATCTTATATAGTTAGATGTCATGTGGAATCCACCTAGAAGCTGGAACCAGTGAGTTGAGGACATGTGGACCTCTTATCTCATGGTAATAACATGATCAAAGGAAACCATAAAACCCAACTAAGTGATCCAATCAAAATATGACATGTGGTAAAGTGTCATGATGGTTGGGTCCATTAAAAGTTTCATATAAAAAATTTGTACAATAGCATAAGCCAATGAGAAACTACCACTTAACAAGCATATAGAGGTTTCAAGTCCATGTCAACCCAAAATAAAAGGGTTAAATCCATGCAATATTAAATAAGAGTGATCCAATCAGAAGGTGACACTTGGTAGAATATCATGCAATCTACCTGGATAGCCCAATATTTAAAATAAAATGTTGAAGTACATGAAAGGGGACCAAGTTTTGAGCGCGTGTCAAGTATAGCACCTAGGTGTCACATAGCTATTCATAGAGAATTGGTTTTAAGTTCAAATTAAATGTTTATATGGCTTGTTTCAGTGGTTATAAAGCCAAGGAACTTCAAGGGAAAAGTCAAACCTATGATGATAGGCAATGTAGACAAAATGAAGGTAGTGATTGTTTGATTCCTCAAAGTAGATTTTTGAAGCTGTTAGAACAAAAATGAAGAGCCACCTAGGATTTAAATAAGATCAATTAAAAGATAATTTCACTTTATGACTCATATCCTTCAGTTTAAATTATAAATTTTAGAGTTTAAAGCTTGTTGTTTCAAGCCATTACATTCACTTTCAGTTGTTATCTGTTAAGATATCTAAAGTATTCTATGATTTATATTAAGGACCTTTGTGCATTCAATCACCATTAAAAAAATATACAAATTCATCAATCATGAAATAGAAACCATGGCCAAATTTAGGACATATAGATCCACTAAGCCATAACAAGTTCCATTCTTGTACTCTTATAAAATGAATATCATCTTCTAGGATACCAATTTCAACTTAGTTTCATTAGCCACCAAAGACAAACATTATAATGATTTATTCCACCATATGGAAAGGACTGTAGATAGAGACAGTGATTATGAAGAAGGATCCAAAGATGTAAAAGATAGGTTGGACATTATATCACTCAAATCTATTGGGTTACACAAGGCTGCATCCAACCTAGAGGTATTCCCCTACGTATACTTAGTCTACCAAATGTTTTTTTAATCCATGTGTGTTAACAATATGATTAAGTCTTTTAATTTGGGATAAGACATTGATTTTATATCCAGGTTAGCCTATTAGGCTTATTATGATCTACCCAAACTAGAGATTATTTACAACTAGGATATTGTGAGCCAATGGCTCTGAACCCATAACATTAGATAAATTTGGAGAGAATCGATAGAGAACTAGAGGAAATTTGTGTGAAATTACAAAATTAGCTAGATCCCCATCACCCAATTCAAAAAGGAAGTGATAATGGGGATGCTTATGATGAATAGGATGCATGGGGCTGAGGACATAGGACATGTAGATTAGAAGTGGGTTCCACTTTTATCAATGATAATATATGATTCCAAGACTCCCCCTTTAGGATAAATCATATCTTGAAACTTGGAAACATAGATTATCAAATTCATGTCCAACTAAGGGAATCATTTTTATATGATGTCCTACCTAGTGGACACCATTTGTGCTACCTAAAAGTTTCCCCAATTCACTAATTGGGATCTAAAACTAAAGTGGACTATGCCTCACACCTTTTCAAAGGTGAGAGTGTAAAAATATAAATAGGATATAAAGGCAAAAGTTGAGAACTTCTACCCAATAATATGTAGGGCCATTTATGAGAGGCCCATGTCGAGGTTATTATTGTCTCCAAATCTTGCACCCTAAAAGAGAGTGTTTAATCCTCTTTTAGATTTGGGAAATGTTGAAACATTTTTAGGCATATGGGTATGCTTATATAGGAAATGAAGCTCTAGATTTAAAGGGCTAGCTCCGTAAATGTATCTCTATAAAACAACCTCTATCTAAACCAATTTAATCTAAAGGAAAAGAGTTAGAAATTTTACAAAATGAAACCTACTCTAAGATTGGTGATGCATCGAGATTATCTTCCACATGAATGTCATATCCTAATGCATAATAAAACAAAAAACATAGACCATTTTCAATATCTAAGGGGTTATAACACAAGTATTTTAGTATAGAGGAGAGATGTGTAAACTGACATAAGGCAAATTAACTAAAAGGCAAACTTTGCACATTCTAAGAATAGTTATACACTTACAATAATTTAACACACTTGAACACACTCTATGTGACCTATTAGACTAATAATTCTTGCTCAAGCATGAAGGATAGAGGAAAAAAAGATAGAAAATCATCACTTACTATCACTATATGTCTCTTACACACTCATAAAATTATCCAAAAACTTGAAAGAAATAAACTTATACTAATGCTTAAAGGTAGAATGTAACATCAATCCAACAGGGCTTCACCATACACTATGTGGTTATTTTTACACTAGCCCAAGGGCTATATTTATAGTATAAAGGAAGTGAGAAGAGGAGGTATTTAGCACTAGAAAGAGGAATCAATCTATTAAGAGTCTCCATCTTCAACTACAACTATCTTTGCAAATGATGTTCCTTTTGGCCATTTGATTGATCCATGCCACCTCAAATGGTTACACAACTAGTTTGTTCTCTCAAAGATGATTACCTAATGATTTCACTAGTAGAAAAAAAGATATTTTAGAGTTGATTAAAGAAATAAATTGGTTATGCAAATGATATTTCACTTTTTATAGATTTGTCTTGATGCTAATAGCTTCTCACTATCTTGCTAAGGTATACAATGGCATAGGGAAGAGTCACTTTCATTTTATTGGCCTTGGAGAGGCATCACTTGGACTCTACATGTACAACCAATTTTTCCTTTGATTGGCCATTAAAAATGACTCATATCGTGACCTAATCAATGGTGAGATGAACCTTCTAATTTAATTTGGTAGATTAATAACGTGAGCCCTTGGATCTTTGAGTGTTTGAACAAGGACCATCGATCTACCTGGGACCCACTATCTAAATGCCAATGGATAGCTCCTCACCTTGAAGTTGATGTCCATATAACCATCATTCTAATAGGACCTTTCCTTTGGGGTATTTTCCTTATACCATCAATCTTGTAAAGGACCAATTCCTTTGAGCTTTCTAAAATGACCAATTATTGTAGACTTTTCCTTTGAAAAGATTGTTTCAAATAAAATGTTTGAAATAATTGCTTCCTACCTTAGACATTTTCTTTAAAAATAATTCATTCAAATCCTTTATAAGTGCCCCTTCAATTATAAACATGCCCTTCACCAATCTTGAAAATGTCTTTTTGGACTTTTTGAACTAGACACTTTCTCAAGAAAAGACACTTCAAACTTTTGTAAAGTGTCCCTTCAGGATTTTTATGAAGGACACTTTTGGACTTTCTAAAGGGAACTTGCATGGGAAATAATTCCTTTCAGAAATATTATTTCAGACAAAATGTTTAGAACAATTCCTTCAAAAATTTTGAAAGAACCAATTTCCTTCAAAAAATTTGAAAGGGACATTTTGTTTAAAAATCTTGCAATGTACCTTTCATAAAATTTGAAATGTACCCTTCAGAAGAGAAAAAGACCCTTCATAAAAATGAAAAAGACCCTTAGAAATATTAAAAACATCTTTTCTAAATTCTTCAAATGTCCCCTCAAAAAACCTATTTAGGACACTTATATGAGGAAAAGACCTTTCGAAAAGATTTTTAGTGACCCTTTAGAAATATTGAAATGAACCAATTCCTTTGGAATTTTTATTTCAGATGAAAAGTCTGAAATAATTCCTTTGAGACTTGAACAAAAACCTAAAGTAAAACCTTATCAAAATAAATAACACTTACACAAAAAGACCAAAATAACACGTACAAAAGACTAAACAAAGGCTTCCAAAGGAAATGACACTTTGTTATGGGGATAAAAAAATTAAGTATGATACACTTAGCCAAAATGAAAGATGCAAAACTAGGTGTGAAAATTAGCTAACATTCTTGGTGATTCCAAGGGTAGGCATGCCTACTATGCCTAAGACCATTTGCTTAAATCCTTCCATTAGGCATGGATTCATGCATATAAGCACTGAAAAAACTTGAATAGACCTTTGGCTCAAAAACACAATATGGTTCATTCACATGCACAAAGGTAGATATGCACATCAAACAAAAGGAATGAAACACACTTGTGATATAAAACACTTAGGGAACACAACATCAAACTAAAGGAAATACACACCTAAACTACTATTTACAAAATAGACTTTCAAAGAATAATAGTAAAACTTCATATATATCCCATTCACAGGGATAGGCACTTCTTCTCCAATCATCATGGTCAACTAAAAGGAGTTACTTTACTTGCACTTGGTAATGATGTAAGGGCCACTCCACAAAGTGTCAAACTTTGTATGTCTACCTAGTTTTTCTCTATCCTCATCTTATTTAAGAACCAAGTCACCTTCCTTGAACACTCTTGCACTTTATATTTTGTCAAAGGACTTCTTTATGAGTACTTGGTGGTGTTCCATGGCCTTGTGTGCATTATCTCTTGCTTCTTATATCTACATTAGTTTTATCAACCTAACTTATATTGGAGTATTTTTAAGCAATTCTAGCTAATGTGTAAGCTCTAAAGTAGGGATTTCTTGAGATATGGATAGCCTAGCCTCTCTCCCATAAATAAGCACAAAGGGAGAATTACCAATTGATTTCTTAGGAGTAATCCTGTCAACCCATATGTTTGTCTTCAACTCGATGTGCCATACTCTTTGATTGTTCTCTAATGTCCTCTTGATGATCTTGATGATATTTTTATTAGTAGATTCAATTGACCCATTACCTTAAGGGTAATAGTTGGATGAGATACTAAAGTAAACTCCATTCCTATTTTCCCAATCAAAAGTCTTGGCACTTATGAAATCAAGCGAATTATTAGAAATGATAACATGGGGAACTCTAAATCTTGTTGTAATGCTCTTATATAACTCCAAGATAGTATTTTCATTTATCTCCTTCAATGTAATAGCCTCTACCCACCTTGTGAAGTAGTCAGTAGTAGTCAATATCCATTTGTGTCTAGCACTTGATAGAGGGTTGATCACACCAATGAAATCAAGGCCCCATTACATGAAAGGCTGGTCTACTTAGATAGGATTTAATGGATGGGCTACAAGTTTCTATTTGCCTAAAAAAAAGGCACATTAAGGACACATCTTAGTCTAATTTTAATAGTCCTTACAAATACTAGGCCAATAGTAACCATCCCTCATTATTTTTACAACTATCATCCTAGGAGAGAAATGACCTCTATTTACACCATTGTGAAACTTTTTAAGCAGCATATCAAACTAATCACTATTAACACACCTCAATATTACACCATTCACATCTTTCCTAAAGATAACACAATCTACAAGATAGTAGGGAATGGTATGTAATATAAAATATATCCTTTGAGAATTTTTCAACCCATTGGGGCACTCACCATTTTGAAGAAAACTAATGATGTCTTATTCCAACTTTGAACTTGTATGTGATCAGTTGGTTGGGGTTGAACCTGGTTAATCAATAGTTCCTCTTTTATCACTTGAAAATATGAAGCTAAATGCTCATATAACCTTTTTCCTCTTACGAAGATTGTCACCTTAATATCCACATCATACTCCATTACCTTTGTAATCCACCAAACTCTCTTTTCATTGAGGTCTTTGCCTAGGAGAAACTCCTTAGTGCTAGGATGAGAAACCATGATATGTGTCTTGTTGTTTGAAACCATGTGTCTAAAGTTTTTCAATCCCATTATCACTTTTAGATCTTGCTTCTCAACAAATGTATATTTGACCTCATAATCTTCTAATCCTTGGCTAAAGAATGTAATTGGTTACTCTACCTCTTCATCATTATTTTGCATAAGCATAGTTGAGATTGTATCAAGGTTAGCAAAGGTATAGAGTATGAAATCTTTGGAAAATTTTAGGTTTAAGAGAGTAGGATATTTTGAAATTGCTTGCTTGATTTCCTCAAAACTACTCTTACCTTCCTTTGTCCAAGAAAAATCTTGGTTCTTCTTGATCATGGCTATGATAGGCTTTACCATAGTTGCAAAGCCTAGAATAAACCTTCTTACAAGGTTTATTTTCCCTAAAAATTTTTTCATTCCTTTCTTATGTTGAGGCAAAGATAAGCCTAGAATAGCCTCAATCCTTTTGAGGTTAATAGAAAAGCCTTCTTTTGAAATAATATGACATAATAACTTACCTTCATAGATAACAAAGATGCACTTTTTGTATTAAGGGATATTCCTTACTCCCTACATTTCTCAAACACCTACCTTATATGTTTGATATGATTAGTATCATCCTTCAAAAAAATATTTATATCATCAAGGTACACAAGTAGAAACTTATTGATTAAACCTTTAAAATCCATGTCCATTACCCTTTAAAATGTAGCTCTAACATTAGATAAACCAAAAGGCATATTATTATAGGCAAAGGTCCCCCATTTTATAGTGAAGGTTGTCTTGAAATGATCCTCTGCATTCACTAGTATTTGATTGTAACATGAATAACCATCAAGAAGTGAGAAGCATTGAGAACCTAAAATAACTTGTAGAATTTGTTCCATGGAAGGTAGTGGATAATGATCTTTGAGAGACACTCTATCAAGGTCTCAAAAATACACACATATCTTGATCTCTCCATTCTTATTTTAGAAAGGTACAAGATTATCCACCCAAGTTGAGTGTTTTATAGGAAAGATGATCTTAGACTTAATCAAATTTGTCAGCTCTTTATTCATGAGTTCCTCTATCTTGGGATTGATAGGCCTTTGCTTTTGCCTGACTAGTTTAGCTTTAGGTTCTAAATCAATTATATAATGATATAGACTTGGATCAAACCCTTTTAAATATTTATATTCCCAAGCAAAGATGTCATGGAACTCTTTTCATAATTCAATAAAGGACTTCCTCTCAGACAGAACATACCTTACCAATTTTCAAGAGCTTGTCCTTGTAAATCATGACTCTTTCATAGTTCTTTTATTTTGTTGACATGCTCACTATGTATTTATTAATTTGATCATATTCATTGAAAACACTCTCCAAATAAATCAGCCCCTTAGGTATCTTATTTGTCTTTAGCTAAATAACTTATTCTTCATTTTGATCATGCAATCTCTTTTGGTTCCTCGAGGATAATCCTACCTCATTTTGTAAGAAGTGTGCAATGTGTTCATTAATTTTAAAAACCTATCATGACACTTCATTATCTAGAATATAAGGCCTTATAATGACCTTGATATGATACTAATCTTTCTCTTTTCCTGCATCAGTAATTGCATCAAATTGTGCTCCTATGGTAGCCAATATATCAATGTGTTTATTTGAATCCCTTAGTATGGGTTATATGTTGAACACATAAAAGTATTAAATTAAGTTCCATACCATATTATTTTAGGACTTTAGTAAGGGATTACCCATTTTAGTTTGATTTCTCACTTGATGGATGGTCAATTCACTATCCCCATAAACTTTCAAATTCTTGATCCCTCTCTTCTTTGCCCATTAGAGGTCATGAATTAGGACTTCATATTATACGACATTATAGGTGAAGCTAAAGTGGAATTTATATGATAAATATTATTTATTATTTGATGGAAAAACTAACATAATGCCAAATCATCCACCTACTTTGCTTCTTGAGCCATCAAAAAACATTTCCCATATTCCTTCAAGTTCATGGTCTTCATTAGTGAGTGAAGGGATTGAAACATGTTTTTCATGTATAGAATAAGATCCTAAATAAATATCTTATATGAATGTATATGGATCAATTCCATGTATTTTAGTTCTATAATTCTAAAGGAAAATATTATAAATGCCTTCAAAGGGGGAGGATGCTTCACCATCCATGACACCTTCTTCCTCTTTACTAATTAGACAATTATAATTTGAACTTGTCTCTATATATGGCTCACTATGAAATCTTTATAAATAATGAGTCCTTATAGTCACCTTGGTTCAATATATTGTTTTAAAATATATAAAATACCAGTCAATATAAATGTACCCTCTTATCTTAGCCATAAAGTCCATTGATAAACAGATAACAAAATGGGTTGGAAGGTCTACAACCACAACGTCTTATATAATGGGGAAACTTGGGCAACCATGTAGAAATACTTTCAAACCTATAACCAATCCAAATATCATGTTTAGAGTCCCATTAATATGTAACACACCTTTAATATGTGGTTTATACTTCAATCCCAACAAATCAACCACCACCTTAGGCATGACAGTGGTACTAGCTCCACTATCTACAATACAATTGTGAACCAACTTATCTCCCATAATGAGTGTGAGGTAGAAGTATGGAGGTTTTAAATATTTTATGGAAGGCTCTAAGACATGATTTGGATAATTTGGAAGGTCTACACTATTATGTTTTGAAGTTTGGGGGGCTACATGAATGCTCATGAGTTGTTCTTATAAGAGCTCCTTCTGACCTAGTATATGCAAGACTTCCCAAAGAGACATGCTTGTATTGGTATTTTTAAAATAATAAATAATGTTTATTTAGAAATCATTCAAATTTTATTGCATTCTAGAAGGTAATGAGGGAGTCTAAACTTAATGTATTGTAGGCTTGACAACCCTACTTGCATTTTGACTTTATTGAGGAGCATGATTGGTGGTAGGTATTACAATAGGATTCACACTTTATGGCCTTAGAGATACATCACTTGGAGTCACATGTAATCTTTTAACATCTCCCATATCTATCTTCTTGGCTCTTGTGTTGGTTGTAATTGATGTGCTTTGATTCAACACATAATCAGCGTTCACTTGAAAGTTCATCATACCTACATTTTGGCTGCTACCTTCTCCATGAATATCTATTTGCATGAAATTTTCTTCTTTTGATGTCACATAAGGAGTATATTATTCTTTTCTCACCAAGTCTTGGCCATCTTCTCCATAATCATGCATAAAATGACCTCGAGGTTATCCCCATTGGTCCAAATGATCCTTTCCTTAGACTGAATTAACATGTACTAGAACAACAACCTTCATGGGAAGAGTGGAATTAAGATTATAGGCATTAAGATGCATATTGAAACCTTTTCAAACTTTTCCTCTTCCTTGGTAGTTGTATTAGGGTGGAGATATATATCACTGTTGAGGATAATATTGAGGGTTAGGTGGACCACTTGATTAGAATTGAGCTTGTTTGAGTTGAGTGCATAATAATTGGATTTCCCCATCTTTTTCCATAGAATTTTCCACATTCTTTAGAAAGGTTCTCAACTTGACATTGTTTTTAGAAACTTGTGTTATTATTGGAGATTTAATTAAACTATGAGATAACAAAGGCATGGAAACTCTTAGAGGTAGTTTTCTAGCCTGTATCAAGCTATTATTAGATTTAATAGTTATCTCATATGTGTCTGGTAGAGTGAATCCTCCCATTGACTATAAAATCACCACCACATCAGTACCAATACCCTTAAGATAAGTGGGGAACACAAATCTCAAAGGAGGTCTCATGATAGGTTGTAACCTATGCCATGTCCTTTGAAATATTTCATTAAAATCTCCCATAGATTCATTAGGACCTCTCTTTATCATGTTTAGCTAATGGATCAAATAAGTATGGTCATTCTTATTCTCAAATCTAGTTACCAACAATTCTTAAATTCATCCTAACTTGTAATGCAAACACCTTTCAAAGTCCTATACCAGTCAAGTGCCTTACATCTTAGAGACATGGTAAGCAATCTAATGGCTATGTTGTCTTAGGTGACATTATGGAAGTTATATAAATTTAAGATGTCCCTAATATGCTCAGATAGGGTAATAAGACCCTCTCCATTGAAACCAGGGAAACTCTTGGTAGCATTGGGAGGAATAGGGTCATATGCAAGAAGGTCAATTGGATTTTGGGTGTTAAAGGCTAAGAAAGGTTGTTGCCGATCCATTTCTCTTCTTTCCTCTTGATCTCCTATCTCTTCAAATGTTTCTTCTTCTTCAAAACCTCCTTTTCTAGGATCTCTAAGTGTTAGGAATGATTTAGGTTGTTGTTCTTCAAGAAGAGCTTCAGCGAAAGGGGCTTGGTCAAAAATCCTAGATGACCTAGTGAGGACCATGAAGTATAATATGGGAAAATTGATCTACAACCAGAGATTCTCACCTTTTAGAGTCACTAAATTATGGATTAATAATATTTGTACAGCCTTAGGCTTGTCAAGACTATCATTCACCTTGACATGTAAATAATTCATCCCACCAAGCATGCCATAACTATTGTCTCCAAATATTGCACCCTAAAAGAGAGTGTTCAATATTATTATATATTTGGGAAAAATTAGAACATTTATAGGCATGTGGGTATATTTATAGAGGAAATTAACCTCTATATTTAAAGGGCTAGCTCCCTAAATGTATATCTACAAAACAACCTCTACTAAACTAGTTTGATATAAGGGAAAAGAGTTAGAAATTTCACAAAATGAAACCTACTCTAAGAATGGTGATGCACCAAGATTATCTTTCATGTGAATGTCATATCTTAATGCATAATATATAAAAATACATAAACCATTTTCAAGCTTTAAGGGGTTCTAACATAAGTATTTCAGTATAAAGGCGAGATGCGTAAAATGACACAAGGAAAATGAACTTAAAGGTAAAATTTTCACATTCCAAAAATATTTATACACTTACAACAATTCAACACACTTGAACACACTCTATATGACCTATTAGACTAAGAAATCTTACTCATGCATGAAGGATAAAGGATAAAAGGATGGAAAATCATCACTTACTATCATTATACGTATCTTACACACTCAAAAAATTATATAAAAACTTGAAATAAATATACTTATACTAATGCTTAAAGGTAGAATGTAACATCAATCTAGCAAGGATTCACCATACACTATGTGGTTGTTTTTAAACTAGCCCACGGGCTATATGTATAGCATAAAGGAAGTGAGAAGAGGAGGCCTTTGGCACCATAAAGAGGAATCAATATATTAGGAGTCTCCATCTTTAGCTATAAACATCTTCGCAAATGATGTTCCTTTTGTCCATTTGATTGATCCATGTCACCTCAAGTGGTTACACAATTAGCTTTCTCTCTTAAAGATGCTTCCCCAATGGTTTCACTAGTAGAAAATAAGATATTTTTGAGATGAGTAATTGCATCAATTAGTTATACAAATGAGAGTCCACTTGTTGTATATTTGTCATGATGCTAACAACTTCTCACTAGCTTGCTAAGGTATGCAACATCATAAGAGTCACTTTCATTTTGTTGGCCTTGGAGAGGCATCACTTAGAGTCTACATGTATAACCAATTGTTCCTTTGATTGGACATCAAAAATGGCTTGAATAATGACCTGATTAATGGTGAGATGAACCCTCTAATTTTCTTTGGTAGATCAAGAACATGATCCCTTAGATCTTTGATCATTTGAATGAAGACCATCAATCTACTTGAGACCCACTGTTTAAATATCAATGGCTAGATCCTCATCTTGATGTCCATATAACCATCATTCTATTAGGACCTTTATTTTGGGGTATTTTCCTTGGACCTTTGCTTCAGTATTTTCCTTGAATAATTTTCCTCCATACCTTTTTCTCTAAAATAATTAACCTCTTGGGCCCCTTCTCTTTTTTGTCTATTTTCTATTGTTTCTTTATTTCAAACTTCCTGCAAGTGTCCCTTCAGACTTTTTTTGAAGGACACTTTTGCCAAGAATAACCCTTCGACATTTTAATTTCACCTTTAATAAATCCTAAATATTCCCTTCAACATTCTTGAAATGTCCCTTTGGAAAGCTCAAAAAGGACACTTTTATGAGAAATTATATTTCAAAAATCTTGTAAAGGACCAATTCCTTTGAGCTTTCTAAAATGACCAATTCTTTCAAAATTTTCCTTTGGAAATATTGTTTTGGACAAAATGTCCCAAAAAATCCTTCCTACCTTGGACCTTGTCTTTTAGAATAATTCATCTAGATCCTTTGAAAGTGTCCCTTCTCTTTTGAACATGCCCTTTAGTAATCTTAAAACTGTCCCTTCAAGCTTTTTGAACTAGACACTTTCCTGATAAAAGACCCTTAGAACTTTTGTAAAGTGTCCCTTCGGGATTTTTGTGAAGGACACTTTTAGACTTTCTAAAGGGAACTTTCATGGGAAACAATTCCTTTTATAAATATTATTTCCGATAAAATGTTCAAAATAATTCCTTCAAAAAAGTTGAAAGAGCTAATTTCCTTCATAAAAGTTGCAACAGACATTTCATTCAAAAACCTTGCAATGTACCTTTTGAAAAACTTGAAATGTACCCTTCAAAAGAGAAAAAGACCCTTCGGCAAAATGAAAAAAGACCCTTTGGAAATCTTTAAAATATCCCTTCAGAATTCATTAAATGTCCCCTCAAAAAACCTATTTAGGACACTTTTATGAGGAAAATACCTTTCAAAAATATTGTTAGTGACCCTTCAAACTTTTTATTTTGGATGAAAATTTTGAAACAATTCCTTTGAGATTTGAACAAAAACCCAAATCAAAACCTTACCAAAAGAAATAACATTTGCACAAAAAGATTGAAATAACACTTTCAAAAGACCAAAAAAAGGATTTAAAAGGAAATAACACTTGACACTTTGTTGTGGGGATAAAAAAATTAAGATTGTTACACTTAGGAAAAATTAAAGATACAAAATTGGGTGTGAAAATTGGATAAGATTTATTAGAAGAAATTAGAACAAACTTAATCACCTTGGGAGCCTACTGGTACTATCTATACTATATAGTGATGAGGATAGTAGTAATTAATATAACCCCCTTTAGGTTTCCTACCATAGTGCCAAACAAGTTGGTTGAATAAGAAATTTCCTTATCTCACATGGGTGGATGGACTATGTAATAATAAGAAGAGAGGATTGGTTCATCCTTAGTTATCCAACATTAGTTGATTTAGAATTCAAAACTAGAACTCAGTCATTATTGTTTCCAAGAAAAACCCCACCTTTGATTTGAAAACAAATATTGATTGGGAATGGGACCCTAAAAATTTAACTTTCAAACATTGCATCAAGCATATGGGATCTCTAAGCATCAACTATCATCATGAACTAGAAGATGAAGAAACATATACATCAATGTAGCCAATGACATAGAAGTGAAGTAGATGTTAATGGTTACTAATATCCTAAAGGTTAACAAGAGTTTAGAAGATGTAAATTTTATGAGGTTTTCAAACATAAGGATACTCAATAAGAAGCATCTACATCTGTAGTCCATGTTTCTAGTGCTGAGAATGAAAGGCCAACCAAACCCCAACTTAATCAGAGAATATTTCAAGCATTGTCTCCTACTTTGGAGAAGGGAGGAGTCAAGGCTGAAAAGTATACCAAGAAATCTTCTATTTTAGGAGTTACATCTAACATCTCATCCCAAGTATAAATTATTACTTTCATGTAGGCAAGACCTTTAGTGGAGGTAGTAGTTACACCTATTCCAACACTAACAACTTTAGTATCAAGATTGCCTCCCCTGCTTCTTATCAAGGAAAAACCAAGACTAACAGGTCAAGAATGCATTTATTTACCTCCTTATTTCTTAATAACTAACCCTTGAGTATATTTGGTGAGCTTATAACCCCATACCATATGAACCTCTTGCCATATTGGCCCCTAATCAGACTTGTAATTAGATCTGTGACTATGACATTTCCCACTATCAACCCTTACATTATATCATCCACTTCTAAGGTATCAGTAATGGATAATTTTCCTCTAATTCTACCTAGGCTTATACCTAGGTTAGGTCCCTAATTACAAAAGAAAAGTCCCACTATTTTCATCCCCTAGGTTCCTTTGCTCCCAAGTAGTGTTTCAGATAGCACTAGTTCTCCTTCATCTATAAGAATGATAGTTCCCACATCATCCCCAAGTTCTGCATTTATCCTAATCACTTCCACAATTTCTTTTTAGACATCTACCTTTTAGGGATTAACACTAGCTCAGTAATTTCCTCCATCTATGCAATCTCCAAGTGTTTCTTTAGATAAATCATGGATAAAATAAATGTAGTTAGCTATAATCAAGAACCAATATTTGGTCGTAGTGGACCCTCCACATGTCACATTGGAATTTGATAATAAGGCTAGAGTAATGAAGAGGTTAACCAAGAGGAAGGTCACCCATCCAAACCAAAAAATTATATATGAGTCATAGGATACCTTATTTGAGCTAACCAAGAAGAAGAGATATAGGCTTGGCCAACAATAATAGTATGAAGAGGACCCCCTCTTAGTTCTAAAAGAATATGGTGATATAGTTGATGAATTGGTAAAAGGAATGCAATAGATAGAAATTGATCTAGAATAGCAACATAAAGCCACATTGCTAGAGGAGACCATAACCAAGGTAGAATGGGATATGGAAGTAATGTTTGATACATTAAACACCTTGGCCTAGTACAAGGTAAAAGTGGATGAAGTTTACTATAGAATTCTAAGGTCGAAGGTGCATATGGAAAATATAATAGAAAGATAATTAGCTTGGTATAGTTGATTTAGATGAAAAAGTTTGGAGACCTAAAATTTATCCCATTAGAGGACTTAAGCATTACTCAGTCTTATATAATTAGAAGAAGGAAATGTTTAAACCAATAGATTGATGAAATGAGATTCCTGGGCTAGTCTCTCACCCAATAGGGTGATAAAGTCATAACTCTACTTAAAGACATTGAGATCATGCACCTTGCCAACAAGGATGGTTCCATTATCAGCAAAGATGGTTTCCAATCCCAATATTTAATTATCAATTTTAGGAAATAGGTAATGGCTAGAGGAGTGACCTTCAGGTAGGAGATGGTAGATTTGGTAGCATCTACCAACTAGATAATTAAAAAGGCTATGGTAATCAATGAAGCTATAGGACCTCTCTTAATAAAGCATGATGCAATGGTAGGGCTTATAATAAAATATAGAAGGAACCTATTATTGATATAAAATTGATTGATAGTGATTATAAGATATGATCTAAAGCACAGAGAGGGTAGATAAAGTTGAGAAATAATCAAGTAATAGGCCATAGATGGTCACCACATGAACTTCTTTTTCCTTGATCCCTCTCAAAATCTCTTCTTCTTCGGCCACACTAAGAAGCACTCCATCTATTATGGGTTCACAATCATCTTCTACATTGGGAGATTCATCATCGACCACACCAATAATATCCCAGCCTAGCACCTTAGGAGCAAGATAGCCATTTATTGGGCTTTCTCTTAATAAATGTCATGTCCTAATTCCCCTCAATACATTGTAAAATATTCCCTTATTTTAAATAAGGAATATTCTTTAGTTTTAGGACATAAGGGACTTTGTCCACTGATAGATGTCATATATTTGGTTCTCTTGTAATTGTCTTAGGCTTGAAAAGGCCTATATATAGGGGTTTTCCCCCTTAATTACACTTTAGAATAGAATTTTGTGAAATTAATGCAAAGAGAAATAATAATTCCTATAATTCACTCATTGTTTCATTATTTCCATATTTTCTTATATTTAAAGCTTTGGTAATAATACATGATTTCATTTTTTCAATGGTTAAATCTAATAGGAGTGTTTCTAATGCATCTTGTTAGTTTGTGCTTTTTACTATACTAACAAAGTTTGTATAGGTATGTTATGTTTCCTTATACTCTTTAAATAAATGTGCCTAAAGCAATTTTTTAGGTATCTATTTTAAAGCACACTTTTCATATATATGCATTATATTTACCATAGAATCCCCACTGCATTTATGATATTTTGAGTCTAGCAATAGGATCTCATAAATGTTAATTTTATTTACACTATCATCAAAAGAAACTAAAGGAGATTTGTTGGTATTTGGTATTGCAAAGAAAACCTTCTTTTATAGTCTACCCTACTTCCTTTTTTGAACTTTTTAACATGAATCACTTTAGATTAATGCTCAATGTAAATATCCACTTTTATGTTTTAAGTTTGGGCATAAATTGGAAAAGTATAAAAGCAATTTTACATCATAACAACACAAATAAATTTAAAATAGATCATGTCACTATTATCTTCCTATTATCCCTAAAGTAGGGTTTACTTGTAGACTAAAGGTGGTGGCCACATAGTCATTCTAGAAAAACTAAATTAATCCCTAAGGTCTTCTAGTACCTATACTATAAATTGAGAAATATTTTTCTACTATTAACATTATATCCTTGACGTATATATGCATCAATAGTACTATGTGATTTTCCCAAAGCACCATTTGGAGTTACACTTTTATGATGCATGATGAGATTTGGTTGGGGCATATATATACATTATTTTTTATAACTAAAAAATAATATTAAATAACTCTTTGGTACATTAATCTCTCTAAGTGCATATCCTTATGAGTACCCTAGGATCAATATGGGTTGAATCATGGCATTTTGTGAGAGATTTTATGATTCTTATTAGTTATTACCACCATGACATCAACTTTACTTGTCCCTTGAGGTTCTCACTCTCTAATACACCTCTATTTCTCACCTCTACACACATTTATCTAGTGTCATTAGTTATCTAATAGTGTATTTGAGTAGCTTTGATCTAGTCAACATCATTGGCCATGCCAATGATTAAGTGTTTTTTTAGAGACATTTTGTACACCATTGGTCATGTTGATGATGTCCATTATATATAAATTTTATTGTTTATGTTTCATATTTGTTTATATGGTTCCTTACATTACTCAAAGAGATTGTCATATCCTAGCTTTAAGCCTCAAAATAATGTACATACAGCACCATTATCATAAGAATTTATTGTTTAAAGGTTGGAAATACTTTTATATAACGAAGTCATAATTGTATTATGAGTTAATTTTATTTAATTATTTTCATTAACTTATATTTAGTGATTCATTTCTTGAATTTGTTTATTTTTAGTTATTTATGTAATTATTATAGTTATTTCATATTTATTCTTCAAGTATTGTCGATACTTATGTGTAAGTTTTTAGGTAGTACCTTTTTATAGGGATGATATATATGCAATGAGAAATGTAGAAAATCTATAAATCAATCCTATCTCAGAGAAAATAAATCCTACTTACACATCTGATTATGGATACATTAGATAATCATGGTCATGACCAATATGGATCCATTAAACCTAGCCAAGGGATCTCTTACCACAATAACTATAACTAAGGAGGGTTTCAAAGCCTCCAGTCAAGTAAAACTATGTAATAACCCTAACTAGGTCCTATGTTTTCTTATTCACTAAACTAATAATAAGTATAGAAAAAAATCTAATCTAGTGCTCACCAAATATTATGGCACAAAATGGAGGGGGTAATGAACACTAAAATTAATCATGCATAAATGGCATATAATTATGTCAATGTATAAAAAATCCTAATGCATAGAAGATAATAGAAAATGCATATTTATCTACTCTTACAAAAGAGGAACAAAGTTATGAATACTTACCTTCAAATATGAACCCATTGATTCTTAATCTCTCCCTTTCCCAAAGTGCTTTGTAAGATTTTATTGTGGTATATAAGGATGACAAGGATAAATTAGATCTAGGATACATAACCTATCAATACATCCAAAAGACTTCTCCACAAGGCAAGCCATATCTCCAAAGAAAGTATGAAACCCTAAGCTTGCTCCTCAAATAGAATGGTGGATAAGTAGATGTATAATATATCTTACTTATTCTCTTCATAATAAATGATGGAAATGAATGTGTTTATATAGGTAGATATAACCCTAAAACTTTTTGAAATTTTAGGTCGATAAGGTTGACCCAGTCGACCTAGTATTGTAATTGAAACAAATTAACTAGGTTATAAACTAGGCCGACCTAGTTCCTAGTAAGCTTTATCAATAACAATATAAGGTCGATGTGGTTGACTATGTCATATGAAATAACAAAAAGGGGTTTAGGTTATGGAAATGGATAATGAAGGTAACAAATGACTAGATGAGGGTGGTAAAAAGGAAGAAAATCTTAGGGCAATGGTTTTAAGGAGATAATTGTGTAATATAAAGTGGCAAAAAGGTACAAAAATCCTATGAAGCACTAATGGTCTACCCACCCCTTTTTCAGTGCACCCCTTACAGCATGCACTTAGAGAGATTGAGACTCAATGAGTTCCTACAAGATAAAAATAATCAATAATTGGTAAATTTTGAAAATATTATGTGTATACATATGTTCTACTTGAATCTCATCATGTGTTATGTAGGTGCAACACAGGATGGTACTTTAGGAAAAGAACATAGTGCAACATAATGATGAAGCTAAATAAAGTGAAGTAAGGAGTAAATAAGATAAATGAAAGGATAGAATTAAAGAAAACATACCTTTACTTACCTTAGTGTTGTAGATAAATAAGGAGATGTGAAAAATGTGAAGGTGTCCAATGTGAGGAACATTAGTTAAACCTATAGAGATTAGTGCAAAAGAGTGAAAAATTAAAATGTTTGTAACATGTATATATAATAGCTGAAAATATTATTTATGATTTTAGGATTTTATAACATTTTATAGTTTTTAAAAAGAGTCAGTAGTGATAAAGATATGAGCAAAATAATAAATTTGATGGCAAATTTTTGAAAGGTAAGACATAAGACCATAAGACTAGTAGTATTGTTGAGTGCATAGTTATGTGAGAGGTTCATGATGTATCGACTAGTTGGATTACCCAATATGGTTGATGATAGGTTGCCTTATATTTCTAGATATAGATAAGACTAGGTAATGTGGGCCATGCCCTACATGTTATAACTATAGACAATCACAAAATGAGAGATCATTTGGTATCCATATGCACATATTACTAATATTTGGCCTAGTTAGGTGACAATGGTTCTAGGTTTGGTTCAATTGTATATCACAAGATACTATACCTAGTGGGTCAAGCCATAACTAGTATCATGAATTTTAGGATAATTTGGACTCCCACACCCAATTTTTCCTATAATAATGCCTACATTTTGGGCACAACATGTGAGAGATTTGTTACATATAGGAGGAGGATGAACACCAATTGAGAGATTAAAGATTAGGATATGATGTGTGAGAATATGGATGGGTTGAACATGATAGATGATAATCAAAGGAAGAGAGGAAATGGATGTGGATGTATGGGTATAATAAGTACCATAGTAGTCACCATATTAGGAAGATCAGTAGTCACCTCGAACATACCACTGATGGAGATGCTAGTAGTAGGATCAAGCATAGATGAGAGTGGTCATACAAAATGACCTGATAGTTAGTCTAATGTAGAATTGGTCAATATAGGAACCATTTAGTAGAGGCCCAAGGCATACATTAGTAGTGAATCTAGGTTTTAATTTGCTAATGAGATGCCCCATGGATGAGGTACTCAGAGGATAGGCCAATGTAGAGACTATGCTTGATGAATGAGTAGATGGGGAGATGGTGGTTGGTGACATTAGGATAGGTAAGAAAGGTTGTAATTATTAGTCTTTGAGATAGAATATGAGTTGTATACAATTAAAGATAGATAGATTTTGAGATGTATATGTAATATAATATCTATTTGGGTTATGGTGTTTCCATACTCTATGATAGAGGAGACCATATGGGGATCCTTAGTCATGGTAGCACACCATGACATTTTAGATGGAATGTTGGCACCATATGAACCAACCATGTTAGATTATCCTATGGTACCATCTGCCCTAACTTGGGTAGGCTAGTTTAGACTAGTACGGGAGGCTATGAGGTAGATAAAAACACATGAGGATAGATTGAAGCCACCATCAGGGGTAGGAGTATGAAAGGGACATGGTTAGTAGGCCCTAGATTAAGAGAGAGCTACACACATAGATACCACAATTCAGTTGGGATAGGTATAGGCTTAGGTGGCCAAACTATAGGTATAGGTAGTAGGGTTGAGATCTTAAACCACCTCATTATAGGGAATGGTCTGAGGCATCTATTAGTAACATGTCCAGGCCATGAGATATGCATGATGGAGAGTAGCCATAGAGATGGAGTGATGCATTTTTATATTTTGCATAAAAACACATGATATAGAGATATATTGTTTTGACAATTGGATTTTGATCTCATGTGTTATATTATGTTTGTGGTTGTTGATGCATAGATATATTTATTTCTTGCACATGTATTTTTATTTTCTTGTATATGTTATAGTAAATATATATGGGGTGTTTTCTCTTCTAGAATTAAGTAGTACACATGCATGGTTAAAAATAAATAGGCAAAAAGGACTTGGAAAAGTATAATTAATAAAAAACCAAATGTATTAAACATTATATCATGATGGGAAAATGTGTAACAACAAAATATGACTAAGTATAATAAACCAAGAAGTAGTAGACAAGAGGATAAAAATATTTTAAAATCATGAAAAAAAATTGGCTCCAAATAAAAACAAGTAAAATCACACTAAATCACGTTGGGAAGTATGAAAATAATGTAATAACATGGAAGGCATGTGAAAGAAAAATGGTATGAAAACAAATAAATTAGGTCAATCAATCATATTAAATCATGTTGTGAAATATAAAAGAGAAACAAAATTGGCAAAATGGACTTAAATTGATCACACTAATTAAAGCTAGGAAGTATGAAAAACTTAAGAAAAATGGTTACATTATTATATGAAATTAGAACATAAAATGATAAAGTGAAAGATTAATGAAGTAAGAATAAAACATACTAAATCAAGCTAGGAAGCCTACCAATGAAGTGTAACTCATAATCAATCACATCTTATCTCAAATTTGACACATGTAATTTTGTTGTGACTTGGGTATTGGAAAATTTTATGAGGAAGGTCAGGTCCTATCCATGGTTTTACACTATACCTCATAAATGGAACACCAATGAGGTGGAAACAATGTTAAAAAAGGTTAAAATGGGATGTTTGGATTGGTAATATGAAAATTTGGTAATTTGTGAGGAAGGTATGGTCATTCCCAAGGTCATACACTACAACTCACAAATGGAATCCCTAAGGGAGTGATTAGTGAACAAAATAATATCTCTCAAGGGGAAATATTAAGGTTTTAGGGAGTAAAAAATTTAATGTAATAATCATAACATAGGATTATTATTATAAGACCTTAGAAGACATGAGACACACTAAGAACATGAAAATACACTAAGGGACTAATGACCATCAATATACAAAGGGTACATGTTCACTATAGGCACAAAGATGTATAGGTAAATAAGTGTGTTACTAAGATAAAATCATGTTTTTTTATTTTAATAATAAAATTAAAATTGACCTACCTTCCCATAATGTGTTTCTTGTTCCTTAGGGCCCCTTACAGAGTCATCGATCTATTGAAAAGATTGGGTACTTATGTCAGAAAGTATATAACACTAAAAATATTTTTTTATTCTCATTTTATAATATAATGGATTACTATACCAAAATGGACCTAGACTCTATCATGAGGCCTATTGTAAATTGGAAGATCCTATGAGAGAGATTTAAATCATGCATTGTGAAATTGAGATGAACACACAGACAAATTATTCAACACAAAATATTTTACATAAATTATTTTATGATTAATCAATCAATATGTAAATAATATAAATATATAGTAATACCATCCTATAATCATGGAAACCTACTACCCATAATATCTCCCAAATAATCTCACAATCTCCTATAATAGCTCATAGGTATTATATTATTGTTATCAACAATATATACAAAAAACAATACAATAATAAATATATTATAGTTACATAATAATAATATATTATTCACTAACTTACATAAACATAAGTACTATTTACTCTATGATAAATACTCAACTAGATACTATTTACCTCTTCTTAAATACCTATTTTCACACAATCTGAAAACTAATCCCAACATTCCCCCCCCCATAGTTTTTACATGGTACAATATATCTTTTTTTTATTGTATCTTTCCACTTCCATGTGCTCATGATCTTCTTCACATGCATGTGCCATCATACATCTCTTCCATCACACTGATCTACAATTGGTTTTCATAGGTTTACCAATAACCTTCCAAAATGGTTTTCACAGGCTCACCAATAACCTTACAAAATGATTTTCTCAGGTTCACCACTAACCTTAAAAAATGGTTTTCACAAGTTTACCACTAACCTTTCATCATGATTTCTACAATAATTTTTATATCTACATTCTCCAATGTAAATATACAAAGGGGGTTACATAAGAATATCATTCACAAGTGAACAGGTACAACTATTCTTATTTTTCAAACATGCTAAAAAAAAGTAACTACCACATAAAGTAAGAAAGCAAACACATTGCACACAACTGAAGTAAAATTCACCAACACATTGGTGTAGCCACATCATTGGTGACTAATGAGAGGTCGTTGAAAGACCTCCATCCTCCGTGTATCCTCCAACCTTCAGTTGGTGAAGATGTTTATTCAATAGATGAAATCAACATGTGTTTTGATGGTTCTGGTAATTTTTGTATTAGTTGCTTCCATATAAAATTGAACCCCCTTCATAACTTAGACATCATGTATAAGCAAAAATGCATCCATAAGGAAATTTATTTTTACAATTTTTAACTCTAAAACTTTTGATAAAATCACTTAATGTAAAAAATGACTCTTGACTCATTTTTCACACTTTGACACAAAAATGATCATGATAATAAAAAATTATTATGACTTTTGACATTTTTAAGATTTTTTTATTTTTGACAAAATAACTTATCTTAAACTGACACTTTATATTTTTAAATAAACACATCATATTATGCATGTCACTTTTTGACGTAAAGGATAAAAATGACTTGTAATTTTTTAAAAATAAATCTTTAACAATGACTTAAAAATGAACTTAAAGTTGATGTAACTTAACTATTTGAATACCGACCAAGACTAATGTTGTATGCACAAAGAGATATAGTATCTATGCCTTATCCACTACATAATCTCCATTTACTAAAGAGATATCCTTATTTGAGGATGATGGTATATAGCCAAAGTATTCAAATTAGAAACAACACACTATTCTTATAAAACAAATCATTCTTGGACCATGAATCATAGAAGAATGGTGTAGGAGTCAAGAGGGTTGTATTAAAGACTATGAGAATTTTGTAGTTCTCCCCACTATGCACAAACTATATGTATAACATCACATCATAATTAGTTAGAATAATGGCTCAAAGAATAGCTATAATAAAATCTATAGACTATGTCGATCATTAATAATGGTTTAGAGGTGAATTCAAGTGGTAAAATGCCCAAAAAATCATATGATACAATAGATCTTGGATAGAGACTCAAGCTGAGATCAATGTAATAATCAAAGTATAGTTTCTAATCTATGATGCCAATTCAAACAAAGACAAAATGAGAGTAGAGTACAATATCTCTCAATGTAAAATGCAATACATCAATATTTAATGTGTTGGTAGTTCAATTTTGCAATTTGAATTCATATCCAAGGCTAGGCTTAGTACTCAATGTAAATATATTACAATGTAGGTTGACATAAAATAAAGTTTATACTACTTGATTAGATAGAATTTGGGTCCTCAACCCTTCCCCTTTAACTAATTTTTTTGTGGAAGTGCCTTATAATTCCAAATAAGACTAGTAGAAAAATGATTCTAACAACATAAAATAACTATAATATTATCTCATAGAAACCAAACATAAATTCCTAAACTATCAACCTTTCATATGCAATGAAATCTTATGTACAGGGAAAAAATAAAATGATAATTTCCCCTTCAATCTTTAATAATTTCATTGCTCATAAGGATAAGACCATATACTTCTCTGATAACACTAATGTAAATTGGAAGAGCCTATGAGAGAGATTTAAATCATGCACTGTGAAATTGAGATGAATACATAGACAAATTCTTCAACACAAAATATAATGCATACACTATTATCTGATTAATCACTCAATACGGACATAATATAAATATATAAGAATACGATCTTATAATCATAGAAACCTATTACCCGTTATATCTCTTAAATAATCTCACAATCTCCTATAATAGCTCATAGGTATTATATTATTGTTACCAACAATATATATATATATATATATATAATGAATAATATAATAAGAAATATGTTATTTTTACATAACAATAATATATTATTTACTAACTTACATAACTATAAGTACTATTTACTTTATGGTAAATACTCAATTAGTTACTATTTACCACTCCATAAATACCTATTTTTGCACAATGTGAAAACTAATCCTAACAAGACCAACTATGGAGTTTGATCTTCAATTAGAAAATGGGAGTTTTGCTTATAATCATGTATTTTAGTGTGATTTAACTTTTCAAAATTTTGAATGTTGCCTTTTAGATCATTACCTTTTGTTAAATTATTTAGATTTTGAATATTTATGGATTATAAGATTCCTCCTCTATATGGACTTGTAATGACTTATCATGAGAGATAAAGTGATATACATGAATGAGTTATAGCCTTACTTATGTTAGAAGAAGATAAATATCTAAATACATGATTGACTAGAACACTTAGGCTTAATTATGAACCATCATTTTATCTCAAGTCTCAACCATGTGTATGCTTAATTTGTGAAAGGGAATAAGGGGAATGAAGGGAGATCCAAAGTGGACCGATAAAAGGATATTATAATGATATGAATTATTTGATAATTGATCACATGGTAAATAAGTAATGACTAAAGGGAGCAAGGTTTGTATAACCAAGTCACAATAACAATTATCCATGTTTATAGAGATAAGATAACAAATATAATGAAAGAGAACAAGATATCCATAGAAAAATAAATCATTAATAATAAGTATGTAGTCATGAAAAACAATCCATAAGAGAACATAAGGAAAATAATGACATCATAAGTAACATATAATGTGAAAAAAAAATCATGTAAGATAGATAAAAATTTGACAAAATGTGAAATGATATAAGATAGATAAATGTAAAGTTAGAGCAAATGTCCAATCTAAATGAAGAAAAAAATGAAAGAACACAATTCTTGTGTTCATAAATACTAATATATTTATCCACATACATTATCCATAACATTTTAAAAGTATCTATGAATTTGAACTTAGACCATAACCAAAGTTTTATCGATCTTCAAGGAAAGTTGAGAAAATACTTTGCATCAAATCTCCTCGACAAAAAAATTTAGGAATGCATGATCATGTTGATGAGGGTTATTATGCATGGTATGCTTAGATTAAGGAATTCTAATGAAATATATGGGAGATGAAGGTGTCACTAGTATATATTAGGCCACAGGTGGAGTCACCAGTGAAGAGGGATCCATAGGTGAGGTAAGATCCATGGGTGAGGGAATCACTACTAGAGATGGGACCATAGGTGGTGGAGTCATGGGGGAAGATGGGGGCCTTCTTATGGGGTTGATCTATTAGATAAAAATTATTAGGTATAGGAATGGTCATGAGGTGATCCTTGAGATGTTGTTGAAGAATGTGGTAATAATAAATTTGATGAGTACCACATTGGTGCCAGAGATAATATATCTATCCATATTTGGGAATATTTTTAGGTGATACTATTGGGGAAGGTATAGCCTTGTTTTTGGGTTGATAAGTGGTGGGATGAAAGGTATATATATATTTCCTTTGCTTAAAATAATGCATGGATGAATGATTGTCTATGCCATAGAAATAAAAAAATATGCTTTCTAGTAGACTTTGAAGGTGTACTAATAGAGGGATTGAAAATAGAATCCAAGGAAGGTTGGTGTAATTAACAGTCTCTAGTCTAGTGATTGAAAAATTTATGAATATCAAAATATGATTAATCAACCCATTTGGTGAGAAAAGGAGTAAACTATGATAAAAAGAGCAAACCATCACTAAGGGAAGGTCGGGCTCATGGAGAGACCAGTCTAGGATTGACTAAAGGAGCAATGGGATATAGAATAATAAGAAATTTAGCTAGAGAGGGAGTGGGAATAAGATCTAAATTGAGCTCAACTGAGTTAGGGGTAGTATGCACATAATGCTAAAGGAAATTTTCAAGTATCTCAGGGATAAGTTAGCTAAAGGGGTCTTAGTATCAAGCAAAGTGATAGGGACTAGTCATAACATGATCCATAAACATAGTACTATGAGGATCTTCAAAAATTAGAGGTATGTGCACCATATCTACCCTAAAAACAAGAGTAAAAATGTTAAAATTAGGAATTTTATAGGATGGAATGCTAGAAGATATATGAAAATACTAAAACAAAGAGGAATGATAATGAATAATTTCAGCATCTAAGGCATGAACATGACCTCCTAAGAATGTATCATCTAAGGTATAGCCATTATCATATTTAGGTATATGAAGAGCAATAGCATAGGTAGGGATGACCTAGTCATCTGATGGGGTGTGATGAATGGAGTGCCAAGTATTTATTAAGACAATGGGTATATCATCACTAGGTGGTTGATGGGAATAAGGTTTTAGAGAAGGAGGAAGATAATAAATGAGATGAGGTGAGATATTCAAGGTTTTAATCTTGATATTGATCTCTTTCAACTCATCATCATCAGAATCTAAGAGGTTGGGTGGTATATTCTTAATGGGTTTAGGGTGACCATTGTAACCTCAGGTGGAGTTGATAGGAAAGTTAAACCATTAAAATTCATGAAATGGAATGGTTGGTAAGGGTTCAAGGGTTAGAATCTTGAATACACCATGGTCTTGGAATTTTTTGAAATTTCAAGGGTTAGTGTCACCTTGAATCATATAGAATGCTCCATTATGAGTAAATTTGACACATTATCAAGTGGAAGAGGCAATTGCTCTCATGCAATGATTTTGTGGCATACTAAGAAAAAATTTATAATATAGAATAAAGTTTAATATCATCACCTTCACATAAATGGTGAAAGGTGGGTTGGTGATAGGGAACCACACATATCCTAAGGGAGGCATTTTCCTTTGGTCATAGCCTTGACACATGGTACTTGTAGACTTAAGATTGCATTTGAAATATCCAAGGGTTTTGATAAAATAAAGAGAGACAACACAAGTGATTGAAACCTCATATTTCAAGGCACACTTGACTTGGATATCACTAATTTGGACACTAATAAAAAGAAGATGATCATTCACACAAAGAAAAATCTCATCAAGGATCATAAAAGTAATGGGGAATTTGAGGGAAATAGAAGTGTCCATTATTTCATCAACATGTATGGACATCTGTTTTCACTATTATAAAATGTTATCTTCTAATACAGATCAGGTGGATTCACTTCCTATTAGGGGAGGATGAGGGATGTTCATTTTGAATAAAAACTATATAATATGATTATAAAGATGCAAAAAAGTCTGCATAAGTTAGAGAAATTTGGTTTGAGATGGGAGATTAGTAAGCTCTATAATAGTATCACACTCATCATAGCCCATAATAGGGATATTAGAAAGAGGTGTATAATGTTGAAGGAGGTCCTTAGAAGGAGGAGCTGAGGTGCAAGTGAATTTATGTTGATAATACATGGAAGGTTTAATTGGAGTACAAGTGTGTTTATTGTCTTGAGAATATGGGCTAGTTGATGCAAGTTTAGTTTGAGATAGATTAGAAGTGTTAATAAAATATTGGGTATCATTGGTGATGGGTAAAGAGGTTGGAGGAGTTTTATAAATGGTATGATAAGTGTTATCTAAGGGAGGTGTTGGAATTAGTTCATCAAAAGATATAAGGTCTTCTTGCCCCAACTCTATTAAGTGAGTTGGGGAAGAGTCTTAGATAACACAAAAAGTGAAAAATAATTAAGGAATGTGGATGGGGTGAGGATCAATGAAGGAAAACACCCTTTGCATATTAGTCATATGGACCACATTCTATTTAGGAATTGGGTTAATAAGACTATCAACACTATTTGTAGGAGTAGGCTTGTCTTGATTGTCTTGATGATTTAGAAGATGATCTTTATAGATGGAAAATGAGAATTAACCTAGTTCAAATCTTGAGATTTAGTTTCTATTTCATGGTATTTTAACTCAGTATCATAGGATTGTTAACATTTATTAATGATATAAACATGGTAAAAATTAAGACTGAGAAGGAAATCCATAGCCAAATTATGAAGTTGCCTACAAATCTCATGAGAATGACCCCAACTAGCATGTAACCGACAAACTTTTTCGAGATCATACCAGGATTTCATGGGATGAGTGGGATTAAGTTATCAAGGAAGATTCCTTGGTAGATAATTTTTTAATTATTCTAATGATAAAGGTTTATGAACATTAATGTTATTTATGGAATATAAATGAGGATTAGTGATGTCGTTGGGAGGGGAAGCTTATTTTGGAATTTAGTTGAGAATAATAGCTTGAATAGTTCAAAGTATCATAAAAATTGGTGACACCATCTTTTGTAGCATGATGATTCTTATTTTTTATTAACATTCAATTATCCATATAAGTTTGGGATGGCTTGAATTGACACATGAGGAAATCTTGGTGCTTTTTTTGGTGAATGGCTTCTTCTAAAGTTCATAGTGAGAGAGTCTAGACCTGATATTACAACTTGGGATAAAGAGCATTAGTAAACTGATGAAAAAGGTTATCATATTCCATATTATGTTCACATTTTTTAGATAAGGTCTTCCATTGTTTGATGAAATCTTGTGTGGTTTTAGTCTCAAGTTACAATTGATAAATGGGCCAAGGTATTTTCAAGGAGATCACTCATTTGGAATTCTTGCACTAGAGCATTAATTAAATCTTCCAAACTAGTGATGGAATGAGATTTGAGTTGGTTTTACCAATCTAAATCATCACCCATGAGATTTTTTTCTAATATCTTGGTAGTGGAAAAAGTATTTAACTTGACTAAATCTTTATATAGATTTCCAAATGTTTTTAAATGGAGAGTAGGATCAGTTGATCCATTTTAATAAATGGTAGGGGTGATGCCTTCTATTTCAACATTAGTAATTTAAAATGTAAAAATCTCATTTTTAAGGTTTTTAATTGTTTTTTAAAGAAGATAAGGTTAAGGTATAAGATTACCATGGAAATATTGAAGAGGAGGGGGGAGAATTTTGTTTATGCATTCCCTATAGAACCTATTGAGGGTGATTTTGGAGATGGATAAGATGATTTTGCATTTGCATCATTTGGTTGGCATTGTTAACTTGGAAATCAGTCATTTGATTAAGAATTGTTAATATAATTTTATGGGTTTGAGTGGTATAATTATCATTATGTGAAGCATTAGAATTGGTAATAGTGGCTTGGGTACCACTATGAGTGTTAGTAGTAGCTTGAGAAGAATTATTGGTAAGTGAGGCACTAGTAGCATGATTTTCTTGTGTAAAAATATGTGTTATTAGAGGGATGAGAATAATCATCACTATAGGCATGATTACCATGAGTATAAAATGATTCACTAGTGGAATAATTGAGAAGATCAAGGCATGGAAGAGGCCCACTAGATGTAGAACTTGCCATCTTAGTAGATATACTAGGCATGGAGGTGGAGGAAATCAAATAGGAAGATGTCATGGTATGATAAGGGGTCAAAATAGAGGGAAGAGGTTGAGAAGCAAAGAAGCTAGTGTCCCCAAATCCATGTGAGAATGTGGGAGAAGGTGGATAGGGATCCTCAACTTGACCACTTATCACGAGATGGTAATAGTAAAAAGAAATTTTCCTCAATGTTGAGGAAACTCATTAATGAAGAAGAGAATTTTTGGGGTATAATCTAATTTAGGTTGATATTCTAATGAGAATAGAGGGTTTTAAATTGAAGAGGAATGTGGAGGGGTCTTATATCTTGTAGTGTGATTGGATACATGCACATTACTTTCATCTAGGGTAGGAGCCATAAGTTTCTTATGGGGGAGCCTATTGGGGTTGGTAAAGTTTATCATATCTATTAACTTCAACTTAGAGTTATCTTTAAATAGGAATTTTATGATGAGGGAGAAATATTAAAGGATATTAATCTGATGCAAAGGCAAAGAGGTAGAAATTATACATAGTCAACTAGGTTGACTCTATACTATAATCCAATAAGTAGATAAGAGTATAGGGTCAACTAGGTGGAATTAGAACAACAAACATTGTCTGGAACTAAGACTAATAAGGATATAAGGTTGACAAAATTAACTTAGTACTATAGCTTGAATGGAAAAAAAGGGCATAGAATTGTATAGGTCAACTTTAGACTACAAATAGGGTAGGAAATTGAGTGAAGAAGGATACAAGGTTGACCAGGTCAACTTAGTATTATAACCTAATTGGAAAAAGAGATACAAAGTCATATAGGTCAAATTTGTATTATAGATAAGGTAAAATATGGTATATAAGAGACTTTATCAAATAGAATGATAGTGTGCTAAAGTAGGGAAATTTTTTTACAATATAATTGAAGCAAGAAATGGAAGTAAACACACAAATAATTAGATTAATGTGAGTGATCTAATTAGAGCACTCAGCATAAAACCTTACACTAATGTCAGATAATGTATGTTTTTTAAATACAACATACAATGATTAGAGAGAAATCAGTCAACTAAAAAGTGAATGATAACTAAATGGTCATCCTATGTGTAATTGGGTTATTAGAAAGTGTTATTTTAAGTGTGATAAGGAAGTTGTCTGAAAATAGGGAGTTAAAAAGTAATCTATGAATGGTTTTAGGATGTTTGGGATGGAAAGAATCCATGTTGGAAATGGTACTATATTGGTATTGGGAATTACCCCCTCACTTCATAATCTTTTAGTGATAAGGGTGTCAAGTTCTTTGACAATATATACCATTAACCATGTTTTATTAATTTTAGGAATAATGGAGTTTTATTCCTATTTAATAAATAGGTCTGAGTAGGGAAAATTAGTAAATAATATTCCTAATTATGGCTACTAATTTATGAATTTTAATTTTAATTTAACCTTTCTAAAAATATTAGGAGAGCAAGGAGAAATGTAACTTATTTTGTGTTGTCCAGTTTGAGATAGGGTCTGACAATTTAGGTACAAAACTAGGACAATGTCAAAAATAGGTTCTTGAATTTAATTTTTTGATTGGATAGGAGTGTCAAAAGTGGGACACCCTATTTTTTAGTGTTGTAGTCCTTTTATATCATTTTTATCTAGGTGATATGAGTTTTTTGGGTTATGCTTGGTAGGTCTATGTTACTATGTTGATGAAATATCAAAGCCCAAAGGTATATATAGCTCACTGTGCATCTATTTTAATCTTTAAAAACCCTAGGAGATCTTTATGTTTGAACTTGAAATGAAATTTTTGAAAGAGATAAAAGGGGTTAGTTTTTAAAGGATATGCTAGATGCACTTCACACCCTATGTTTGGGCATGCTACCTACATACCAATTCTCCAAGGAGGGATCAAGCTAATGTAGTTCTCCTATTGAAGTGCTTGGTGTAATTGTGTATAAAAATGCAACTAGATGTGAAATTGAGTGTACTTTAGATGGCTATGGACTGGTGTAAGGGTTTGAATAGGCTTGAAATAATATTGGAAGGCTGTATGTAGAGAATAAGGAAAAGTGCTTGAGTGTACTCGCTTATATTTTTGCTTATCTCTTGTAAATGAGTGTCAACCCTTATAAATGGACTTTGAATGGCTGTCATGGGTTTAATTAATTCACATTAGGCTAACATGAATTAGGATAAGGATTTAGGATAAAATGCTCATTTGAACCAAATTTGTACTTGGACAATAACACCAAAAATAGGACACCTTAGGTTTCAATGCTCATATTTAAGTCAAGTGCTATTATCCAAAGATAATGAGATCTAAAGGGATAGATCTGAGCCTAAAAGAGTTGCCTGGGTCTATAAGGGTTGATTCCAAAAGGCTATGGATGATTGGGAATCGGTGAAAGAAAATCCTATAAGGGTTGTGCAAGTAAGTAGGAGGACCTATGGATTAAGTGTCATTAGACACACTAAAGTAGCCAAATTTTTCATTTTACATGACTACATTTACCCCCTCTTTATTCTAATAATGTATCAAATCAAAATACTAGGATAAATGAAAATATAGAAAGTGTACCTAAACTTAATTATAAAGGTGAAGCCCATAAAGCTTGTGTGATGTTGAGTAATGCTAGATAGTTCATAGAGAGCACAATGTGCAAGTGTGAATCTACAAAATGGTCAAGTATATCAATTCTTATTCTATGTGTGTGATAATCAATGCTTGTACTATGTGTCTAATCCCTCTAAATAGGTGGCTCAAGAATACAAAGGCTAACCCTTTGGATCTATCATTACCCCATGAAGTGAATATATGAAGTGATACCAATATAGAATATATGTCATATGAGATGGATCATGGAGCCCATGGATGCTCTAAAATTTTTAAAATGTGGCAAGGATAGTTGAATGTATGCTAGAAACTAGGCCACTCTTGGCCATTTCAAAAGATGGAGGTTAGGCTTGTATGAAATCCATTATAAAAATAATCTAATATGCTAATGTAAAAACCAAAAAGAGTACTTGAGAAGTTAAAATTGTATGAAATTTCAACTTGATAAATAATTCCAACCTCTTATAGATGGAATAAGGCATGCAACTACTGAGCATGCCTAGGTAATAAACTGAACTCAAAAATGAAGAAGACCAATATGTTGTGCATATTGCCCTCAATCATTGGTGTCTAGAACATGGATTATAATTTGGAACTTATGTCAACTACCTAATATAAAACTAGAAGTGAGATTCATTATCTCATGTAGGATACCCCTTATATCTATATTTATTAAGAAAATTGTACTAAAACTATTGATTCTGACTAATCTAGATGTGCAAAAACTATAGCTAAGCTAATATTTTTTCTTGTTACTAGAAAACCTAGGTGTTTTATACCTAGACAAGAGTGCCAAAATAAGGACACCAATATATTTGACACTACTATCTATTTTTAGCATTGTTATCCTATGTTAAAACTGGTTGTTGATCTAGAATCATCATTGTTTTTCTATTCTATTCTAACTAGTTTGACCTCTAGATTCTGAACTAGATGATTTGAATGTTGCTATTTTGACTAATATGAACTTTGATCTCTATGATAAAACCCTTATTTTTTCCCCCCTCTTTTGAGGGTAGGAATGATAAACCTACAATGATTGCCTTCAGAAGAAAAGAGATTTGAATGTGTGTTAAGCTACATAGATATATGATATAGCAATGGTATTTGACAAGATATCTCTAGATGTAGCAATGTTTGTATTGAGATATTTTTAGGTCAATAGGGGTATTCTTAGATGGATATAACAATGTAAAATCATGTGCAATGTACTGAACTAAAATTAGAAATATTAGATGTTAGTTGTTAGTTGTCAAGGAGGGATGGAGCATGATGTTCATCATGGCATCCAAAAAAGCAAGTAAAATGCATGATATGGATCATGGCATTGAAAAAATTAAAAAAGCAATCAATAAAATAATCACATAGAGTAATAAGCAAGAAATAAGAAGCATACAAGGTTGGCTAAGGGGCCATACAAACAAGGGACATGGGCACATGTCACTCAAACTAGAAAGCAATCATACAAGGCATGTTCAAATGCACATACACATATAATTTGAAACAAACACTAATTAGCATGAGGGACACAAGAACATACAAGATTACAATCAAGGGACATTGGTAAATTTCTAAAGGTACACATACAAATAGAATCAAAAGACATCAGTAGATGTCCTAAGGCACATATAAGAAATAAAAATGGAACTAGAATTGGAATATCATCTAGCTATGTAAAAAAAAAGGAAAGCATGTAAAAATTATAAAGGTGCAATCACATATAACTAATCAAAGAAAGATTCAAAGTATGAAAGACATGTTTAGTACAAGATTAGGTATATGTTAAGAGATACACAAGTGCTAGATACTAGTGAAATGTCGATATAGTAATCTATGTAATCTAGTAAGTAATATACATTAGTATGATAACCCAAAGTGTGTAGTGTAGAAATGACATAACTTGGATGGTGTTATCATGTAGAATATGCCTTAGTGGGTATGTATATCGATGTGTGTCTCAAATGTGGAAGTAGGAATGCACCCTTAATGGGTATAGTGAATCAATCAAGTAGTTATATGTCACTGCACACACTTAAATAAGATCAAGTGAAGCATGGTAATGTAGATAATCAACAAACCATAGCATGAAACAATAAATGTAATTCCTAGCATGAAAATAGTAATGTAAATCATGGATGATGCATATAGTCAAAATATTTTTGGTATTTTTAAATTTTGTATTGTTTTTCTATGTTTAAATTTTGTATTGTTTTTATATTTTTATATAAGCTATGTATAATCAATCAAAAGATATTATGTACAAGTAGGTGAAGATAGGATGATACTAACTGATGAGTCTCATGGGAGAATACCAATCATGGTGCCCCGTATCAAGGAGTGGAATCATGCATGAATGTGAAGCATGATGAAAATGTTGAAACTATGGCTTTGAAAGATATATATGTTGTAGATAGTCTAAAATATCTAAAGTAGAAACCAAATGTGGGTTCCCATTGTAATTTTTAGAAGTAGATGTAACTATAAGGCTCTTAGGGACCCATCTAGAAGTAGGAAATTCTCTTTAAACATGTGATTTATGTATAAGCCCATGAGATATCAATGAAATTGCTCTAGTTGTGAAAACTATAACTAGAATCTATCTATAATGACAAATTTGTGGTGGTATATGAACCCTCTATACTAGTGATGGATGTGTCAATTATGTCTAAATCTATACTAGAAGAAGAACTATAATTGGTTTTAAAACTAATACTGGTGGAGAAGCTATAACTAGTGACTACAAAGTAGATAGCTCTAAAGTGGGTAGTGGTAACTTATATAAAACTCCACCAACTATAATAACCTAATTAGCATGAATGAATTTCATGCATCTATGAAATATAGATGGTACTACTTGATTTTTTTGAATCCATAGGTTACCAAGTAACATATCAAAAAATCTTACACTGGGAAATATAGTGAAATGTGTGGTCACATGTGTTAGACCAATCTGTAAAGGAAGTATAATATCACCTAATGAACTATGTATGTGCCCACTAAATCTAATGATAACTATATATGTTAGGGTCATATCCTAATTTGGATATCCTAAATGCTATAATAATGTAATGGTGCACATGTTAATAGTGGAACCATTATGAATGGGTTAATTATGAATATTTGCTCTGATAAAGAGTGCATTATAATTTGAATTATCCTCCACAATCTCCTGATCTAAGAAGGATATCAAAGGTCTAGCTAAAAGGACTCATACACACTGATCATACCACTCAAAGGATGTGACTCAATTGAAGGTTCATGATATGCATGGTGAACCCTTGATGTGTCCCCCCTTGATGTGTCCCCTATATCCTATTTTTAATGCTATAGAAATGGATTTGAGAAGATTTTCAAAGCTTTATCTTGTATTGGTCTTTCTTGTGGAGGCTTAATTGAAGTGCCAAGATCAAGTAGGTTGTCATCTATCAAGTCATATATCTTATGTTTCAAACTGATGTATCTATTTGTAGTGTGGCCTAGTGCCCTATGGTAATCACAAAATGCTTACTAATCATATCCCTTAGAAAGAGGTTTGGTTGGATCAACTACATAAATAGGAGGGAGAGATATGATATTACAATCCAAAAGCTATTGTAAAACCCTAGCTAGAGGAACTAAAAGATGTGAGAAAGTATATTGAGGGGGCACTAATAAAAATATAAACTTAGGAGGCTCTAAATTTGCATTTATTATAGGTTGATTCTGCACTTTTGTATCAATGAACTTGACCTTGTATGGGACTTTATTGTTACTTGTATAGGTTGTATTTGGAATGCTTGTATACTTGAGTTTTCCCATTGAAATGAGTTTTACTTCTATTTTATTGTGTATGATATAATTTAGTGAAGGAAGAGAATTGATTGAACATAATTTATTCATGAAGTGATAGTATAAGACTCTATTTGAAGAGGTCATGTAACTCCTGATTTACCATGGGACTAGTCATCTTAGCCAAGATGGTCTTATACTGAAGAACATAGTTCATGAGATGTTCATTTGGTCATTGTTTCTATTGAGAAATTTGATCATATAAAACCTTATCACCAATTTTAATGCTAAAGTGTGCTAATAACATGTCAGCTAAAGGATTGAATGCATGAACTGACTAATTTGGTAAACTACAAAACCATTGTAAATCATAATCCTTTAGGCTCCATGGAAATAGCTTGGTAAGTATCCAATCATTGGGTATAGAGTCCAATCATGCTACATGAAATGCTCTCAATTGTGTCTCTAGATCACCCTTGCCATCATAAAGAGTAAGCTTGGGTTAAACAAAACCTTGTGGTAAGGGTGTAGAAGCAATATGACGTGCCAATGGTGTATGCAGAAGAGCAAAAGAATCTAAAGCCTATGTAGGTCTAGTGGTACCTTGCTCAAGATGTATCACCTTGGATTAAAGAGATCTTATCTCTTATATAAAGGTTACGACATTAGGATAAAAAGATGTACTAGTTTTAACTGGTGGCATAGAGGTAGGTTGAGCTACGATAGGGGGTTGTTGAGACATAGTTTCCCCTGTAGTGTTATTTTCAACTAGCTACTTTGTGGTTTATGAGGATTAACCATTTTTCATGTTTTTTTGTTCCTCTTATATAATTATAAGCATTTCATCTTGCATATCTAGATGTTTTGTTAAGAGTTCTTGAAGTTCTCTTTTATCAGTTTAATCAAAATTGGTATATTAGGTCATCATGAAAGTAGGAAAATAATTTATAATGTGTTTGAATGTTTTGCAATAAGTTTTAATAGTAAATGTGCTAGAAAATGAAAATATTGAATATAAGAAATGAAAAGTCCTAAAAATAGCTAATTGAAATTTGTACAACAAGGATATGAAGCTCCCAAACATGTAACATGATACATCAACAAGTAAATAGGTGTTAATAAATGAAACTAAGGATTTTTCAAAAATATTTATGCAAAATACTATGATTTTTTGAATTTAAAATTGATTTTTTGAATTTAACATTGATTTTTTGAGTTTGATATGTGACTAAGAAATTCAAAAATGATTGGAAAAGTACTAGAAAACAACTAGGAGCTAGTTAATACAACTAGGGATTTTTGAATGAATTTTTAAAATTAGTATGATAATTTTAAATTTTGATATGAATATGTATAATTTTTTTACAATTTTACTTTAAAAATTTAAGAAAAATTAGAATATATTTCTAAAATTAGCAATATATTTTTCCTAGTGTTTGGAATGTGTTTGTATGCAAAAAGTACCTAGTATGTGCAAACTAGAGTTTATAAAAATAAATAATAATTTTACAATTATTTTTTAGAGTTTTTATTTTTAAGTATAAAAAAAAAGGAAATTATGGAAAAAATATAAAATAATTTACCCTAGGGTTTATAGGGTTTTTATGCAAAATTTGAATTAAGTCGGGTTCACCAAATCTTTTATTATTTTTGGGAATAATGGAGTTTTATTCCTATTTAATAAACAGGTCTGAGTAGGGAAAATTAGTAAATAATATTCCTAATTATGGCTACTAATTTTTGAATTTTAATTTCAATTTGACCTTTCTAAAAATAGTAAGAGAGCAAAGAGAAATGTAACTTAGATTATTCTACACTATCCATCTGAGACAGGGTCTGAGAATTCAAAAATAGGACTGGGACAATGTCAAAAATACGTTCCTAAACTTCATTTTTTTATTAGATAGGAGGACCAAAAGTGGGACACCCTACTATTCAGCATTGTAGTCCTTTTTTGACACTATTATCTAGGTGATATAATTTTTATAGGTTCTTCTCCATAGGTCTCTATTACTTTGTTAGTGAAATATCAAAGCTTAGAAGTCTATAGAACTTGCTATGCATCTGTACTACACTTCAAAATCCCTAAGAGCTTTTTGTGCTTAAAATTGAAATTAAATTTGGGAAAGAGATAAAATGGGTTAGTGTTTAAAAGATACATTGGATGCACTTCACACCATGTGTGTGGACATGTTGCCTATATACTAATACTCTAAGGAGGGATCAATCTAATGTAGTTCTCCAATTGAAGTGTTTGGTGCAATTATGTATAAAAATGTAACTAGATGCAAAACTAGGTGTACTTTAGATGGCTAGGGACTAGTGTAAGGGTTTGAACAAGCTTGGAATAATATTGAAAGGTTATATGCAGAGAATATGGAAAAGTACTTGAGTGTACTTTCTTGTATTCTTGTTTCTCTCTTGTTAATGAGTGTCAACCCTTATAAATTGACTTTGAATGGCCTTTTATAGTGGATTTAATGATCATGGGTTAAATTAATTTGCATTAGGATGATATGAATTAGGATAAGGATCTAGGAGAAAATGACCATTTGAACCAAATTTGCACTTGGACAATAGTGCCAAAAATAAGACACCCTGGGTTTTAGTGCTCTTGTCCAAGTTAGGTATTATTGTCTAGAGGGAATAAGACCTAGGGGGATGGATCTTGGTTTGAAAGAGCTACCTGGGTCTTTAAGGGTTGAGTTTGGAAGGCTGTGGATGACTATGAATTGGTGAAAGAAAAGCCTATAAGGGTTATGCAAGAAAGTAAGAGGACCTATGGATTAGGTGTCATTATCCACACTAAAGTAATTTAATTTTGCATTTTACATGACTACAAACCACATGTTTATACTTCTCTATAAAACCAAGTCAACTTCCCCCTTGGTGATGAAATCCAAGTAGGTATTCCTTAGGAAGACAAATGTAAATGTGTTTTGAGTATTGTTTGATTTGGCAGTGTGTGCAAAAAGAGAAAAATAGTATAACTAAATGGTAATTTGAAAAACCAACTTATTATACTGTGTGAGCTACTCTAAGTATGAAAATAATTGAATGTGAAAGTGTCAATTAATTATTATAAAATAGTTATTAATTACCAAATTAATAATGGTATAGAGTTGGTTCAGATAATACTATATGCAAATAGTACATAATAGAGTCGACTGGGTTGATACTATTTTGTGGAAGTAAGAGTCTTTAATAATAGGGTCAACTAGGTTAAATCAATATTTTAGACAAAAGACAGGTTACCAAACTAAGTCAATTAGGTTGACTTAGTTTTTTTTAGGATTTTAGTTTTAAATACTGTAAACTTACACAAATCAAAACTGTAATGAAGTACTGAATTGATAGAGAGAGAAAGAGAGGAACCTTGGCAGGTTAGAAGATGATTAGGATTTAAAAATTTATACCAAAGTTACTTGAATGATGTTTTCAAATTACACAAAGTCAACTAGTTTGACCCAATTCTATAAAACCTTGTGTGCTAAAGCAAGATAAGATGACAAAGTCAACCTATTTGACTTAGTTTGTTGATTTAGATGTTGACTAAGAGACTAAGTCATCCTATTCAATATAGTTTGTTGATCTAGATGTTGATTTAAAGACTAAGTTGACCTTTTTGACTTAGTTTATTATCTAAGACTGAATAAGAGTACTATGTTGACCTATTCAATCTAGTAACCTATATCTGATGAAAACTTATTTAGAAAGAATAGAGTCATTTTGATATGACTATGTGTTGAACATATGCACAAAATTTAGAACTATAAAATCTGATTTGACATAGTATCACAAATATATAAAAATAACAAAATGATAAAAATAAAAGTGTGAAAGAAATCCTACAAGGTTTATATTTATGTCAAGTTTACCAGAATGTATGCAATGCAAAATGTAGTAGATCTACAAATCAATCCTATCTCAAATAATATAAATCCTACTTACACTTCCTATTGGGGATACATTAGATAATAAGGGTCCTGACCAATATAGACTTGTTAGACCTAGACAAAGGATCTCTAACCACAATAAATACCACTAGGTCCTATGTTTTCATATTCATGAAACAAACAATAAGTAAATCAAAAATTTAATCTAGTGATCACCAAAGCTTTTGGCACAAAGTAGGGGGTAATAAACATTAAAATTAAACTTGCATAGAAGACATATACTCACATCAATATCTATAGAATCCTAATTCATGAAAGAGAAGTGAAAATGCATATCTATCTACTCTTACTAAGGAGGAACAAATTTAGGAATACTTATCTTCAAAGATGAACCCTTTGAGCCTCAATCTCTCCCTTGGCCAAGGTGATTCACAAAAGGTTGTTGCGCTATGTAAGGATGACAAGGATAAATCATATCTAGGCTACACAACTTATCAATGCATCTAAAATACTTATCTACAAGACATGAGTTGAATCTCTAAAGAAAGTATGAAACCCTAAGCTTGTTCCTCAAGTATAATGTGGATAAGCATATGTGAAATATATCTTATTTCTTCTCTTTATAATAAATGATAGAGATGAATGTGTTTATATAGGTGGATCTAACCCTAAACCTTTCTAAAATTTTAGGCCAACAAGGTCAACCTAGTTAACCTATTATTATAATTTACAAAAATTAACCAAGTTATGAAACTAGGTGAAGTAAGGGGGTGACCTAGTTCTTAGTAATCTATATCAATAATAATACAAGGTTGATGTGGCTGATTATGTCATGTAAACTACCAAAAATGGGTTTAGGTTAGGGAAAGGGCTAATATAGATGAAAAATTAATAGAGGAGGGTAAAAACATGGGAGGAAAAGCTTAAGGGAATGGTTTTTAGGAGACAAGTGTGTAGATAACAAGTGTTAAAAAGGGACAACAATCATGTAAATCGTTAATGGTCTACCCACCTCATTCTTGATGCACCTCTTAAGGCATGCACTCAGAGAGATTAATACTCAATGAGTTACTACAAGATAATGAGAATTAGTAATTGATAAAGTTTGAAAATATTAAGTGTATACATGATCTAAGCCTAGAGATAAATAAGTTTGACTAAAAAATATGTTTCAATATAAGTTATTTGTAATAACATTGGTATAAGATATATGATGTTCCACTTTGTATTGCTTGTTTTTTTATAATGTGATGTTCTTACCTTCTATTATTTCCCTAAACTAGGGTGGTTTTATTTTATTATAAATTAATTTTATTAATATTATTGGCTTGAAATCACTTGTGCTTTTAAGAATGATATTTAATTAATTTGCATATCCTATACATTCAGGGTCACAAGAATAGTTTTCACATGATATAATATTTCCAAATCCTTGGAAATTATGGAATAAGGAGAAAATTATCTTATATCTTAGTGCCTATCTTATGTAAAAAAATAGTTTCTTTTTACTAATATGCACCTTTTAATAGTGGTCTAGTTTGAGTATTTTTTTTGGTGTTATGAATATATGGACACCACTTGGGGCTAAGGTTTTGTTACTTAGTTTATATATTCACATGTTTGAAATTTATAATAAAAACATCTATATTACTTAGTTCAATAATTAGTTGAGGACCATTACATAGTCATGACTCTTTAATTTAGTAGGAAGAATTATTATTCAGGATATTTGAAATTTTTAACCTAATTTAAATGGATTATTTTTCCATGAATGGCATTAACTTTAGCATAGGAAAAAATAGAAGAGAGTGTATATATATATATATATATATATATATATATATATAGAGAGAGAGAGAGAGAGACATATATATATATATATATAAACTAGGGTAAACCATATTGGGCAATCTAAGTAAAAAATGAGACTTATAACATGGTGGAATAATGGAAAACCTTCCAAAAATAACCTCCATGAACCTTATTTATCTAAGTGGAATTATTTTGGGAAAAGTTTGGATGGATTTATATGGCAGATTGGAAATTTGGAGAACATGTAGAGAAAATACAATAAGAATGGAAAAAAGTAATGAACTCAGTATTTTTAAATGATTCCAAACTTATATTTCAAGCTTGAGGAAAGAAGTATGTTTTTTCATTTTCATTATTTATTATTTTAACAAATTTATAGCTAACTAATAATGGATTTCTATAATGTGGCCATTGTTGTACATTTATTGGGCATGAAATGAACATCATCTAGTGAAATCCAAAATGTGGTAGTTATTCAAGGGAACACAATGCCATTATATAACAATCTAAATTTATTTTAAGCATCAAGTGATACTTATTTTGTATCTCTAGTCATGGTAACATTTATTGTTTCTTCTTGTTGTGTTATTTAAATGTTGTATTTGATTGTGTGTATGTGTGTCTTTTGGTTGAGATGGTAATAAACACTACCTATGTTTTTTAATTCCTCAATAATTTAATAACATTTTTTTTAATTTTCATGATTCCCTTGTATGGATACACATAAAATGGTTATTTTTTCCCTCAAATTATAGCCATTGATGATGGGTTGAATACCTTATTTATGTAGTTTTGATTCACATTGAAATCATGATAATCACACAATAAATATTTTAATTCTTCATTTTTAAATAAATATAACACATCATAATTTATATGTAATCTACTCCTATATACAAGGAGTATGCATTATCAAACTCTAATTAAAAATACCAAAGATTTATTTCACACTCCTATTATTTATCCCACTAAATTTATCTCAATATTTATATCTACATGAGATGTTCTAAAAACTCACTCACACTCACAATATCATTATTTCAAAATTATATTATCTCAAAAAAATATGTTCACATGAAACACTAAATCCTAACATAATCCCCCTAATATGAATATGGGATAAAATAATCACACATTATCCATAAGTTTCTATCTTGAAACAATATTTGGAATTGGTAAAACTCCATCAACTTATCTTGTAACCCTCATAAATGTGTATCTCCCAAGTTTAATTCCCAATTTCTCATACCCCTTTCCCTAAATTCCCAAACTATCTAGGCAACAATCCATATTGATTTTACCTTGAAATATCTTCCTATCCTAAAAAAAATAGGAATATTAAAATATGAATATTTTAAACATTTCATCATAGTAGGGAATTATTTTTATTATAATATTATATTTATATCACACCAAACAAAAACATGAAAAATAAAACTAGTGCCACCATAACATAGTGTGACTCCATCGTTAGTGACTGATGAGAGGTTGTTATTTGACCTAAATAATATATCCTCAATTTATATGTTATTTACTTAGCTAGATACATATTTTAAGCTCAATTTAATTTAATATTTATTATAAAATTATCCCCCATAATTTTGACACTCATTTATTCAAACATTAGTTTTGACCGAAAATGTGTCTAGTACAAAGGGTAAGAATTTTGATGTTTTGACAATAATTTTGAAAAATGACAATTATGACAATTGAAAACATAGATCTAGACAAAAAAATTAAATATTAATTTTTATATGACTTTTCTATACTAAAAAACTCAATATTAAGGCAACTATAGATAATACTATATATTGTCTAAATGATCAAGTATTAAATAATAATAATAAATGACTCATTTAGAATGAGACTTTAATAATTGAATTTATTGACTAATAAAAAATATATAAAAGGATCCTTGAATATATTGACTCTAATCATGAGACTAATTTATAACAAATATGAAAGGATTCTTGACACTTTTGACAACCTATAAAAAATGAAAAAAATAATACTTAAACTTCTAAAAAGAATCCATAAACTACACTAAATAAACTATAAACTTTATTAACTAGTAAAGATAATATAAACTATGACAAATCACTTTAAAAATTAAACTCATGACTTTTTAAAACTAATTTCATGAACCTTGCTTAGTGTATGGTGGTGTTGGGTTTGGTGAGTGTGCATGTTAGGATCTAATGTCATGGACTATGAAAATAAAGTCAAGTCTAAGATGATTTAAACATTTTTAGGAAGTTGATATCATTATTTAGTGATGAGGTGGCTTGAAATATTAAGATCTTAGCTCCATGATGATTTTTAGTGAGTTGGGAGAAGATGATATTGAGCTTGGCATAAGGCTTTCACAATACGAGATAAAACCATTAAAAATTATTGTAATTCTTATGATTAAATGTTTTTAAACCCTAAATTAATATATGTGGGATAGGGTTAATAATATATAAATATTTCAAGTATAAGTATGATAAACTAATCTATATCAAGCCAATTAATTTTAAACTCATATAAATAAATATCCTAATTTATAATACTAGGATATGCTAAATACAGGTACAAAATTTTAAAGATGTTCAATTGATTATAATACCAAAGATAAATGATACCTAATTATTTTTATTATGTGTAATAAAATTTATATTGAGATGAGGTAGAAAGTAAGTAGGATAAATATTTTGGATTAGTCATCAGATTTTGAAAATTGTACTTATATAGTTATAGACACTATCATTGGATCTATATGCTACCATCGATGCTAATGTCTAGATGTGATGTCACTATCTAATATAAAACAATGACTAGATCTCAATGTAATAAAATTTATTATTATTGGTTTTTTGTCTCCTTTATGTTAATATATTCAAATATGAGATATATGTTGTCACTCTTTGCTAATTGATCAAACCCTAGATCTTCACCCTTCTTCACCCTTAAAATGAGTTTTATAAAAATGGGTTAGTGGGCTCACAGTGTGTCAATGACCCCTCTATCACTAAGCACTTACTACATAGCCAATACTCCAAAGAGGGCATCAAAATTATGTATTTTTCCTCTATCTGTGGGTGTGTGTGTGTACAAGGGTATAATATATTATATGAATATGCATGAAATGATCTATCTTTTAACTTGAAAACAATCACTCATGGGCTGATTTTTGAATGCTTTAGACATTTTAATGATTTATCCTATGAGTAATTAATAAATAGGGATGAATAGGGTAGAATAACCTTAGTTGTGCAATTGATTGAATGAGACTTAGTAGGTGTTTACCTTATATTTGTTAGATCATGAATGTGAAGGATTATACTTATATCATGAAAATATCTCATGGTAGGGTTCAATAAGACAAATATTCTAACCCATAGGTTTTGAAACATTTACAATTTGATGAATTTTGTAAACTAAACACTAGATAAGGATGTGGACACTACTATTGATGGTAGTGTCCCTTTGTGGCTACTAGTGTCTATAGGGATAGAAATAATTATGTATATGAAACTAAAGTGAAGGATGTTTATCATATTTTAAGCTTTCTATGTAGTGCAGGATACCTATGTCATTATAATGATATGGATTTGACTAAAAAATAAGCATTTAGGCATAGAGAGATGGTGAGTAGGAGTTTTTTAGCAATAGAGAGGTTTAGAATTGAAGGGTAGATCCTTGATTGATATTTTCTAAATGTACATGACTGAGATGCTATAAATATTTAGTTTTAGTATATACATTCCCCCTATTAATCTAGAAATGCATAAGAATGAAATTACTAGTTTGAAGGAAATAAATGTGTACCTAAGTGTTTACAACACACCTTGCCTTTTGCACAAACCCACTTTGAGTGATTTATTGGTGTATGACCTATAAAAAATATCATGTTATAGTGTAAATTAGTGCATATAATCTTAAATTTTAAATAATTTATAATGATTAAAAATAAAGAGAGCAAAGGAGTATACTTGTGTGTCGATGTAACCATGTTGCCTCTTGATGCTTTGACTTAGTAAATATGATTTCTTATAAATAAATAAATATATAAAATGTTTATACCTAAACCTTGGATAATTTAAAGAGGGATATTGGAAATTATTATTCCCCCAATCTGGTGCAAAGATGAGTTGTGATATAGGTATTAAGATCATTATATCTCAATCTCACAACTCTAATTTAAATATATAATCTAGTGAGGGTGAGTGATTTAATCAAATCATCCTATAAATCAGTTGAGATTAGATTATTAAATCAACATAACCTTTAAATTTTTTTATGTTTAATGATTTAATCACTCAAACCTATAAAATCAACCAACTACTACTTTAGAAAAGGTTTGATAACATACATCCTCATGTAATTGGTGCATCTTGGTGAATAGTTTAATTGGTAAATTTTATAGTTTTTGATGTAATAGCATGGAATATTCACTTTTAATATGTTTTATCTATATTATGTGTTTCATAAATATAAAAAAAACTATTTTAAATCAATGTAAAATTGGTACAATATATATGATTTTACCCCAAGTGTATATTTAAATCATGAAACTGAACTAGAGATTGTATAAGTGTTGAAGTCATGTATTTATGACATGATCCCATTGAAATATTAAGATATTTAAAAAGTGTGTAAGTTTTGAGTTCATGCCTTTATGACGTGTCCCCATTAAAATCTATAAACTATGAAAAATGTGGAGGTCATACTTCTATGACATGCCCCCACTAATATGCCCCCCTCACTTTTGAGCTGAGGGAAATAGAATATAGTACCTTATCTTCAAAGGATAAGGTAGTTTTATAATATGTTTATGAATCATGTATCATATAGGGATAACATGTCTCAGTATATATATAAACTCATAATATGTGATTACGACAAGCTCATGGAAATATGTATAGAGTAAAAGTATAAGCTCAATAAACAATCAAACACACACATAAGATCACTCAATGTAATGAAAACCAAGGGTTGAAGGAGACCTCATATAAGGTACATGTTAAAATTACACACAATCAAAATTAATGACATATTTAAATTTCTAATCAACATACAATGGCACAAGGGCCAACCAGCAAGGAACATATTCAAATGTTCCACCACAAGAAAGATAATAGAAATAAATGTAATACACTAAATTAAGTTAAAATAATATGAATCATAAGTAACCATCATAAACACATCATACTATTCCCTGCATATATGTGTTAACAAAAACATTATTTATCATAACCTATCATGTACACTGTGAAAAAGTTGAGCATGGATATATACATGTGTAAGTATCAGCATATAATCTAAAAAATCATAATATATAAATGATCATAAAATATATGTAAAATGTATTAATCTTGATCAAAGAATTAGATTCCCCCAACTTACTATATGATGCGAGTATAAAAGAGGTCCAACATTTGTATGTGCATATAACATGTGTCTAGGTATGCATGTATCACACTAAAAGATGCATGAAACATGTGTTTATAGAAATGAAATAATATGTTATTTACTAACATAAATAAAATAACATAGATGCCAAAGATTTGATAAAACATGGGTATGTAGAATCTTTTTATATTTATTATTTATTATTTTATTTTTTTGTATTTTTTTTGGAATATTTGAAAATAAATGGATAGCATATGATACCATCAAAGGGATGCTCATAAGTAGATACAAACACAAAATATGGTACATCAAATTGGTGGTACTATGAAGGATAATTCATTGTTATCATATTTGGATCTATAGGACCTTTATTACTCTAGATATATATAATATGACTATGTGGTTGTAAAGATATAATAGGATTATGGGTTCATGAAACCCATAGTATAGTGATATGTGGTTTATTTGGAGTGGTAGTAATTATAACATGGTCAGTTTCTCTATGTGATAATATATGTTGTATAGGATTAGATGAACATTCCATGAAATCCAATGGAATTATCAAGTGCAAAGACCTCTCAAGTATGGCCTACTTAGGAAAGGGTATTTCTTGTTTCTTAACCTTTCACATAGGATTAACCTTATTAGTTTTGTTAATTATATATCTTGGAATAAAATTATCTTGTTTAATTGGATGTTCATATGAAATCCTAGAAAATTTGATAAAAGGCTTCTGAGTTTTAGGAGAAGTTGTCTACTAGAGTGTGCTAATATGACCATATAATGGATGATCATAACGTAGTGGAGGAGGATGTGTATGATATGTGATTTACACTTTCAGATTTTTATTTGAATGATATTATAATGTGTAATTTAAATATTGTGTTTGTGATGATCACTATGTTATGACCCTAAACCCTTTATAGGGTCATCAAAGGTAATCTATTGAGTATCCATGAGGTCTTGGATCTTATGTTTCAATGTAAAACACATATCTGTAGAATTCACAGTGCCTTGGTGGTAGTCACAATAGGTTTTGATATCATATTTTATGGTTAGTGGTTAACTCATGTCAAACTCTATAGGATGAGAAAGAGATAAGATTAGACACCCTATAATATTCTTAAGTAATGATGCTATATACTGAGGTAATCATGTAAATGATATCTTAGATGTATTAGATAAGATCATACTATTGGGTTGTTATGACATAGGATGGGTCAATGTTTTTTACTTTATTTTAACCTTTGAATCCTAAACAAATATTCAAATATGCAAGGTAAAATAATTATCATTGGTATATTGGTATGGTAAATATTTATTTTCAAGAGATATGTTATGCTTTATAAATTTTATTGAGTTTATTACAAAGGCCACATATGGTAATTCATCGATGTTATGGAAGATTTTGGTATGTAAAATTAAAAAGATAATATCTTTGTATTGAAGAAACTTGAGTAAAAAATAAAAAGTGATATAACATAATTTAAGTGAGTTATAATATGATATATTATTGATAATGATGGAATGCACTCCCTTTATTAATTTAAAAGTGCCTATATATTAATATAAAATAAGATATGGTACAATGCTAATCATACAAAAAATGGGTGGAAAAATTTACACCCCATGAGCAAGTCCACACCAAGGGTTACAAAATACCCCTTCACAAAAGTCATAAAAATTGGTCATGAAGTGACCATACTTAAAATGTAAATCACATCACATTATAGCAAAGGAAAATGAACCAAAGTACACAAAACATTAATGGTAACACTTATATAGTAGCAATAAATATGGATGTTTGGGGAAGAGGAGGAGATTGGAAACCTAAAGGATTATCACCCCATCCTCCCATGGTTAAAGGATCTCCATTATTAGGTAAGGGCTCCCAACCATAATTTTACTGTTCATCCAAGTTCTTAGTTTGATTTCTTTTAGGGGAAATTACCAAAGCTATGTATGGGAATTTACCTTGGGAAGGTAGACCCCAACCTCTATTTACACCATCCTACGATGTGGGAGGAGATCCCTAGCCCCCACCATCACCATTTGAGGAGGAGGAACCACTTTGACCACCACAACAAGGAGAAGGTGAGAGAGGCGGTGATCAATGTGGAGAGTAGCTCCTACATCTGGTTTTTAATCACTATCACCTCAACCCACATCTTCATCCCTAGGGGGTGAAGGATTTCTTGGGGGATTAGGAGGTTCCTAGTTGAACACACATGGGGTAATACTTAGTGATCAAGCAAATGCTAAAGATGGTTTATCTCTAGCTAGAATTTGTCTATTTGACATTGGATCTAAAGAGTGCCATTAGAGATAATGGTAATTTTATTAGAAATAGAAAAAATATGTTCCATCTCTTCATAATTAAAGTAAGTATAGTTCTTCAATTTCAAACTTTGAAACAAAAATGTTGACTCAAAATATATACCAAAAAATATTATATTTAGTAGGTAGCGTATTTGAGTCTCAAAAAAGAGCCATCTTACATGTGAAGAATTTTAGTCAAAAGGCTAGAAAAGGAAATGGATCCAGTGCCATGCAGATTGAGCATGGGGATAAAACCAAAAGAGATGCTTAATTGTTTTTGGTTGATGGTAGGCTAGGAAGATGGGGTTAGGCACACCCAAATGTTTAAGCTGATCACCCATTAGCAAGCTTTGGTAGATAAGGCACCATAAAAAATGAGCTTTCTTGGGCTCAATAAAAACAAACCACATTGTGATAAAATGTTTAGCTATATCCCTTTATGAAAGTGAATATTCTACCTAATATTTATCATATCAATTAGAACATGCTATGGATCTAGTAATTGATATCCTAATTAAGGAGTTTATTGAGTGAAATGGGTAGATGTAGGCCAATGCCAATCCCTCCACCAAGGAATAAGATAATTACATCTAATTTTATGAAAATATGCATTGGGTATGCAACCTTGAATTTCTGTAATAGCATCTACATTTGAATTTATTATGTGGTATTTGTTTTGAAGTTGTTTCCAAGTGAGACAACCCATAATTTTTCTACAAAAGAGGTCATTGATAACCTTCACACTTTTTATAAAAAGGTGTATCCCTTTAACCTAGGAGACTAAGGTAAAGGGAAAATTATGAAAATTAATGCAAGGAAACCATCAAAGAGACCTAGAATTAAGGGAGAGGCCAATTTTGAACCCATCACCAGCCCAACTAAGTTGAGGCATAAGCTTATCCCAATCCTTCCATAAAATTTGAGTAAAAAAGGTTCCTCTATTTTTGATAGGCTAGGGTAATAATAAAACAATTAATCCTAGGTCTTGCCATGCTTTCCTACTATAGGGAAGGCCCTAAGAAATACAATGGTGAAGAAGAATCTTCCAAGCCTCATCCCCAAAAAGACCTCTGATTATCCATTTGGCCCCTAGATAATCAAAGGTCTTTTTGGGGATGAGGCTTGGAAGATTCTGAGGGTTTGGGTCACCCAAAGGATTTTGAGGGTTTGGGTCTTCTTAAAATATATATTATTTCTCATAACTATCAATATTGTAAACTTTTATCCACATCAACAAACATATATATATATATATATATATATATATATATATATATATATATATATATATGTATATATATATGTATGTATATATATATATATGTATATATATATATATGTATATATATATATATGTATATATATATATATATGTATATATATGTATATGTATATATATATGTATATATACATATATATATATATACATATATATACATAGATATACATATATATATATATGTATATATACATATATGTATATCTATGTATATATATGTATATATATATATATATGTATATATACATATATATATACATATACATATATATACATATATATATATACATATATATATATATATGTATATATATATACATATATATATACATATACATATATATACATATATATATATACATACATATATATATATATATATACATACACACACACACACACACACACACACACACACACACACACACACACACACACACACACACATATATATTATATGATCCAAAAATTACCATCATTGGGATATATTATTCCCACATCCACACCTGTAACCCCTGAAACCTGAGCACCATCTAAGTGTGTAGTTTACAAATGAGAAATATTATTTTTCCAATCTATTCTCTAGTTTTTAATGGCTAGGGGTAAATAATTTTACACATACTCCCTATAATATTGTGAGCATTTGTATTGATTTTAGTACTTAAATTTATTTATATAATTCATTAATCCCTTTATCTATTCATCTTCCCCTAAAATATATATATATATATATATATATATATATATATATATATATATATATATATATATATATATCACTTCAATCAATTGTTTGCATGAATTTTTTATAAAGGTGGTTTTAAATTTTGAAAATAATGATTTGGAGGAAAATATTTTTGAGAATTTTTTTCATTGATTTCAAGGTTGATTTCATTTTATGTCAAGGTTTATGTCATTGATATCAATGTGCATCTAGTGAAGATGCATGTGAGTGATCTGTGAGTTATGAGCTTGTATGTTTGATGTGACAAGGAAGTCATGTGAAAAGAGAAAATTTGAAGGAAACCTATTATATCTCTATTGAGAGATAAATTTTAGGCAACGTAATGATTATTTTGAGGTTGTTGTCAAGGTTCAGGCCAAGGTAAGCATGTTTGAGTACTAGTCTTTGACCACAAGGTGTCTTTGATAAGCCTAGTCATATATAACTTAGTCATATCATGAGCATGTACATGATGAGCATGAAGAGGTATGTACATAAGTATGACATTATTTGAGTAACAATTAAGTCTTTTGATAAATATGTAAAATAATTAAATAGTGTTTCAAGATCATTTGTCAAAGTTAGTCAAGCATTTGAACCTGGTAAGAGACTTGACAAGGTTTGTGCATAAGATGCCTAGTCTTGTGCATGAAAGAGCATGATGGCCTCGTGAGATGGATGCATAGATTAATAAGATTATATATTATATTTTTTTTACCATGAATATGATACATTTGATTAATCAAGAGAGTTTCAATGCGAGCCTACAGAAGGGAGACCTTAAGTCCAAAACTACAACTAGACTAGTTCTAGACCCTACTTGACCTAATGAGGTGTCATGAGGTATTGTCAAGGCATATGAAGGATTTAAAGTAGTATTTCATCATGATATAGGTTAATTTAGTTTTTATATGATATTTTGAGAGATTTTACATTGATTATAAGGTCATTTTCAAGACCTAATTTGACTTGAAAGTTAAGGACTAAGCAAGCAAAGAGAGAAATGGTGTCCAAATGAGGTATGAGATTTAGATTTAAAGATAAGTGTGAATATGTGAGAATTTTAAAAAGTGTTTCATGTTTTTTCAAGTATTTTTACCAAGTATTAGGTCAAAATTTAAAGGTTAAGCCAAGAAAAAGTGATTTGATGTCTCTCATGTGCATAGAATGAAGGGTTCTCAACCCGCGAAGAAATTTCAAGTGTTCATTGGCACATTAAAACTCTACATGAGAATATAATATATTCATGGTAAATAGGTAAGTCCCCTATATAAATTTTCCATCCATTAGTTTCTGGAATGAGGGGATAAGCTTTATGAATGACTATTAAGACTAGAAGATGGTTTAAACCCTTAAAGAACCCTAATAGTGACCCATTGTGAAAGATATTATTATAAAGTCATTATAATGGATTTATATGTCAATTTAAGTAATTATATGTTGTATTAAACTCTCCCAATAGTCTCTAGGTGTGATTGGTTTGTCATAAGAGTGAGTAGACCCTACAAAAAAGGCCTTATTTCATGGAAATTTGTTGTATCAATCAGAGTTGACCAATTTAAAGTTGATAAATGGATAAAGGTTGAAGATTTAGACTTTTATTTTATTTACATGATGGTTCTTTAGAAGGTTATAAACCTTAATTATTCTAAATCAGTCATACAAGTTGACCTATCACTAAAAGGCCTAATTGTGCAAAAAGTGAGAAACCTAGACAAAAGTGAGATGGTGTTTAGGGATGTGTTATCATGGATTAGGGATGAATAAAAGTTCATGGATAATTTATTAAATAAATTATAATGTTTGATATAATTTTTTGTGATTATTGGATATGGTGAAAATGTTGCTCATAAGTTGACTTGTCTAATACAAATGAGACAGTGAAGGTGTAAGGTTATGAGATTGGTCTATAAGACTAATATTAAAATTTGAAAAAAATGTCATTTTATATAAATATGATTTAATTATCTGATAATATAATCCATATTTATCATAATTATCTAAAAAAATTTACACGTGTTGAAGGTCATTATCACCTTGACTTTATTTCAAAGCAAACTGGCGATTTTGGGTAAGCAAGTTGTAGTGATGAGGAGGCTCTTTGTACCCTAAGTTGATGTATTTAATAAATTTAATGTTATTTTTTATGAACTAAATGACCTATCCATATTTTTAATAATCTTATGATTTATTGAAAGTGATTGGAGTGTTGAAGCCAAAATAGTTTGACTAGGTTCAAGTTTGACTATGTGTACTAAAGACAAAAGCTTGGTCTACAAGACCATTATTTAACATCAGGCTTTGTGATATTTGTACTTTTAATGACCTATAGATGTTAAATAATATTTTTAAGGTGTTATTTATCATGAAATTTATCTTTAAATTTTCAAATATCAAGTTGTCCATGACTATGTTTTGAGGTTATTTGGTAGTTAAAAGTAAGCATCTTACAGAAAAGAATTTGAGCCTTCATACATTGAGTTGAAGCATATATTTAAGTTTTTGATAACCATAAGGTCATTAAGTTTATATATATTTTATTTTTTTCCAATTTTTATTTATAAATTTTTTTTTTAAGCTTCAGTTATTAAAAATACATTTTTTGTGTATACGCAGGCCTACTATGAATAGTGTTTTGAGAAAGAGTTCAAGTGGTGGTTGGACCTAAAATGTGTTGTGGACCTTAAGTAAAGTTTTATAAGGTATATTTTAATGTAATATGATTTTTTAATACCATTTTATGTTTTTTAATGTGTCCCAAGGAAGGCTAAGTGTTATGCGTCCTAAGTAGAGCTAAAGATGAGATAAGGACTAAATGAGGAAGGTCATACCTAAAGGGAATAAAATAAAATTTGATCCATTTTTATGAATTTTCCTAAGAACCATTTCATGTCCAACCTAAGAGGTTAAAGTTTCATAGCTGACTATGGTGTGTGAGAGCAAGAGACTAGTATAAAAAAGGCAATTTTAGGCCTATTTGGGAATAAAGAACATAAGCAAATAGAATAACATATTTTAGAGTAGAAGAACGTATTCTAGATCATCAGAGGAGGATAAAGGATTAGTGATGAATATTTTATAGTGGTTATGTGTATGAAAATCAAGGTCATATGACCTATTCATGTCAAGAAGAAGACTAGTTGAGTGAAGAATATTAAAAGGTAGTTTGAGAGGGTTTGAAGAGAGGTAAGAGTTGAAAAAGGATATCATCAACTATTATAAGAGAAATAAAGTGTTCCAAAGGTGATAAAGAGTTTTAGGTAGCTAAGTTGGTGCTGAGTCATCTAGGGGGTTGGTTTTATTGGAGATTTGTTACTAATTTCATGGTGATGTCATGGAGGTATCATGATGAGTGGATGAAGTGCTTTGATAGCCTAAGTAATAATGACAAAGTGTGCAATGTGTTTGTCATAGTGTACTTGAAGTATTATTTGTTAATATCTAGCTTTTGACTCATTAGATATGTTCAGGGATGAGTGGTGATTGGATCTTGTGCAATATATCCCTAAGATGTTATATATACTTTGAGAGCTTGTGTGCATAAATGTATTGATTTGGTAGTCCACAATTTTTATCTAGATACTTTGGGTCCAATGGCAAAAAATATAAGTAAGCAATTTGTTTACATCACCATTGCCATGTGTGGATGAGTCAAGGGGATTTGGTCATATGGTTTTGATGATGGTAGTCCCTAGTTGTTATGCACCATATCTCAAGTCATGAATTGAAGTGCAGTCAAAGATATGAAGGTGAAAATTTTGATTATAAGACATAATTCATTTTTTCCCCATACTTAGCCAAATTTTCAATGTGCCTAGAAAGAGTCGAGTAAGAAATTTTATGATGGAATGTCTCACATGTGTGTATGTTTTAATAGAAGGTGATCATATGGGTTTATTCATTTTTAGACCTAGTTTATTTATGATAATTTTTAGATCATGCGATGAAGTGCATTCAAATATATGCTTATGTAAAGTTGGGATCCCAACTAGTTTGACTATATTTTTCCATACTTAGCCAATTTTGGAATGTGGCAAGAAGAGCTAAGTGATCATTTTGATGGTGTCATATCTTACACATGTAAAGGTGTCAAGAGAAACTGATCATATGGGTATTTTTAGTTTTGAGCATAGATGATTTGTGCTAAATTTGAGATCATGAATTGAAGCATGAAAAAAGTTATGTAGGAGCAAATTTTTTCTCCTAAACAAATTATAAGCATAGTTGGCTCTATGACAATAGATTTTGAGAAGTCATTTCAATGGCATAATATCTTGCACGCATGAAGGTTTTAGGAGTAGTGTGTAATATGGTTGGATTCTCCTATGTAAGGAGATCATCTAGTCCAAATTTGAGATCATACATCAAAGTGAAAAATAAGTTATCAAGGTTAAAAAATGGCTACTTAGGTATATTGAAAGGGTCCCCATACTTAGTCATTTTTAAAAGAGTTAAACCTTGAGCAGGATCAATGATGTGTGTTTCTCCAAGAATTTAGGAAGCAGTGAGATGAGGATAGGTACATGATGTTTAATGACTAAGCAAAATTATAGGATAAGGATCCAATGATAATTAGGCATTCATATAGATTGATAAAATGGTGAGTGTCGATCATTAAAGACCTAGTTGATCTATAGAGATTGACTGAGTGCATTGAGTCAACATTTCAATATTTCATGAGATGAAGTCAAAGTGACTATTTTTTAATGTTAGGCTTTCATAGACTATGCAGTAAATTATATAAAATATCAATGGTGCAAGTTTGATCTAAACCTGAGATGACACAAGATGTGAGCACATTTTTTGAGGTTTAACTATGACTATTGATATACAAATGTTTGAGTTTAACATAGGGAAAAACTAGATTTTTGTATTTTATCTATATCTTTTGATAGAATTCAAATTTACTAGTGTTGTAAAAATAAAATATGAATAATACTCCATGGCACATATAATGAACCTAATTTAAAGATCTAGAAGTGTGTAAAGTCAAAGATATTAATTTTCAAAGTTGACTATGTGTTTGTGCGTGTGTTGAAAATGACCTAAGAAGGACATTTGAGCTTGTTTTGATGTTTTTTGATGTCTCTTGATGAATTGGCTATTAAGGAGTGATGTAGACTCCATAAGGATGATCTATGAGTATTTTTGATGTGTGATCAATCTATCTTGAGTATGAAAAATGCTTAATAAATTGATTGTATGTTTATGTTTGGTAATGGTGTTCCTATGTATAAGGTCTTTTTTGAGTTGATTGAGCATATGTAGAAGTGAGAAAAGGTGAATATGATAATTTGAGGATGTCTTAGGGGACATAAGGAGTGGGTACATGTTCTTAGAAAGTGGTCTGGTGTTCTTAATTTTTTTGAAGATCTATCAAAAAGGTGGATGGGTCTCCATAGGACCTAAAAATGGCTTAGGCCTATTTAAAAGTGTGGTGTGCTTAAAAGTGATCCATGTGAGATGCCTTAAGGGTGAAGTCATGTATTAATATTGATAAGGATTATTATGGATGTGATAATTCATAATTTCTATATATATTGAAACCAAATGTGTTGGGTTTTAGAATAGTATGTGAGAGACTCTGGGTGAGAGATTTGGGAGAGATTAGAGAGAGGCTTGTGTGTGTGTTTTATGGAGTGAAGGAGGGGTAGAGTTCCCTAAGGATGAGTTGAAGAGTATAATGGATTTAAGACTATTTTTATGACCTATATGTCTTAATTATATTGGTATAATAGTGCTCTTATAGATTGAGTGTGAATAAAGGTGAAGATTAAGAAATCAGAGATCCATCATCAGGTGTTGAAGACATCATTTCTAAGGTGGAATTGTTCTTGTCAAGGAGGGTCTAAAGGAATTTATATTCTTATGGGAAGTTTTTCATTATGAAATAGGGTTTCACTAAAGACATATTATTATAATGACTTGATCAAAGTTATAGGTCAAAAATATTTGATTGAAGGTTCCTGATCAGAAGGACTTGATCAGTCTCTTGTTTGTGATCATCATATAGGATATTAGTCCATGTGTTTGTAAGGTTGAGAGTGGGTTTTATTCCCAAAGAGGGTTTCCCATGTATATATTGTGTTGTGTATGTGATCTTACATTATTTTCATTTTTCATTGCTATGAATGATCTATATGTTTCATGAATGATTTTATTAAATGCTTAAGTATTTGCAAGGGTTTAGAAATTGGGTTGGATTATTTACCACCATTGATTCACCCCCCCCCCTCTTAGTGGATTGTACCTCTATCAATTGGTATTAGAGAGAGTTCCTTTGGTAAAATATTGATAGCTTGAAGGTGATCCAAGGTAAAATGGCTATTTAAAATATGCAAGGTGGTTTCTCTACTAAGCATGCACCAATGTTAAATGGATCCAATTATAATTTTTAGAGTGCTAGGATGAGGACATGCATTATGTCCCTAGGGTTTGATGTTTGGAAATTTGTTGTGGATGGTTATGTTGTTCCTACTAATCCTCCATCTAATGTTGTAGACAAGAAGCTATTTGAGAATAATTCTAAGGTAATGAATTCCATCACCTATGGTCTTAAAAAAATTGAATTCACCAAAGTAATTCATTTAACATCTACCAAGGAAATACGAGATAAATTGAAGACTATTTTTTGATGAGATTCAAAGGTTAATTTGGAAAAGTTGTAGACTCACAAAAAGCAATTTGAAATTCTCAAGATGAATGAAGAAGATAATTTGGCATCCTTTCTACATAAAGTTGATGAGATTGTGAACATCATCAAAGGTCTTTAAGAAAACCTTGAAGAGGATACTATTATTCAAAATGTATTAAGGTCTTTATCTCCCAAGTTTGATCTAAAATTTTTTGTTATAGAAGAGAGTTATGACCTTACTCAATTTAAAATGGATCAATTGCATGGCACCCTTACTTCCTGTGAAATGAGGAAGAATGATGATATACCACCAAAGAAGGAATTAACTTTCAAGATTGAGTTGAAGACAAAAATAAATTCCAAGGTAATAATTTCAAGGATGATGACATTCATGATATAGATGAGGATGAACTAATTGCTTTGATTTTAAGGAAATTGGGAATAGTTTTAGGTAAGTATAAAGGTAAACTACCCCTCAAATGCTTCAATTATGGTGAGATAGGACATTTTTCTAATAAGTGCCCTCATAAGTATAAAAAGGGAGATGATGAAGAGAATGATCAAGGTCATGATGATGGGAATAGATATTTTAGGTTTGATAAAATCAAAAAGGGATTCAAAAGGTTTGAAAATAAAAATAAGTACTTTAAGGATAACAAGAGTCTCTGCACCAAAGAAGATTGCAACTCATCAGATGAGAGTGAAGGAAATGACTCAAAATATGATCATGAATATGATGGTTCTAATAAATATGAATCTCTATTCATGGTTGAGGAAGGAACTTTCTCACATCAAAGGGAACCTACTTGGAGTGATTTAGATGATGATGAAGATGAGGTGGACTATGAGACTGCATTGACAAATGCTCATGAAGATCTAAATATTGAGAAGAAGATTTATAATAAGATGAAATATAAACTCAAAGACTTTGAGGAGTAATTCAGTGTGTTTGAGTCAAGAATGGATGATGATGCCAAGGAACATGAAGATATGGTTAAGCATCTTAGTTGTTAATTGGAAATTTTGTCTACAATCCTAGAAGATAAATAAGATGAATGTGCAAGGTATGTAATTGAAAATGAGTCATTAAAATTTGAGTTAAAGAAGGTATCTATTAAGGTAATGTCATTTATGAAATTTGAAAATTGTTTAAGTGATATAGACAACATTCTAAATGATCAAAAACATGTAAGTGTAAGACTAGTCTTGGATACAAAGAAAAACTAGACACTGCAACTCAAGACAAGATGAAGACTAATGTGAACAAGGTGGATCAGCCTTTGAAGATAAATCATTAGACAAGGAATGAAGGTGCTGATATAATAAAGACAAATCAGATTAGATAGCCAAATACCATGAGGTATGCAAATTTCAAGGGTTACTACTATACTTGTAATCAGTTTGGGCATAGAGCTAGAGAATTTAGAAGACATGCTAAGAATGAATTTTCATGGAATTATGATGGGGGTCATCAATCAAAAGGTGTAAGCAAGGTTGAGTGTCCCAATTATCATGACATAGGACACTTTACAAAATGTTGTCCATTTAAGGTAAGATAATTTGAGTTTCGTTTGAGAGATATTGAATGTTATAATTGTTATAACTAAGACACATTGAAAGATTTTATCCAAATCTAGAAATGCAAAAAGAGTTTCTTACAAAAATTATGGTGTGCTTCAATTTTGAATAGAGAGGTCACATTTCTAGATTCTACAAGTAAATCCCTATAAGACAAAATAGATTTAATTAGGCTCTTAGATTTCAAGAAAGAAGACAATTTAATACATGGAAACCAAAGGTGGTAAGTATGAGTCATGATGAGACTACAAGTCCAAGTAATTTTTTTTCTATGATGGATAATGCTTATGAAGTTAAAGAGTCCCAAGAGGTCTCATTGTCTTCTCATGTTGAGAATGAAGAGACTAAGCTCAAGTAAAAGACCAAGGTGTTAGTTAAATGTAGTTATAAAGTATTTATGGATCCATGTGAACATCATGTTATTGTTAAATAAGTGCCTAGTGATGAGGATCTAAGCTACAAGGAATATTATTAAATTGAATAGGTATGCCATGAATCTATGTTGTCTCCATGTATTGATAATCTAGTCATAGAAGAAAAGGAGAATGTTGTAGTATTTGAGGAAGTTGTTTCTCTAAAGCCAAAGAAGAATAATAAGAAATGTAAGTATATTCTGAGTAAGGAGGAAGAAGAATGTGAGGATTTATTTTTGTTTTAGAGCATTGAGGTATAGAGGGTGTCTCTATCTATGCTTCTTAAGAAACTCCTTTTAAGTGGAAAAGTAAGTTTTATTGTGGTGTTTTTTAGTTAGAACAGTCTATAGGGTCAGATTGAAGGTTCTCAGATGGAAAAGGATCATTTGTGATTTATCAAGGTAATATTTATACATGTAAATTTTTCTTGACCTTAATCTAGTATGATCTATGTGGTTTTATGATCTAAAGGTATGTTGAAGTCAATATAGATATTTTTGTTAACTCTTAGTTTTCCCAATTTGTTCTTAAGAGCTTACAGGTCCTAAAATGAGTTATATGAAGTCAAGGTTCCCAATGATGTGGAACTTGAAATCCTAGTCTAGATGTGTGTAATAGTTGTTCTAGGTGTACAATAAGTTTTAGTAGTGGGCATTGATTGAAAGGTGTTATGTTGACTCTATTTATTTTGAGATTTTAGGGTTTTGGGCTCTACTAAGAAAAGTGGTCTACCTTATGAGTTGAGTTCTAAGTATTATTAATAATTTGAATGGGATAAATGGGTTGTTAAATCAATATTAATATGGATTTGAAGGTTTGTGTTTCTCAAGTTATTCTTATTTTTGTCAATATGGAGGGTTAATTGACTAGTAGGCTTATGAAAGAAGTATGTTTCAAAGAATGATCATAGTGATTAAAATTTGTGTACTTAAGGGGGCATATTAGAGTGATCCATATATGAAATTTTATGTTTGGAATGTGCATCTACTAAAATTTATGGGCTCTGAAAGATTTAGGTACGGTTACAAGAGGACTAATCAGGCCTCGTGAGAAGAAAAGTGCTTTTGTTCAGTTTATCCAAAAGATAAAATAATGAATGTTTCAAGGTGAGTTATAAATTTTGTTTAGATCATGTTTTATATTTGGTTTGTGGCATAATTTTTTGTGATTGGTCATGGAAATGGTTTAAGAGAGAAGGCTAGTAACCCTACATGGTGGTTTGTAATGGTGTGTAGATATCTAAAGATACTCAAGTGATGCAATTGCTTAGAGTTCTTAAGGGGAGTCTCTTTCATATGTTTATTGGTAAGTTCCATCAATTATGAGGGTTTTTGTGTATTATTTATTCATTATTTGTAGTGCTTGATTGAAGAGAGTGTTGGCATGGAGTAAGAGGATGTTGTCAAGGCAAATTGAAGTAGACTCAAGGTAAAGGGGAGTTTGTATCATCTTTCTAATATGGTCCTTTCCATTTTAATAGTAATTTTAGGTCCTTGGGATCAATTGGTACCCACTTTTTCATTGTGTCAAAGGGGGAGAAATTTCATATTGTGGGAGAGCTGGAAGAGAGAGAAGGTGAGTTGTATATTACTATATATGATGTTTATTGACATCAATGACAAAGGGGGAGATTATTGAAGAGTTTTTAGTGATGTCATGGAGGTGTTTTGGTGAGTGGATGAAATTATTTTATAGCCTAATTAATAATGAAAAAGTGTTTAATGTGCTTACCTTAGTGTGCTTAAAGTATGCTTGGTTTATCTCCAAAGTTTGACTAGTTAGAGATGTTTAGGGATGATATAGTGATTAGAGATTATAAAATAAGTCCCTAAGATTTTATCTATTTTTTGAGATCTTATGTACATAAATTCAATTCATCTGGTAGTCCATAGCTTTTATCCAGAAACTTTGGGTTTGGTGGTAGAAATTTTGAGTAAGCAATTTAATGACATCACTAGTGCCATGTGTGGATGAGTCAAGGGGAATTGGATATATGGTTATAATCACAATAGTCCATAATTATTATGTACCAAATATAAAGCCATGCATTGAAGCTCGATCAAATATATGAAGGTGAAATGTTGGCTTTAAGATAGAATTCACTATTTTCCCATACTTAGCCAAATTTGTAATGTGGCTAGAAATAGTTGAGTGAGCAACTTGATGATGGAATATCTCACATATGTGGATGTTTCAGGAGAAGGTGATCATATGAGTTTTTTTATTTTTGGATCTAGTTTATTTTTTCTAATTTTTAGATCTTGAAATGAAGCGCATCAAAATATATGCTTATGAAAAGTTGGGCTCCCAAGTAGTTTAACTATGTTTTTCCATAGCCAATTTTGAAATGTGGTAGGAAAAGTTGAGTGAGAATTTTGATGGTGTTATTTCTTGAACAAGTGAAGGTTTCAAGAGAAACTGATCATATGGGTTTGTTCAATTTTGAGCATAAATGATTTTTGTTAAATTTGAAATCATGCATTTAAGTGCGACAAAAGTTATACATGAGCAAAATTGGTCTACTAGACAAATTCTAAGCATATTTGGCTCTATGATAGAAAATTTTGAGAAGGAATTTTAATGGCATAATATCTCATATATAAAAAGGTTTTAGGAGTAGTGTATCACATGCTTGGAGTCTCCTAGGTTAGAAGATCATCAAGTCCAAATTTGAGATCATGGATCAAAGTGAAAAATAAGTTATTAAGGTTCAAAAAAGGCTACTCAGGCATATCGAAAGGGTCCCCATATTTATTCATTTTTAAAATATTTAAAGCTCGAGTAAGGTCAATGGTGCACATTGATACAAGAATTTAGGAAGTAGTGAGATGAGGATAGGTGCATGATGTTTAGTGACTAAGCAAAGGTACATAATAAAGATATAATGGTGAGTGGGTATTCATATAGATTGATTGAATAGTGAGCATTGATCATTAAAAACCTAGTTGATCCATAGAGATCAATGGATCATGTTGAGTTAACATTTAAAGATTGCATGAGATGAAGTCAATGTGACTATTTTTTAATGTTTAGCTTTAGTGGACAATGCATTAAATTTCAGACAAGATCGATGGTGTGAGTTTTATCAAAAGATGAGATGACATGAGATGCAAGCAAAGTTTTTGATGTTCAAATATGACCATTGCTATTCAAATATTTGAATTTAACATCAAGAAACACTAGAGTTATATATTTTGTCCATATATTTTGATAGACGTCAAATTTACTGGTGTTGTAAAAAGTAAAGATGAAAAGGACTCCATGGTGCATCTAGTCAACCTGATTTAAAGATTTGAAAGTGTGTACTATAAAATATATTAATGTTAAAAGTTTATTATGTGTTCATGCCCATTCTTAAAATAACCCAAGAAGGATATTTGAGAACTTTTAAATGTTTTTTTCATGTCTCTTTATTAATGTAGTCCATTTATAGATATCAATATTTTTTCATCCCCTTGAGTATTTCCCACATAAAATTTATGTTATCTTGTGTTCTTATGTTTCATACATATGTGGATGGTTACTTATTCATTGTTTGATCTACATTCTTGAATGAATGTTCATGAATGCTTAAGTGGAATTTAAAAAAAAGGTTTTAAAAATTTATTCACCTCCCCTTATAGTCATCTTGATTCCAACATTTGGTATCAGATCTTGGTCCTTTGAAGCATGTCTAAAACCTAAAGGAGCTCTTAGAAGTAAAGATGGCTAGTTAAGAAGCTCAAGGTGGTTTCTCTACCAGTATGGCTCAATTATTCAATGGACATAATAATGCCTATTAGAATTTTAGGATGAATATATATTTGATATCTCAAGGTCATGATATTTGGTAGTTAGTTGTGTATGGCTATAGTGATCCTCCTATTCCACCAACTGATGCAGTAGGTAAGAAGTCTAGTGAAAATAATTCTGAGGCAATGAATGTCATTTTTTGTGTCCTATCAAAGTTAGAGCTTGTTAAGGTTATGCACTATGTATCATCCAAATATATATGGGACAAATTTAATACCATATATTAAGGAGACACCAAGGTGAAGGTGGCCAAGTTGTAGACCCACTAGAGATAGTTTGAAAGTCTAAAGATGAGAAAAGATAAAACCATTGCATCTTTCATGTTGAAGGTTGATGAAGTTATCAATGTCATTATAGGATTAGGAGAAGAAGTGAATGAGTCTATATTTTTTCAAAAGGTATGAATATCACTAACTCCTAAGTTTGAATCTAAGGTATCTATAGTGGAAGAGATGTAATATTTAGACAAGCTTAAAATGGATGGGCTTCATAAAATCTTGATTGCTTATGAGATGAGAATAAATGAAGGAATGCCTCTCAAGAAGGAATCAAATTTAAAAGTTGAGAAGAAGTCAAAATCTAATATGATAAAAGATGAGGAATGTTCATATGTTTATGATGATCAACTAATAGCCATATTTACAATAAAATTTAGGTTTGGCTCAAGAAAGTACAAAGGTAAGTTGCCCTTTAAATGCTTAATTATGTCAAGATTGGTCACTTTGCATCCAAATGTCCTAACAAGGATAAAGCTAAGCATGATGAATATCATGGAGATGACAAGAAGTCCTATAATCCTAACAAAAATAAGGAGTTCAAAGATATGAAGGTAAGAAAGGAACCTTTAATAACAAAATAATCTTATATAATAAAGAAGATAACTCTTTTTATGTAAGTGACTCAAGTGCATCTGATAGTGATGATGGTAGTAATGAACCTAAACATGATAATAATGAAATATTATTCATGGCCATAAAATCAAACAATGAGGGTTGATCAAATGGGAAAGGTCTTGTGGTTGATGTAGAATCAAATGAAGAAGAAAATAAAGTGAATATTGAGGTAGAATTAGTGAGTGCCCAAGAGGATTTAAAGTTATAAAAAAGAAAGAATCATAAACTAAGATCATTAGTTAAGGACTATGAGGAGTAGATTAGCTTGTTTGAGGAAATATTGAGTAACACTTCCAAGAAGTATGATGAGATCATCAATAAAATTGAAGCACAAATGGAGATAGTCAATATAAACCTAAAAGCCAAAGAGGAAGAATGCACCAAGTATGAAACTAAAGTAGAATCCTTGAAATCTGAGTTGAATCAAGTATCTATCAAGATGAGGACCTTTATGAAGTTTAAAAATAGCACTGAGACTGTAGATGACATATTGAGTAGTCAAAAGTCTATAAGTGACAAGATAAGTCTTAGTTTCAAATAAGATCAAAAGGTGGTAGCTCAAGCCAAGGAGAAGGCTATTGAAGACAAGAAGGTCAACATGAAAATACCTATCATATAGCCTAATAATATAAGGTATGCTAGTTCATGCATGTTTACTATTTTGTATGTAGTCAATTTGGTCATAGAGCAAGATAGTGTAAAAGACCCTCCAAGAATGAGTACTCATGGGACTATGAAAGAAGTCACAATTCACATTAGTCAAAATGTATGTATGAGTGTTTATTATAGGTGTCATAATGTGGGATGCATTTCAGGATTTTGTGCTAACAAAGTTAGAAGGTCATCAAATAAAAATAGGAGGTTTGAAGCCCTTAGAGTGCAAGAAAGTAGGCAAATGAATGTATAGAAACCAAAGATGGTGAAGATGATTCATGATCAATATATAATCTCAAATAAAATATTTACTATGTTAGAGCATGATTTAAATGTGAAATCAAGTCAGTAATGCCTATGGTCAGCTCATATTGATGATCAAATAGTTGATGAAGGGATGAAGCCTATATTGCAAATCAAACCTAAAAGGATAATAAAGGATATTTAGTCTTGTGAGAGCATGGATATATGGGAATATTATAATCTTTTGTTATCTTAGTGACCTATGGAAAAAGGTGGCTCCATTAGGATTCATGGAGACACTATTCAATTATTAGAAGCATGGTAGATGCTTGGTATGAGGGGGAGTTATTTAGGTTGTTGACTAAGATTGATCTAAGCTAAAAATTGGTCTTGTACTATAATATTATTTTAAGAAGGTATGAATGTATTAATGGGTATCATGTTGCCTTAATACTTCATGTTCTGTGTTGAAGTTTTATTTCAAATAAGGTTGGCAATTATGGAAGACCTTCGTCATTAATGTCAAAGGGCAAGAAATTTCAAGAAGGGAGATGAGAGTGATCAGTTTGAAGAATTTTTTTCCATCAATGACCAAGGGGGATTTTAATGATAAGTGTTGTCATTTATGTCAAGATGCATCTAATGAAGATGTATGGTGAGTGATCTGTGATGTATGAGTTTGTGTGCCTGATGTGACAAGGAAGTCATGTGATAAGAGAAAATTTGAAGGCAACCTATTATCTCTCTATTAAGAGAGAATTTAAATTAAACCTAATAATTCTTATGAGGTTGATGTAAATTTTTAAGCAAAGGTAAGCATGTTTGAGTGCTAGTATTTGAGTACAAGGTATCTTGAGAAGCCTAATCATATCAAGCTTAGTCATATCATGAGCATGTGCATGATAAACATGAAGAGGTATGCACAAAAGTGTGGTATTGATTTAGGACCATTTAAGGCTTGTGATCAATATGTATAAGCATCAAAGAGTGTTTCAATATCAGTTATCAAATTTTTCAAGTGTTTGAACCTAGTAAGAGACTTAAGAAGGTTTGTGCATAGGATGCCTAGTCCTAAGCATGAAAGAGTATGGTGGCCTAGTGATATGGATGAATAGAGGAATAATAGGTTGTATGATATTTTTTTAATCATGCATAAGAGACATTATATTACTTATTATAGTTTTAATGTGATCCTACAGAGGTGAGACCTTAAGTTCAAGACTACAACTAGACTAGTTCTAGACCCTGCCTGACCTCATGAGGTGTTAGGAGGTGTTGTCAAGGCCTATGAAAGATGTAAAGTATTATTTTATAATGAGATAGGTTATTTAGTTTTTATTTGATATTTTTAGATCTTTAAAAATGATTAATAGGTCAGTTTCAAGACCTAATGTGACTTGTAGGTCAAGGACTAAGCAAACAAAGAGAGAAATGGTGGCTAAATGAGGTATGAGATTTAGATTTAAAGATAAGTGTGAATATTTTATCATTTATATAAGTGTTTCATGTTTTTTAAATTATTTTTACCAAGTCTCAAGTAAAAATTTAAACATTAAGGCAAGAAAAAGTGTTTTGAGGTCTCTCATGTACACAGAATGAAGGGTTCTCAACTTGAGAAGAAATTCCATGTGTTAATTTGAATGTGAAACCTATGCATGAGAACCTAATATATTAATGGTATATGGGTAAGTATCCTATCTCAAATTTCCAAGCATTATTTTTTGGAATGAGGGGCTTAGCTTTATGAATGATTGTTAAGACTGGAAGATGGTTTAAGCCCTTAAAGAACCTTAATAGTGACTTGATGTGAAATATCTTATTATAAAGTGATTAGAATGGATTTATATGTATATTTAACTAATTGGAGGTTTTATTTGGCTCTCCCAAGTATCTCCAAGTGTGATTGGTTTTTTATAAGAGTGAGTGGACCCTAAAGAAAAGGCCTTGCTTCTCAGAGATTTATTATAGTAGTCAAATTTGACCAAGTCAAAGTTGTTAAATGGATGAATATTTAAGCTTGAGAGTTTTATTTAATTTACATGATGGCTTATAATTATTTATTAAACCTTAGGTGTGCTAAACTAGTCATATAAGTTGACATATCACTAAAAGGCTTAATGGTGCAAATAGTGAGAAAACCAAGCAGAAGTGATAAGGTGTTTAGGGATGAATCGAAGTGCATGGATAATTTTTTAAATACTTTTAATACATGATCATGTTGGATAGAATTTTTGGTGGTCAATGGATATAATGAAAATTTTGCTCATAAGTTGACATGTCAAGTACAATGAGATAATGGTGTAAGGTTATGAGATTGGTATACAAGACAAATATTGTTATTTGAAAAAAGTTTAATCATATATAAATATGATATAATTATCTCATAATATCATACATATGCATCATAATTATCTGAAAATGTCTACATATGTGTTGAAGTTCATTATCACATTGATTGTATTTCAAAGAAAACTGGCAGTTTTAAGTAAGCGAGTTATAGTGATGAGTTGGAGGATATTTACCATAAATTGATGTATATAATGCACATAATTTTTTTATAATTATGGGAATTAAATTAAATATAATTTTTTTTATAAGATTTTAATTTAGTGAAACTGATTGGAATGTTGAAGCCAAAATGGGTTGATTAGGTTCAGGTTTGACTACGTGTACTGAAGATAAAAGATTGGTTTTCAAGACCAATATTTGACATTAGACCTTGTCATATTTGTAATTTATAATGACATAGAGATATAAAATAATATTTTTAAGGTTTTAGTGATCATGAAATTTCTCTCTTAGGTGTTGAAGATCAAGTTGTCCATGACTATGTTTTAAGTCTACTTGGCAATTCAAAGTAAGCATCTTGCAAATAAGAATGTGAGATTATATACCTTGAGTTTAAGAATATAATGAATTTTTTGATGACCCTAAGGTAATTATGTTTATATTAGGTAATTTTTTTCCATATCTATCTAGAAAAATTGTGTTTATGCTTTAGTTTTTCAAAATAGATTTTCTATGTATACACAAGCCTATTGTGAATAGTGTTTTAAAAATGAGTTCAAGTGGTGGTTGGACATTAAAGATGTTTTGAACCTAAATTTAAGTTTTATAAGGTATGATTTAATATCATGTGATTTTTTATTATCATGTGAGGTGTTTGAATGTGTCCCAAGGAAGGCTAAGTGTAATGTGTCCTAAGTAGACCTAATGGGAGTAGGTCTCCATGAGACCTAAAGATGAGATAAGGCCTAAATGAGGAAGGTAAAACCTAAAGGGAATAAAATAATGTTTGATCCATGTTTATTATATGTAATAATATCCATTTCATGGCTGACATAAGAGGTTAAATGTGCATAGCTGACTAAGGTGTGTGAGAGCAATATACTAGAATAAGAACAAGGTAATTTTAGTCATGTTTGTGAATGAAGAACATATGTGAATAGAATAGCATATTTCATAGAAAAATAAGGTCTTTTATACAATAAAATTAGGACATAGGATAATTTATGAACATTTTACAAAGGTTTTGTATATGAAAATTAATGTCATATGACCTATTCAAGTCAAGATGAGGATTAGTTGAGCAAAGAAGCCTAGAAAGTAGTTTGAGAGGGTTTGAAGAGAGAAAAGAGTTGAAGAATGAGATCATCATATGTTATATGAGAAAAAAATTGATCTTAATTTTATCAATAGTTTTATTTGGTTGAGTTTGTGGTGAATCATCTAGGGGATTGGTGCCTCCTTGTAAGTGGGTTTTTACTAAAGCCTAGCTAAGTTGGTGTTTAGCTATTTGGGGTTGGTGTTCTATGTGAAGTTGGTGCTTCAATAAATTTGGTGTTTTTTTATTATATTATTTTATTAAATTTGTATATATCAGTGGATTTTCATCCCCTTGAGGGTTTTCCACATAAAAATTTTGATATCTTGGTTCTTATGTTTCATGCATATGTGAATGGTTGCTTAGTCATTGTTTGATCTACATGCTTGAATGAATGTTCATTAATGATTAAGTGGAATTTAAATAAAAATTTTAAAGACTGATTAACCCCCCACCTCTTAGTCATATTTCTTCCAACAAATATTTTAAATATGGTATTTGAATATATATAGGGGAAGAGGGGGTTGTTTGAAATTCATTTGTGCAAATTTATTTCTCTATGTTTGATTTATAGATTTGAGTTGTGTGATTTTGATCTAGGTTTAGAGTGTAAAATGGAATGAAATTTAGTGGATATCCATCATAGTGAGCACATGTGAGTGCACTAGAGTCTAGAGAGGATTCAGGATGTGATAATTTATAATTTCAAAGTTTTTTTGGTTTGATTAACATTTAATTTTAATGAAATTAGGTTAAAATTATTTTTTTGTTTATTAAATGATAAATTTGGCATCGATGGTGGTGATTTAATTGAGGTAAATGATGAAATCATCAAAAAATAGGTTAGAGGTTAGGATTAATGAATTTTTCTAATGTTGTGATGAATTAATCCAAAAAAATATCAAAATCATTGAATTTATCCAAAACCCTAGTGACTTCATCATGAAGTATAATGAATTCATCAAAGAGAATGGTAAATTCATCATAGCAAATATAAAAGTTATTATAAGTGTAAAAATGAAAATTGACATGCTTAGGGATAATGAAAAATTAATAAATATGGGATTGTATGATGGTTATGTAGTTCAATGGGGTTTTCATTATACTTATTTAATTATATGTGGGAGATATTACTAATTTTATGTATGTGAAAGAGGTTCTCAAGAGATATTGAGTTGATGGTGAGGTTCATTCATTATGAGTTGGGAGTATTAGAGGTGACTAGATTGTCCTATATTTTTAAGATGATTGAGATATGATTGGATAGGGAATATGTTAGTGAACAAGTTAAGTGTTGGGATAGTGAGACCAACACATTTCACCTACCAATAGGTGAGATTAATGTGACACTATAGGGTGTATGGAGTATTATAAGGATACCTATTTAGGGGATAGACGTGTATTAAAGAGAGGGTGCATAATTAGTGACTTTATACCAATTTTTGGGGAGGAATTTATTCCTATGGTGAGGGGTGGGATAGAAATTGATACTTGTATGGGACTAGATATAGATCCTTTGATAGTTGTACTTATGGTTGTTGTTAGTGGCATTATGATATGAAACAAGAGTGGGAGACTATTTATAGTGTACTTGTTAGATGTGATTGGTGATATGTTACAGAGTGACACATAGTTGACATGGGGACCATGTGTACTATCACACTTATGCATGTATTTACACCATGTGGTGCATACAAGTGGTTTTTCTATAACCTAATCCACACTATTTAAAGTGTGGGCATAGGAGCATTTGGTAATTGAGTACCTTATAGGCCAGTTGAGGAGGAAGATATCTAAAGATCCATTTTTTATGAATGGCATGTGATTATAGTGAGATAATGTACACAAATATGATATGTGGATTATTATAGGAGGATTATTTATGAGTTAGGATAAAATTAGGTGACTTGGATACCATATAGAGAGATCAATCCATACTGGAGAGAGGATGCTAGACACTTACACTATGTGATCATGTAGTGTTACATTATTGGCTACCATGAGTATATTATTGAGTGATATTAACCTGATAGGGTTATGAGACAATTTGGGATTAGAAAGACAATACCATATATCCCTTATATTTTTTTCATGGTTAGTATGGGAAAGAGCAAAGTGGGGTATAGGCATTGATCTAGAGTTTTAAATCAAAGTTGGGCACAAGTGAAGATAGTGGCATTCTATGTGAGGAGGGATGTGGTGGACTTAGGTATTAAAAATTATTATACATTATGGTTGGATAAAAATAGATCACTAAGGATTATAGATCTATATGTGCCCCTAAGACATGGAGGTAGAGATTATAGGTTACATTTAGGGCACATACTCATAATAGAGGCCTACAAGTGAGGATTATGAGAATAGCTCTAGCACATGGTGTTATAAGAGGAGAGAGGTATAGGGAGTAGAGGTAAAATATATATGATACATAGGTTATATCAGATTAGATGTAGGATGTCAATATGGGAGAGGTAGGGGGAGATGAAAGAGTAGAGACTCATTTAGTTGTTATCAACAATGATGTGGAGGGAGATAGAGATAAAAGAGATATAGATATGAGGTTGTGCTATATACACACACAAAGGGAGGGGATAGAGTAGGGTTATTAGGGTTGGTGAGATCATTATAGATTAGGCACTAATTAGCATATTATATTAGGAGATTAAGGCTCATGAAATTGAGATATCAATATTCTAGGGAGATTAAGGTGGGAAAGATGGTAAAATGGAGATTAAAAAATTACAAGGAGAGGTGGATAGGTTAAAAGTTGAGATTTATAGGATGATATCTAAGGGATATAGATTAAAGGGATTTTTACTTATGTAAGATGTAGTGACTTAGACTCTAGATGACACAAGTTTAATATAGAGATAAAAGAGAGATATATATCACATGAATTGAACAAGTAGAGGCTAGAGAGCTATCGATAAGACTCAAATAGTTAATAGCCTTAGATAATGTCATGAGGGATATGGATTAGGTGACCTATTATAGGTTATTATATGAGGAGGTAGTACCATGAGCTTATCAATCACCTTCCTTTAGAGAGTATCAATGAGGAGGTCAGCATCAGGGAGATCAGTCTAGCCAATAGAGTCTAAGAGAGTTGTGGCATAGGGATAACTACATTTCATGGGTCCTCCAAGGAGTACACCATGGTGATATGAGTTGAGCCCAACTATATATGCCCCATATGAGGGTCAAGGAAAGACATGAGATGATGTATACATATTTTTGAGATGTATTAATGTATTGTGACACATTATATATACATATACATGATTCATTTTTGGATTTATACTTGTGTTATGGATATGTGAATGGGTGTGTTTTGACATTATGGATGTGTTTAATTTTACATGTATGGTATATGGTTTGATGGATAAATATGATTTGGTATAGTAATTATTTTTCCTATTTTTGATATATCATAACATGTTAATCCTTTCAGCTTTTATCATGGTATAAAATGAAATGGAAAAATGTATGTATGCATGGTTTAGATAGCTTCCTTTTTCAATTTTATAATTTTTGTATTTCCAACAATAATTCCAACATTAATAACTGAGTAAAGGTTGATAAAAATTTGTTTAATATAGTGTAAAACAATATGCATCAATGGTATAAAATAATAGTGATGATTGTTGTGATGTGCACATAAGGATTGAAAGATTAATTTTTGCAATACTTAGTTCATCATGATATAGAATATCATAATCAAACTATTTATAATACACATAATGATCTTGACTCAAAAATAATATTAAAGAAAAATAAAATGGTTGTAACAAGATAAGATATGTAAACGTGACAAACACACAATAAAATAAAAAAGTTCGCATAAAAATATAAGTAAATGATTAAGAAAATAAATGACAAAATACATAAAATGAGAAAAAATAAGAAAAAAACACATAAGGAATCAAACAAATCAAATGACATGTAAACATAAACAAATGACTTTGTGAACATTATAGGCTAGGGTTGAACCTTTGTTAATCGATATCCATGATAATGTTGAACATCTAATAAGGAAGTCCTAAGAAAACCACATTATTTTGGATAATGATGTGGAAAAGTGAAATCATGTCTGATATGATGGGATGATGGGGGTAGTGGTGGTTGAGTTGACCCTAGAGACCCCATGTCTCTAAGCATGGCCTACATAATCCATCATGGATAAAGTCTAGGTGGAGATATCAGGCCAGATGTAGTTCTCCCAATATAGGAATGGATGAAAAAGAGTTTTTGTAGTGTAAGATCATGATGGGTAGATGAGTGATTTACCTCCCAAGTAAAATGAATGAGTGAATGATGATGTTGTTAAAAAATAGATGTATGATGGATTTAAAAATACAAAGTGTTTTGTGTTAGGAAATATATATAAGAGTGTGTTTAGATATGGATATGTAAGTGATAAAAATGGTAACATATAATATATTCCTCTAAGCATGAGCAAGAACATGGTTACATAAGTGCAAGAGTTAAACCCTAAGATAATATTCCATGAATATATGGTGGAATAAGTGACTAAATGGAAATATACAAGTGATAAATGTAATAGTATTCCCCAAGTAACTATGGTGTATATAGACAATGGGTTACACATGGTGCCAAAAACTATTTTTAAATATGGTACTTTCCCAAAGTTCTAGTAAATTGGTTTTGACTTTTGGATGTACTATTTTAATTTCTCTTTTTCTTTATTTTTTGTGATTTTTTTATATGTTTTTTTGTTGTTTTTTTGACACTTAGGATATGTACAACAACACTAGAATAGATTAATCATAAGACCATTTGATGTTCATGATGTTCATGGGATCATCAATCTCCTCTCCATCTTTCATGGCCAATTTGTATGCTTTGGATCCATATTTGGCAATGATTATGTATGGTACCAACCAATTTGGTTTAAATTTTCCTTTCTTCTCCTATTACGCATTATTATTCCATTGGTTTTATTTGAGAATAATATCACTGATTTTGAACTCGCTAGATTTAATCCTCTTATTATAGATATAGAAAAGGTGATTTTGGTAGACTTGTAATTGGTTTAAGGTATTGAGGCATTTCTCATCAAGGAGATCAATATCACTTAGGTGTGATGCAGTATGATTCATCATTAATAATATTTTGTAAAGATATGCATAAGTATGGGAACTCAACTTCAATGGCTAATGTTAGCTCATTTCCATAAATAATGGAGTTTGGGGTTTCCCCCATGGGTGTGTGGATGATTATGTAGTATGCCCTTAAAGTAGGAGAAATCTATGTATGCTAGTCATGACCAAAAGCCTTGACAACTTGTTTAATAATTTTGAGGATGTTTCTATTTGTTACCTTAGCTTGTCTATTACCTTGTGGATATTAAGGATTGGTACACTTATATTTAATATGGTAAGTAGTGAAAAGGGCCTTGGCATCCTTATTTTTTAATGATTTTCCATTATTAGAGATGATATCAAATGGAATTCTAGAATGGTAGATAATATGGATTAAGATAAACTTGGAAATATATTTGTTGGTAACTGATTTAGCCTTTTAGGGTTTTACAGTGAAAAACCTATGTTTAGATTAAAGGGGTTGAGATGCCTAAATTAGTTAATTAAATAAGCAATAATTATATACTAAATTTTTATGACCTTTGATTTAATTTGACTTGTAATAATATAAACAAATAGGGATAAATAGAGACTTAGCTGAAAACTCACTATCATAGATGATCTAGAGATCTAAGTAGTAGTCTATATTTATAACATGATTTTGATGTTCATCTACTCACTAGATAGTAGTGCCTAGTTTGGACAGTAGTGTCATTTGTGTGTAATGTCCTCAATGTGGTACTATTGTCCCTATTGGCCAATTTTGGCATATATACAATGTTTTTATTTGAATGGATGAGTTGAACATAATTCTAGATGGAATGAGTGGTCTAGAGATATCATATTTCTTACAAAGTTTTTTAAAAACTTTAATCAAACTTAAAGTTTAATTTGAGAAGCAATGACATGGAAACAAGTCTTAAAATTGCTAAAAAAAAAGATTCAATAGGTTCTCATGGTGTTTTATAGCATCCAAGGAGCATAAAGTAGGTTTCACATGTCTCAAAAGTAGATTTTGAGGCTTGGAAGTTCTTGCATAAGCATAAAAGAGCTAGATCATCATCACACATCATGCAAAAATAGATTGGTCAACTTGATTGTACATTTTATAAGTATGATTGGGAGGATTATTAGGGCCAAAAGATGGCATGGACATGAATTTATTCATGCCAAGATCATGCTCTAAAAATTTAATATCTTTATGTTTTTCTTATCTTAATATATAAAGCTTCAAATTTAGACTTACAAAGTGAAACATGTATGTGAACATCAAGTTTAAGCTTTGGTAAATAGCCATTTGAATTCAAGAGCTAAAAAGTGTCTAAATATTGGGAGCTAAGATGAAGATATAATAGCGAGTGGGTAACATATGATATTAGTGGGTCCCAAATATCTAACAACATACATTCAATCATATCAAAGATATCAACGATGAACATCAAGTCAAAAGGTTAGCATGAATGTGCAAGTGACAAATGTCAAGATCTTGGGTGATTAAATAGAGATCTGATGGTAAGTAGGTAATTTGATAGGTCATTGGATATAGGAATATAAATGGTGCATGTGCAATCATACACATATATCTAACATTGATGAAGGGTCAAAGAGTTAAAGGATCTCAAGGACAAACAAGCTCCTACTAAGTGTCATAACCATGTTAGAATGGTAGAAGATCTATGGATTACATTCATTTTTACATAAGTAGATCTATGGTACACGTGAGTTCAAGGAGTTAAATGACTAGTAGTATGATCCTATAGGATAAATGGAGAGATAACAAGTGGCACAATTTGAAGAGCTCAAATCATTATCGATAGTTGAAATTAAAAGTCAAATCCAGGGACTTCAATTGGAGGTCAAACATGTGACCAAGGTTTAACTAGGAATAATGTTTCAAAGGACATATGCCACCAGTAGATCTCAGTTGAACACCATTGATAAGCCATAGTTATACACTCAAGGTTGTTAATGGTGAAGCTCCATTTTTGATATAGTTCTATCACCATTAAAGTCTCATCTCAACCTCTAGTTTAAATATTTAGAATTTACATATCCCATCTTTTGGGGTTGTGTAATTGTTTCATGACTATGATCATTATTATTTTATAAGGAATATCCTCATGTGTAGTAATTCTCAATTTCCACAATATTTAAAGGCATAATAGGTATTTTAGGGCTTAATATAGAGATCAAAAATGGACTATCAGTTTTTGAAGTAAGACTAAATATCTATAGATCTTCATTGATATATTAGCTATATGAAAACCAATAAATTAGATTGGTTTTCAATATATAGTAAAGGCCTATGCTCAGATGGATTAGGGGAAGATATATATTTATGGAGAAATGTCTCATTTGTCGACATGGCTATATCCTTGACAAAGCAGGTACTTACCACCATTCAAAGTAGACATGGAGATAGTTCTGTCAGGATCAAAGATATGAAGATTTTGTCTTCATAAGAAGGCCAAGTGGAATATAGTTTAAAATTCAAAGAAAATAAATTTGGTGGTTAGAGAAGAAATTGAAGCATTCATTTTTATTTAGATATTAAGGATCTTTTCTCTAATAGCCTTAATCATGACTCATCATCTACAAAACAAACCCTTGTCTTCTAGTGGATCTCTCAGCCAATGAGGAAAACTTGAAGACTAATTGGAGTAAATGCAAGATAATTTATCGATGAAGGACTAGTCTTGATTGGACTAAAATATGGTGGAGCATTAATTAAAAGTGGCATCTCATTGATTAGTCTTAGTTAATATGCTCCCCCTCTTCTCTCTTCCCCTTTTCTATATATCACCCATTTTTTCCCATTTGTAAGGATGTTCAATTTTGGGAGTATCAAGGGACTCTTTGAGATATTGAAATATGTTCTCTTCTTGATTAGGTTAAACCCTATCAAACATTTGTAATAATTTCCTCTTGATATAATAATAGACTTTTTTTACCTATCTCTTTCCTCATATCTATGTTAAGTGAGTTGTACATGATGGCATTATGTGAAGGAGAGTCTTCCTCATCCATTGTCCTCCTTTCTAACCTCCTTTAGGGTGTTTTCAAGATATCTATAGGTCCTGATTAGTGTTCTTTCTACCATTTGATGTAAGATCTTAGTGAGTCTTAGAACTCCTCTTTGTTTGCATTCACTACTTCTTAAATCTAGTCTATGAAATACTTATGCACTGAGCTTGATTTTGAGGTTGTGTAAGCTAGTATTTTCTTGTGTTGATTTAGTGTGGGTTCAAGATTATGGGAGTTTCCCATTTATATTTGGTATGTCACCTAGTTATCCTTCTTAGGATCCCTTTCCCCTTTTATAACCTTTTTACCTATGCAATCATTAGTTTAAGTGATCTATCAAGAGGAAGTCAACCTTCTTTGAAGGTCCAACCCCACCATAGGTGACCCAAAACCTAGGGTTATTCCCATTGTGTAGCTCACTTAGGGAGATCCTAAAGAACCCTCTCCAAGGGTATAAATTGATGCTATAAGAATTTTTGGCACACCTTATGGGACTTTATTACATTTTGCATTTTGTTGAAAGGTTATTGGTGTTGCCTTTTAGTTCAAGTATCCTTTAGAGGCACATTTTACAAATACTAATGGTGAATCCAATATAAACATTAGCTATTAAAAGAATCCCAAGTGCCTAATCACCATCATTTAGTATGTATCATCAATCATTTTATCAAAATGCATGTTATTTCATTCCTTATCCTTCATATAAGTTTAGCAATGTTCATGGCTTCACCCCAAGTGACCTTCAAGATTCAATGTATTAGCCTTGTCAAAATTCACCTCTCTCTAATAAACTAGGAAATAACCTTAGGGAGATATGGCTTGATATTGAAAAATAAATAAGAGAGGTTAATAGGGATGAAGGGTACTATAGGTAATGGTAGAATCTTTAACACCAAACTTATGCTCAAGATAAGGAGTTAAGGTTTTAAGAAGAATACTCAATAAGGCAAGACCAAGCTAGGAAAGAAAATGAATATTAATCATTCTTGAGATAGAGAGTGGCCAACCCTAGACCCCAACTACCCTCTCCTACTCTTGTTCATGATTAAACCTAGTCCCTTAGCCCACCTTGTCAAAAATCATCCCTATTAAGATCTAGGCACATCATTGAGGGTCATTCAACTAAAGAACATGAATCCATCCCATCTTGGATATTCTCCTATGCTAATGACCCTAACTATGTCATACCCTCTCTTGTGAAACACCTTATCCCACACCCATTCAATAAAAGGAGAAGGTGGCCAAGCCTTATGCTTTCCCCTCATTGAAATCAATCAAGGAGTGCATAAAGAAGAAAGAGGAAGTGATAGCTGAGGTAGCCCAGAAACTAGTTCAAGAAAAGGAGGCTGTTCCATATACTTTTCCCTCATATAAGTCAATTTAGAAAGGATTTTTGAAATAAGAGGTGCTAGTTGAGGTAGTCTAAGAATTAGTCCTAGAGGAGGAGTTAGTTGTGATAAAAGTGAATAAAGTAACCATAGCTTAGCTTAATGAGTTTGTTATAAAAGAGTTATGAGACTCTATCTCCCTCCCTAAAGATCCACCAAAGTGATCCTTTAAAGTCCCTAGATGGATGGATACTCTCCTAAGCATCAAGGAAGGTGAACTTCTTCACCATCCCACCATTTCCCTCATGGAGGAAGAACCTATTTTTCAAATAATAGAGGAATAAATTATAATCATAGGTGAGTCTAAAGAAGACAACATAAGTTTATATGATGAGGAGATCATCATAGGCATCCCACTCCATTCAGAGGAGGAGAAATTGGGTTTGAACTATTTGTTGTGGTTTATCTTTAATAATGATGAATTAGAGCTTAAAGGCAGTATTGATGCCTTCACATTTGAGGAAATGTATATTCAAGATGAATCTAAAAGTAAAGGGGATTTTAATTTGTTTTAATAGCTTCCAATTGGTGGGGTTGAATATGAGGATGAACAAAGTGTAAAAATTGATGTGGTTGTAGCAACTACCCACTCAATCGATCAGGATAAGGATGAAGAAGAGAAAGAAATGGAGGAGAAAGAGGATAAAAATGAAGTATGGCAATAGTTGTAATGTAACTTCATGGACTATGTAGAGGTGTTAAACCATCATATGAATCCTCCAGAGCATGAAAATGAGCTTGAAAATTAGTGCAAAAATTTTGACCAGTCTCAAGATGAATTGTTTATTGAAGGCAATACTAATGTCTTTAAGAATAAATGGGAATGATCAAATACAGAGCCACAAGAACATGCCATTTTTAACCTTAGATGGGTTGATGAGCTACCATATGTCTCCTTTAAAATTGATTAAAGTAAGGATGGTATTGAAGTTGGCATTTTCTTATATGACCAAAAGGAAGCTCCCTTTTGGGATGACTTAGATCTTTTTTTCCTAAGCCTAGATAGCCAATATTCATGCTCAAAGAAGCCATCAAATGAGGAGGTTTTAAATGCCCCTATAGTATAATTTGGAGAAAACCTTGAAGAAATGGATCAATATGTCTACATTAGAGACATTTTTTTCCCATTTCATCCACTTGAGAGCATGCCAAAAGAGTCAATAATCAAGCATCTTAGCTCACCTATCATGAGCTCTCCAAAGTAGGGTATTTTTCATCCTAGTTCATCACAAGTGAATGAGGTTAGAAGTTTCCAATTTTATCGAAGAGGAAATTAATTATAAATTTTAACCTTGTATATATTAGATTATATTTCATGATTTTTTCTAAGTGCATGTGTGCACATTTATTTAGTAGGTCCCTTGCTTTGTTTAGGTTAGTTTCTTTTCTTGTTGTGTGTTTCCTTTTCCAAAGTACCTTAGGTACTTTGTTTGTTTTATTTATTTTTTTCCTAGTTATTCAAGAGGAAGTTATCTATAAAGGCAACCTTGCATAACTTCATGTTAGGTAAGATCAAAGGCTTATGACTTCATGCCTAAATGGATCAGCCAAGGCAAATAGTCTGGGTTCTTGAGTATATTAGGCATGCTTCCCTATGAGTCACCGAAGATGTTGGATAATTTTGGCCTACATAAAAAGATTCTATATGAGATAAATAGAGTTATGGATGGAATGAGTGGTCCAAAGATCTCATATTGCTTTAAAATATTTTGAAACACTTTAAGCAAGCTTAAAGTGCAATTTGAGATGTAATGACTTAGAAACAGGTCTAAAATTACTAAAGAAAGGATTCAACAGGTTATCATGGTGTTTTATGGTGTCTAAGGATCATAAATCAGGTTTCACATGTCTCAAAAGCTCATTTTGAGCCTTGGAAGTTCTTGCACAAGCATAAAAGAGCCAAACCATCATCACATGTCATGAAAAAATGGACTAGTCAGCTCAATTATACATTTTATAAGTATCATTAGGGGGAATATAAGGGCCCAAAGATTGCATGGACATGAATTTATTTATGACAATATAGTTCTCTATAAATTTCATATCTTTATGTTTTTCTATGTCAAGATATAAATCCTTAAAGTTATACTTGTAGAGTGAAACATGCATAAGAATGTCAAGTTTAAGATTTGGAAAATATCCATTTGAATTAAAATGTTCCCAAGCTTAATGTAGAGATGAAAAGTGTTAAAATATAAAGAGATAATATGAATATCTAATGGTGAGTAGGAAATCTATGATGTTAGTGGGTCTTAAATATTTAATGACACATGTTCAATCATATCGAAAAGACCAATGATGAGCATCAAGTCAAAAGGTCATCATGAATGCAAAAGTGACAAGTGTCAAGATCTTGGGTGATTTAATAGAGATATAATGGTGAGTAATCAATGTGATAGGTTAGTGGGTCCTGGTAGATCAATGGTGCACATGAAATCATATATAGAGATCTAACAATGAGAAAGGGTCAAAGAGTCAAAGGATATCAAGGATGAATGAGCTCCTACCAAGTGTCACAACTACATTAGATTGGTAGAAGATATATGGCTCATGTTCATTCATCTATAAGTATATATATGGTGTGAATGAGTTCAAAGAATCAAAATACTCATATTAGGATCCTATAGGATAAATGGACAACTAAAAAGTGGCACAATTTGAAGAGCTCAAATCAAGATCAATAGTCAGAATTAAAATTTGAAGCCAAGGACTTCAAGTGGAGGTCAAACATGTGACCAAGGTCAAACCAAGAAAAATATTTTAAAGGGAATATGCCACCATTGGATCTCAGTCAAACACCATTGAATGGACATATTTATATAATCAAGGTTGTTAATGGTGAAGCTCCATTGTCGATAAAGTTTTGTCACCATTAGAGTATAGTCTTGACCAAAAGATTTAGAACTTACAGAGCCTATATTTTGGGTTTATATAATAATTTCATGACTATGATCATTACTCTTTTAGAAAGAAGATGATCATGTGTAAGGACTTCTTGGTTTTCATAAGATTTAAAGGTAGAATAGATGTTTAAGGGCCTAATACAGAGATCAAAGTTGGACTATTAGTTGTTGAAGTAAGACTAAATATCTGTAGATCTTCATCAATATATTAACTATATGAAAGTTAATAAATTATATTGGTTTTCAATATATAGTAAATACCTATGCTTAGATGGATTAGGGGTAAACATATAGTTATGGAGAAATATCTCATCTATCAATATGGATATATCCTTAACAAAACATGTACTTACTGTAATTCAAAGTAGACATGGAGATAGCTCTGTCAGGATCAAAGATATGAATATTTTTTATTCATAATTAGGCTAAGTGGAAGATATCATAAAGTTCAAATCAAAGAGATCTGATGGTTAGAGAAGAAGTTGGAGCATTCAGTGTTGCTCAAATATTAAGGATCTTTTTTCCAATAGACTTAGTCATGACTCATCATCTACAAAATAGACCCTTATCTTCTAGTAGATCTCTCAACCAATGAGGAAAACTTGAAGACTAATTAGAGTAGAGCAAATATAGGCTAATGTGTCTATGAAGGACTAGTCATGATTAGACTAAAATCTGGTGGAGCATTCATTAAAAGTGGTATCTCATTGATTATTCTTGGTTAATGTGTTTACCCTCTTCTATCTTCCCCTTTTATATATATATCACCCATTCTTTCCCATTTTTAAGGATACTAATTTTTAGGAGTATCAAGGGACTCTTTGAGATATTGAAATATATTCTCCTCTTTATTAGGCTAAACCCTATCAAGCATTTGTAATAATTGTCTCTTGATGTAATAATAGACTTTCTTTACCTATCTCTTATCACAAATCTATGTTAAGTGAGTTGTGCATGATGGCATTATGTGACGGAGAGTCTTCCTCATCTATTGTCCTCATTTTTGACCTCCTTTAGGGTGTTTTAAAGATATCTACATGTTTATATTAGTGTTTCATATGCCATTGATGTAAAATCTTATTGAGTCTTAGAACTCATCTTTGTTTGCATTCACTACTTCCTGAACCTAGTCTATGAAATACTTATGCACTTAGCTTGATTTTGAGGTTGTATAAGCTAGCATTATCTTATTATGATCTAGTGTGGGTTCAATATTATGGGATTTCCCCATTTTTAGTTGGTATATCACCTAGTCAACCTTTTAATGAGCCCTTTCCCATTTTCTAACCCTTTTCCCTATATAATCATTAGTTTAGGTGATCCATCAAGAGGAAGTCATCCTTCTTTAAAGGTCCAACCCCGCCATAAGTGACCCACAACTTGGGTTATTCCCATTATGTAGCTCAATTGGATAGAGCCTAAATAAACCTCTCTAAGGGTGTAAATTGATGCTATAATAGTCCCCTTTATGGGATTATTCTTACTTTTGGAGAGTACCTATGATTGTGTCTATATGTTATGTTCCTACTTGACTAAAACCTATAGCTCTATGTTGTACATGGAAAACCTGATTCAATGTGTCAAACTTGATCTCCTTAAAATCATGGCATGAACAATAATTTTGTGTGTGTTATCAAGATGGACTGGACATCGTCAACACTCCATTGTTTACAGAGTTGCCTACATACCAATACTCCAAGGAGGGATCAAGTTTGGTGTAGTTATCCCACCTAGTACTTGATGTATGTGTAAGTGTCTGTCATAATGAGAGTGGCCTTGGAAACCTTGAATGTTATCAAACTTTTAAATTCTTGAAACTAGACTTAGGGCTATTGTAGATGGTAGTATGTAGAAAGTAGGCCATAATAGGGATCAAATACCTTGATTTTTCACAACTTTGTCTTTAGTTTGAATAGATTTTGCATATATTTTCCATCTAGTGAATAGAGGTGGATTAGACTTATATTTATAGGGTTATGTTGATTTTGTGGATAAAAAAATGAGTTTAGGTTGACCTTAAGAGGGGCACACATTTGAAAAACCATCCATTTGAAAGATCTAGGGTTAAGGATAGTAGCACCCAATTGGGGAAACTAGTACCATGTGGTTGTAGTGTCCCAAATGTGGTGCTAATGTCCTCTTTGAAAATTTTTAAGCAAGTTATATTGGGATCTGGGATGACAATTCTGGAACTATGTTATGACTAACTATAGGTGACTATGGTCTGCTAAATGAATGTAAAAGTAAGTATAATGGTCAAGGATAGGTCTATGGATAGCCTAGGGATAGGGTAACTCAAGTGAAACTCTTAGAATTTAATTACCACTTTTAGGTGATTACATTTGCCACCTCCCCCTTTATGATAGTAATGTAGCAAAGTGAAATGACTAGTATAAATAAAAAAGAAACATACATGGACTTACCTTCGAAGTGAATCTTGTGTAAATGAGTTTGAATATGTGAATCTAGGTCTACATATGTGGAACATTATCTAAATCAATGTCCAATAATGAATCATGCAAAAATAAACCCTTACTTAAGAGATTATCAAAAGTAAAAGACTATGATAAAATAAAATAATTGAGGAACACTGAGTAAAGAGAGAAAAAAGTAATTAATACAACTCATTGGGTATGTGAATAAATTCATGAACCTAGTGATAAATCGCATGTGTGGATGTTCATAGTGATCATATAATTGAATATATTTAATTGAGATAATGGCTTGCTCAATCCTCATAAGGGTGGCTCAAAAACTCAATCCAATTTTGACTCCATCATTGCCCACCCCTACTTTATAGATCCTAATCTATATGAATAGCTTTGATATGACTATAAGTGTGTCAAACCCTCTCATATAGGTGGCTAAATAACTCAAGTAGGCCATGACTCCATCATTTCCCCTATGTGAATTAGATGCATCTATAACTATTTTTCACAAAGTGATAAAAGTATCTAATTGAGTAAATCTAACTGTGTATTTGGCTATGTGGCCACTTGGGTATATTAGGCATATATGGGTTACTCAAGAATGATAGCCACTATAGATGGAGTAAGGTATGAATCTGGTAGCATCCTAAAATGTGATATCAAGTGTATATAACATAGAGAATGACATGGAGTTTGTCATTCCATTTGATTAACCTATCTAAAGTTGAGTATATGGAAACTATGTGTTCTACACATGCTCCCAATCTAGTATCTAAGTATACTAAATCTAAATTGAGTATGTAATAGCTAAAAATGTGTAAGTGATCTAAATATATGAGTGATCATCCATGAATGATTCCCCCAAATCCAATCAACTAGTATAAATCTGAGCTAAATTAAATGTATCTGAGATCAATATGAACATAACTACCAAACATGTGATTATATCTATGCAAATTTGTATTATACTTGGTGTTTTAGTCTAAATGATCTAGATTATCCTAAATCTTGGGATATTAGATAGTAGTGTCCTATAATGGATAGTAGTTCCCTATGGTGATAATGTCCCAATATGGGTAATGTCTACATGGTCTGATTTTTAAGTGATCTAAACTAGATTTTGATTCTCTATTCTATTTTGTGTCTTCCCTAAGTCCAAAGTCTAAAAGTGAGCTTGTGTACTAAAATGTGTCTATGAATATCAAAGTATGAGTCTAATATTTGTGATAAACCCCTGTGAATTCCCTCTCTTTTGAGGATAGTTGTGAAACCAATGTAATAAATACCCTCTAATTAATTAGATCTATAAAATGTGTTAGTTGGATCATGTGCATGATATTCTAATATAATGTATAATACATAACATAAAAATGTAAATACATATGCATAATTAGGTAATTTAAGATGTATGTTGTAATCTATCATTGCAAAAGGGTGTTAAGATAGATGTAATCACTGATTATAGCATAAAAATTTGAGTAACTACATAAGGGGTAGGGTATGATGTCCATCAAGAAACTGAAGTAGGAAGGGTAAATGCATTAGGTCCCTCATGGCATCAAATATTGGTGTGTGTGTTTGTGTGTTTGTGTGTGTGTTTGTGTGTGTGTGTGTGTGTGTGTGTGTGTGTGTGTGTGTGTGTGTGTGTGTGTGTGTGTGTGTGTGTGTGTGTGTGTGTGTGTGTGTGTGTGTGTGTGTGTGTGTGTGTGTGTGTGTGTGTGTGTGTGTGTGTGTGTGTGTGTGTGTGTGTGTGTGTGAGAGAGAGAGAGAGAGAGAGAGAGAGAGAGAGACATGAAAATACATGTGTCATGGTGTAGAAACATACAAGAAAGCAAACATACAAGCATGTGTGGCATGTAAAGGTAGGCTAAGGGGTTGTAATATAAGGGATATTGGCACATGTCACTAAATATGAGAATGAAGACATACAAGGATAGTTCAAATTTCCACATACATAATTAACAATAAATTTGGTGTAGAGCCACATAAATGGACATGTTCAAATGTTTGCATATAAAAGTAAGAAAACACACACAAGGGACATGGGCACATGTCTAAAGCATGCAAATAGAGAATTGGCATAGAGACAAATAAAAATGGCATATTCAAATGCCCTCAAAGATGGAAGAAGCATAAGAACATAATAAATTATAATCTAGGATAACTATAAATGCAAGCATGTATATTTGTATAATACAAATCTATGTAGATGCTAGGATGCATATATGCTAAGTGTAACTAGTGATATTAAACAAAAAATTTGAGCAATGAGTAGCAATGATAAATATCAAGATAAATTAATACATAACTAGAATGTATAGTATGTAAATATAAAACTTGGTTATAGAAATTGTGTTGAAGATGCCCCCAAGTAGGAGGATGTATCAATGTATGAACTTGGATTAGTGTAAATACTTATAGATGATAACTAGTTTGAACCAGTGTAGTGTGCTAGAGTCCTATCTATAATCTATAATTACTTGACAAGAACAAGTGAAGCATATGTGTATGATAAAACTAACTATATTATAATAGTTAGCAATATTCAATATCAGGAAAGTAGTAGAAATGTAAACATATCAATGCATACAATCTATAAAAAAATTATTTTTTGAAATATTTGAATGTTTTTATAATTTGACATGTTATATTATTTTTATGTTTTATAACCATAAGCTATGTACAATAAAATAAAAATAAAATATGTACAAGGAGAGAAAGAGAGAGAGAAGGAAGTATGTACAAGGGTAGGAACCATATTAACCAATTAATCTCATTGGAGACTCACTATCACTGTGGCTTGTGTCAAAAATAGGAATGATGAGCTCTCATATGGTGTGATTTTTATAATATAGTTTAATTTTGTTATAGTATGAATATAAGTATTTTTCATCATCATAATCATAATATCATTCCACATAAAAATCATAATAACCTAGTGTGATGGAGGGAACTGCCTCATACTATAGAGTTGACCTTTCTAAATTATGCTTTGGCATATAGATTGTGATTTTGTCCTTTGAAATTATGCTTGGTGTAGACATATGGTACTATGGAATCTCTTTTGATATAAAACCTATTTTTTGAATGCTTATTAATTGAGCTTGATTTTGACTATGCAACTTAGGATATATCTCTTTTTGTAACACTTCTTATGTATCTGGATGTTTTTCCTTGATAAATTATGTTTGTGAATGATGTGACTTAGGATGTTTAATGAATCCCAAACCTTATTGACCAATTTATCAATTGCTAGAATAGAAGAAGTGATGCCTTGGGCTTGTTTTCCCAAACCTTGACCATGATAATCATAATGGTGTAGATAATTTTGACCAAAACCGTACCATATTGAACATTTATCCTCATTCTAAAGAGGTGGATTTGTTTGACATATTTGTGCTTGTTATAATATTTCTTGAGTTGGTTATGTTTTTTGAACCTTGTGTTATTTTGAGTTATGCTTTGATAACCATTTTTGTATTATTTCTAAATTTAACCCCTTTTAAATTGGTAGATGTGTCAGTGTATGTTTTTTATATGAAGTGTCACTACATAAGTCATCTATATCCATGATATGTTGTATTTTCCTTTTCAATCCTAAACATAAATCGATGTGGTGCCCATGTATTATATGATATGCACAAAAAATATCTAGATATCCTCATTGGGTGTATAGGAGGTTGGTTGATCAACTTATCTTTAATCATTTCCCTTAGTGTCTCACTTAAACTCTTACTTGACCTTTGAATTATTTTTGAATCACTAGCTGTAGATTTACTTTTTTGTTATTTCTTGTTTTGATATGTAACATTGTTTGCCACAAATTGAATAATTGAATATGTATAAACATGATTTACACTATTGTTCCCTAGAGGTTTTTGTCTTATAAATTATTTGTATGATGTTATAATATTTTCATGTAGTAGTTTATTTTTATTTTTTAAAACTATATTTATCTTTCTCATATTGATAAGTTGATCACATAGAGTTTCACAAGTATAAACCCTAGATGTTTCTATTTTAACATGTAGGCACACACCCTATAAGGAAGAGGTGTGAATAAGATGAGTATGGGGATTATTTATAGTGTTATAGGCTACTTCATCTCATGGAGGAATGTTAACATGTACCTAATTAAATGGAAAGTATATATCACCCTCATGGAGATGAGGAGTAGAATGAGATCTTTCTTGTGCATAATATATGACATTGAAACTTGAAACATAGTTGTTAGCTTATGTACTAAATCATTTATGTGTATAATTTTGTCTGTTAATGTAATTCCATATAGGATAAATATAACATGCTATGAGATATGACAAATTTTAATCAAAATAAAGTATCATATATACATGTGTTTATGTCTTTTTTTAGTTCATTCCAAATTAAATATAACAAGCATGTAAATGAAAGTATTAGACTGTGCAATAAAAAGTGTTTAATTTATTTTGTCATTATGATCAATATGAATTAAGAGATATATGAATCTAAAACTTAAGTTTTAGAAATAAAATCCAAGTATAAATATAAAAGGATACAAACCCTAAGTGTATCTGGGGCTAGGGTTTTTTGAATCTAAGGTTTCTTTATAATAAATTAAATTATATGTAAATAAATTGAAACATTAATATGAAATTATTTTTATTAGCTAGGTTATCTAAAAATATTTAGAAAATTAAAAGTATTCAACCCTAAATTTATTGCACAAAATTTAGATGAATGCAATTTAAGGCTTGAAGTAATGTTCAAAGTAAGACAAGTTCACCAAATGATTTAATCTTTTAGGGTTTTATAATAAAAAAATCTATGTTTAGATTAAAGGATCTGAGATGCCTAAATCAATTAAATCAATATGTAATAAATATGTATTGATTTGTTATGACCTTTGAATTTGTTTGAATTTATAATAATATCAAAAACTAGGGATAAATAGAGACTTACCTAAAAACTAATTATTATGGATGATTTAGGTTCTAAAATTTGAGATATGAGTATTAGTCTATGTTATCAATAGGATTTTAATGTTCATCTACTCACTGGATAGTAATGCCTAGTTTGGGTAGTAGTGCCATTTATGTGTAGTGTCATCAATGTGGCACTAATGTCCCCTTGACAAGACTATTCCTATTTTTGGGGTGTTCCTATTCTTGTGTCTATATTTTATGTTCCTACATGACCAAAACTTGTAGCTCTATGTTGTACCTAGAAAACCTATTTAAAGGTACAAACCCTAATCTCCTTTCAAGTATGACATGAGAAATAATTTTGTGTGTGTGTTAGTAGTATGGACTGTGTTGGAGGCCAAATCTACACCAAGTAATTTGTGCCCTTTTTAATGTTAAAAGATTTGAGAGGTTGAAAATTTGTTGTGTTTTGATATCTCTATTCAAGGTATTTTATTGATTAATCAGGTTTCATGAGAGCCTATGTTAATGTGGAAGGTTGAAATATAGTAATTAGGCCCTTGTCCATGAAAATGCCTAAGTATAGTCTAGGTTGAATATAAATGTTTAAGTCATTATCCCTAGTTTTATCCCCATGTTTTCATTTTGGAAGTTAAGTTCATGTTTATAATTTGATAACTACTTTATATTTATTTTACCTGGTGAAAATGTTCCTTCCCTTAGAATTTTTGGGCCTTTTGTATGAACATAATGTCTAGTGGAGATATGTCTCCAAGATTTTTTATTGGACAAAAGGTTTGGAGACTTATTTTCATTGGACATTTTGTCCACTTCAAAAGTTTAGAAAGAATTCCATACCTTGTCTTTTTGGTCTTAAGTATTTTTGAATCATTAGCTTCAAAAATTTTATCCCTGGTAAAAATTTCAAAGGGTACTTTACCTTTGGATGATTTACCTACACAAAAATATTGAAGGATTTTTAGGATCATCTTGCCCTTGAAACATCTCTGAAGGAACATTTCTTTTGGGCATTTTTCCTTTACAAGATTCTCAAAGGGAACTTTCAAAGGATCATTTTACCTCTACAAAATGTTTGAAGGATTATTTCCTCTAGGCATTGTGCCCTTGAAATTTTTTAGAAGGGTGTCTACCAAAAGGTCCAAAGGATACTTTCGTAAAATAGAGGACATTTTAAATGGTTCTAATAGAATTACAAGGTTATTTTTTTTGGCCAAACGTTTCACGATGGGAAGATTCACTATGAAGAGATATAAATGTATCCAAGTTTCTTTGCATACATTGATTTGATGCCTTATGCTAGAAGAAGAAATGTTTTGGGGCTCTGAATGAAATTATTGAATTACACCTTCAATGTGTTTTGGTGATTGATGTGAGGAATTATCTGATGAACCGAATGAAAGACATGTGGTTATCTCAGGGGGATCCTAACACTTTATCCTAAGAAAATGCCTGAGTTAGATTTATCAAATTTACAAGGTAATGTCTTGTTCATTTACTTTTGCAAGTAATGAGAGATTTTTTAAGGTCAGAAGGATATTGCACCCTTACCCATATCAATGAGGATGGTACAAAGGTAAAGAATTGGCCAAGAGTCCAAGATGACATCTAAGTTGGACACGTGGTAGGTCCTTCAGGTTTTATAATTTTTAGGCCCTTTTTGAAGATTGCCTCACTTACCTTTTGGTGGGTAAGGTGAAAAAAGTCCCTGAAGGCTTGAAAAACATTGAATTGAAAATTTTTGATTATATGGATCCATATGTTTCAAGGAGGATTACCTGGCATAAAATAAACATTTGTACTTTCTCTCTCCTTTTTTGAAAGAAGATAAAATGGATAAAGGGGGTAGTTGGTAATTATTCATTATGCTTCAAAGCATTAATGGTAACCCTAGTTTCAAAATGAAAAATATTATAACTAAGAAATTTTTCTTCATTCATGATTATATTTTTGCATTTAGAGCTTCTACTTATGTCTTCAATCCATTTGTGTGCCTTCGCTATGTGTAGAATGAAAGAGTAATGATGGAAAATTCTTTGAAGTATTTTAGCTTCAATTATGTGTAGCCCTCCAGATTATCAATACGTGTTCTTCTAGATCTTTATGTTATGTTCTTTAAAGAGGGTTTAAAGGTATATTGAGTGTAACTTGAGTGAAGAATTTTTTTGAATTCAAATTATTTCATTATAGAGTTAGGGAAAAATGGTAGCATCTTCAACATCTGTGAGGAGCAACATTGTCTTTGTTTTGGATGGAATCAAAGACATAGATGTTCAAGGGTTAGACTTTATGGCCTTATTGGATGTCTTGTAGTAACCCATCTCTCTTATAGTAGTTTAAAATCTATGCATGAGTTATATCACCCCTATAATAGCATTCCCCTTTGTTGTCCCATACGTAGAATTAGTGATTGTGTGTGCTCGAGTATATCAACTCGATATTAGAATAGTCATCTATGGTAGCTAATCAGTTGTTTGCACTTTCACTCATTTAGACCTTATACCATGATTGGGACTCCTCCCTGTCCTAGAATTATCACACTCTCCATAGAGGAATGCCAATAATATGTATATAATAATGACAAAATAATATGGGACATTGTCAACTCTTGTTGGCTACTCAAGAAAAGGCAAAATGTTTCAAGAATGTCTAAGAGTCTAAAACTAGAAAAATTCAAGGAATTACCCAATTATGTGATTTCCATGGTGGAAATATTTTATGTGATGCCCACTAAAGAAAAATTTTAGCCTTGGATGTTTATAATCTTAATTTGCATTTTGGAACAACAAAAAAAGCTAGATTGGGCAACCATTCTAAGTGATAACCTGTATAGGAAGATGATGCATCTTCACAATATAATATATTTAAATGAGGCATTAGGTATATTTTACATGTATTCTTACCTTATGTACAACCTAGTATATAATAGGATGTTCTAAGGACTCACCAAGAATCCTAGTGGGATGAGAATATGCAAGATTTATCCAAAAATTACTTTGGATGGCTTCAAGAAGAATCTATACAAAATTTATAATTACTTCTTTAATACTATGATGAGTGTCTTCTTTTCTCTAAGTATCCTTAACAAAATGTCCATGGTATCCATAGACATAATTGATAAATATGGAACCTCGTATATTCAATTTATAACATTCACTTATATAATAATAAGTGGTTACTCATGGTCTCCACATAAGCTACCAAGATACCTAGATTATAGATTAGCAGTGATGGAGATAAACTAGTAGATGGTACCCCTACATGATATGATAGTGTATAAAAATATAAACAACCCCTATAAGTTTCCAATTGAGATTGGATACTATTCATGTCTTTCTATTGCCAAAGTGAATGGATTGGAATAAGAGATGGGCCAGTATCTGATTAATAAGATGCCACCTACGCCAAACTATGATATCATATAGTTGTTGAGCATAGAAATCAATGTGTTTCTACATCAATCACATTATGAAGATTTCTAGTTTGATTTCATTATTGAGGAGGATGTTATAAATCTATATTATATGAGGCTAACCATGTAACAAATCATTACTTATAATATTACTCCCATCCCTAATGACATGGAGGATGATAAAAGGACATTATCTACAATATCTAATCAATTCAATATTTAATCCTAGCCTATTTCATAGGTGGACTTCACTAATAATAAAAATGATTCCATTTCATAGAGAGCCATTATAATCATGAGAATAAATTTCAAGTGGTTGAAGGAGCATGGGGTTAAACTTAGTACTTATGATACCCCTACCCTCCAAGATCTCAAACAAGTATAGGAGTTAAAGGGTTTCCTCTTAGAGTACAGTGGTGTTCTCTTACCTCCACCACTAGTAGCAAAGGGTAAAGGGAATAGAAAGGTTGGTGATTTTGAATTCACCAAGCCAATTGATGTAGATTCCATACCCACATCATGGTCCAAGGCAAGATTATCCTTCTTGAAGTTAACAAGTTTGGCTTAAAACTAGGATAATATTGATATTAGGGAGGTTACATTGGCCATTGCCACCCTAATATCCATTGCATCAGAAGGAGCCCCAAGAATACAAATCATCCTAGAGGCCATCTTAATGGTTAATCCACTTGCTCCACCAGTACAATAGCCAATAGGCATCCCTCCCCTAAATATTTATTCAAGGAAGAGAGGAGGTGAAGAAGAGGTAGAGCAGCCCAAATAAAAAAGAGTTAAAAGGGATCTACAACCTTTAGTGGGTATTCTTAAGAAGGAGTTTGTGTTCAAAAACCTACCTTCTAAGTAACTCCCTATGAATAGTAAAGAGGATCAATCCTCATATGTTTAGAGATTGAGGGATATCAGTGAAGAAGAAGAATTAGATGAAGATAGGTCCTTTGTTGAGGTAATGAATAAGTAACGAACAATCACTCTTCCCCAAGTAAAAACTAGATAGAGAAATGTGAGGGAAAGATCCTAGACCCCAATGAATGTCCCAATGATTGGTTTATTTGTAGAAGAGGGTCCCTCAAGAGTAGAAAGTAAGGTTAATGAGGAAGAAATTCTAGCCTCAAATAATCCTCTCTCTTTTGAATATGTTGGGGTTATGGCAGCCACTCAAGTTTAGGACCCTCAGGAGAAAGAGATGGTCTCATCAGAAATAGAGACATTTGTTGAAAATGTCATCACCCAATCACTAGGATAAGGTAATCAAGGTGAAGTTAAAGAATTGAATAAATTTGATGAGAGAACTAAGGTGGATCTAATGCAATATATTCAAGTAACCACTTGATTTGAAGTGATGGTTGAGAAATAAGGACTAAAAGTATCTCCAAAGGTATCACAATTTTTCCCTTCCCCTCCAAAGGTGTCGATTTTGACACCAAAAGAGAAGGCAAGTACAGAGGAAAGTGGGGGAAAAAATTTAAAATAGATACCCCAACCCATATATAGGTAAATAAATAATTGGATCAATCAAATAAAAATGTTGAGAAGGGTACTTCAACAAGTATTTATTTAATTAAAGTACCTCAAGGTCTCCTTCCTCATATCAAGGTCCATAATCCAATCCATAATAAAGGTCCAGAGGTCATGATTGTTGAGGAGTTATCTAAAGCAAACAAGGAGGTCACCATAGCCTCATCTATACCTAAAGTTCAAGTAAATAAATAAGGTGAAGCAAATGCAAAACCTTTTGGTGATTCAGTAGGATAAGGGAGATCTATTGAAAATTTGCTCAAGGAGTCTCACTTGTTTGGGTTAGATTTTTAATTTTTGGAGTAAATAGAGCTAAACCTAGAAGGGGAACCTAGAGAACAAAAGGTGGTAAGGAGTTAGAAATTAATGAAGAGATATAATAGTTTGTGTCGAGTCCACATCCCATTCTTATTGCACTTCCTATATTAGGTACTCTGATGACACCACCTTACACTATCTCGAGGCTTGCATCAATGTCCACTATATCAATGGGATTTTAGACTAGACCCCTTCTCGCAGTCAAAGAATAGGTCAAGGAAAATAAGGACATCATGAGAAAGATTGGGGATATTTATATAGTGAAGATCACTCAAACATATAAGGCCAAACCCCCAAAGAAGACCAAGACACACTTTAGGACCACATTCACTACTACATGAGAAAGGAATGTGGAGATAGCCATTCCCCCATAAGATGTTTTAAAGAAATATGATCCCATTGAGAGTTACATTGTTTATAGATACACTCTAGGGGATATATCAAGGAATGAGTTGAAGCATAGCTCATAGGTTTTGGTGAACATGGTGGCTCATCGAATGGACAAAGACAAAGCCACCATAGAGGAGTTAAAGGCACATAATTAGGCTATGATCCAATACTTATAAAAGATACTAAATGAGCTCAAGGTAGTAACTCCAACTACTTGTATTACTATGAAGAATCCTCTCTTCTCAATATATTCATTTAATTTTGGTCAAATTTATGACTTGAAATCTAAAGGGAGAGTAAAATAAGGGCAAGAAGATTTGCACACTAGGGCCGAGGAAATAATCCACTCAAAATTGAAGTGTTTGGACAACATAGTGGATAATAAGAGGGATTATGGTTCCCAAATTCTTATTTATGATGCAAATATTAAGAATTGGGAAGGAGTATAGTAGAAAATGGATGATATTTACAATATGTGCATAAATACTTTGATAGATAAGACAGTCATTACTCCAAATGGTCACATGAGGCCTAAAGAATATTAGTTGACAATCAAGCATCAAGTAGTGATATTCAAAGTTGGAATATTCAATTTGAAAGGAGAAGAGTAGTACCTTAATATTGTGACAAAATAAATATATGCTTCACTAATAAATATGGTAAGTCTTGATGGATCAAGTGATTTGGAGGAAGAGCCAGTATGCACCACTTTGAAAAACCTCATTGATGCACCATAAGAGTCTTTCTATGTTGATAAAATAAAGCAATTTGTATCACTTGAGAAATCTTGTGACCATCTTAAGGAGCTCATTGTATGAAAGTAGACCATGCTTCAAAATATTTCCACCTAGCTTGAAGAGTACCAAGTAAAATTCAAATATCAAGCAGGCCCAAACCAAAGAATTCTCACCTTAATACTAGAAGGATACACAAGGTACAAGAACAATTTGGCAAGATATTCCATCATCTAGATTGACTCTAGAGCATAACTAGATATTTTGGTTTTATTAAGCTATCACCACTCCTTTATTCCCTTCCCTCCCTTATTTTTCTCATTTCTCACTAAGAAACCATTATAATTGGCCCATTAGTAACACATCCTTTTTAGTTAGTTTTTGTGTAATCATGAGGATAATAAAGGGACATTTTTGTCTATTATGTAAGAAGACAAAGGTTTTATTTTATTCCTTATGATATCTTCCTCTATGTAGATAACTATAAAATATTCTACCAAGATGGGAGGATCAATATTGCCATCATCACAGGATCACACACATATTCAAGGAATCATTCTTGTTACAAGGTTTAACAAACTCCAAGCCTATGAAGGAATATTCTACCTAGAACATCTTTAGGAATATGTTAGGCTTAACTCAATTGTATAAGTAAAGGGGGTTTGTCCCTTTATAGAGGTTGGTTAAATTTTTGAGTCAATAGTTACAGCCTTAAAGAATTCTCTCTGTGTGATCCTTCTTTTGCCAAATTGGTTTCAACTATAAAATCATTGGCAAGATTTGAGAGAATTATACATGTCTCCCTTGTCAAAATTTTTTTTTGAACAATGTTAGTCTATTATGATGTTTATAACAAATTATATTCATTTTATTTCAATTGATAAATGAAATTTGTTCATGGCTTCCATTCTCTTTTTATTGTTTATGTATAGTGCTCTATTTTACATCTTTAGTTTATTGGTAATCTAATGTATTCATATTTATCGTGGTCATTACAAGTGTATATTTATATTGTAAAATCCTTTCCACTTTAAGATTTAGGAATAGGATGTTGATATCATTTTAAGGGTAATCCTAGGCTCACAGATTCAATTAAAGGGGGTTCTTGAAATATATCACTTCTGCATGATTTCATCTCATTTGTTTTTTATTTGTTGTACATTTACTAGTAAAGATGACAAATCCATTTAGTTTAGTTTATTTATGCTCATTTTTAACACTTTACTTTCATTTTTGTTAATTGATAACCTTGTCCTACCTTGTATTATCCTACATATACATGCCCTTCGCATATTTGAAGTGTTATTTACCTGTAGATGCATAAATATTGTATAATTAGCATGTGTTTGCATCTTGTGCATTAAATATTATCATTAAAATCTATTGTTTATTCATGTGTTGTTGAACATACCTAAGAATTAAAGTTTAATCACATTCATATCTATCTTTAGTATCTTGTGTCTATCATAAAACATTTGCTCATTCCATGTGACAAACCTTCCCAGGTGGATTGACCAAGCTTGGTTGTGTTCTATTTAGATTTGTGTTTCTTTTTACTAATAATTTCCATGAATATTTAATTTTATAATATCTCCATGTGAATGAGCTGCCCCTTAGGTCCTCTCACCTTAGTTTAGGTAGAGTTAGAAGTAGCAGGGAACTGACTATACCCTTTGTAGGTACCTCCCATTCATTTTATCCATTTGATCCTTTCTTAATGTCAAACCCATCCCTAGATACAATGATATTCAAGTAGGTTTTCCATATTTTCTTTCCATTTTATTCAAGTATGTAAGGCTAAGCTAAAGAGGTGTACAAATGGGAACCAACATCCTTTTGGCACCATTGCCAATAAAAGGAAAAATCCTTGAAGCCTTTCTTATTGGGGACTCTTACATGGAGATACTATCATGTCCTAAAGTTTTTTTCCTATTTGAATTGATTTTATTATATTGGTTACATCAACATCACCAATATCCTTCCTACACCATTATCAAGGAAATGAAATACCCTTAGATCTTACGCTATTGGTTTTTCCCTATTTACATTTATTTTATTATCTTTAGTGTGTCAACATCACCAACATCCTTTTGGCACCATTGATGGGGAAATGAAAAATCCTTAGAGCTTATGTTGCTAGGGAATCTTGTATAGAGTTACTATCATGTTCTAAAGATTTCTACCTATTTGTATTTATTTGATTATATTTGGTGTGTCAATGTCACCAACATCCTTCTAGTGCCATTTTTAGGGATGAAATTGAAGTCTTGATCACTTGTGTTATGGGGAACTCTGGCAGAGGGTTGTGAGTATTTCACCTTGTTAGGTTCTATACTATTACTACATTAATCTGACTATCTTTTATATATCTATGACCAATAGTTTTTGGTGTCATGAATATGCTCAAGATGTTCACCCTTGTATTGTAAGAATATTTGAAATGTTCTTATAATTATCTTCAATACGTGAAATTTTTTCATTATATCATTTGTTAGTATGTTTGTTTGTTCTGGTCTAGAAGTTTTTACTTCTAGTGGTGACTCTGTTAATTTTAAAGTTTAAATATCAGTGCCTATTATATGTACTCTTATCTATCTTGAATATTTTTCTTTAGATATACAAATCTAGAGGGTATTAGGTCTTCTTTTCAAAAAAATCCATCTAAACAACTTGTCCCCAAGTTAAAAGGTTCATCCAAAAAGAAACAACTATGGAATCCCATTATAGGCCAAAGCTTAGGCAATCAAGTAAGACATAAATAGTTTGTCCCCAATTTTATTTACCCCCTTTTCTTAAATATCCCTCTAGTTTAAGTATATCATAGTGATTTAAATAAATATGAGCTCTCTGCTAGTCAAGGTCCTCCATGAAGAAGTTGTTCTGCTCCTGCAAGGTTATTAAGGTCTCATTCTATTTCTCATCTTTAACTCCTTCTCATAGTATTCATTCAAATTTATCCCCTAATTCATATTCATCTTTATATTCAGAGATGGGAGATGATGACCTAAGGAGGAGGTTTAATGCAGGTAGTGACAATGAAGAAGAAGATCAAGATCTGGCTAATAGATGTAGACCATTTGTGATCCCAAGGTTTATACCTATCAACTTTAATGGAATGACTGGTTTCCCTAATGAAGTTCCCATTAAATTAAGGAATATATTTCCTAAATTTCAAGGGAACAATGTCATGTTTGGGGAAAAACATTTAAAAGCCTTCTTAAATGTTATTGAAGACTATGAAATTGATCTAGAAGATGTGTGCATAAAGCTTTTTGTGAACACACTTAAGGAAGAGGCCCAGGAGTGGTTCAAATCCCTCCTTAATGGATCCATAAACACATGGTAAGATATGATTGATGCATTTAAGATTTAATATGGTAATAATATTGATCCCATATTTTTTCTTTTTGAAATTGAAAACCTCAAGAAAAATATTAATTAGTGTGTTAAGGATTTTAATTCTAGATTCAGTGAGGTATTGAGAAGGATTCTAGAGGACATAAGACCTAGTGGTGCTATTCATTTGATCAATTATTATGATTAATTTGATAATAAGGTAGCATATTATATCATAGATAAAGCTCCCACAAATTTAAGGATGAATTTTAATTTGGTTATCCAAACAAAGAATAACATCAAAGCTATGGGTAAGCCTTTGAACAAGAGGACTAATGTCAAACTAGTGAATCTGGAGAAGCCTCAAGCCTCCCATAAGAATTTAAATATATAGGATACTATGAAGACTTTGGATACAACTGTGAATGAAATTTCTTACAAGTTGGTCATAGTAGAAAAGGGGCTATCTCAGGGTTCTTCTAACCATGATGATAGAAGGGATCATAGGAGAGAAGAAATAAATCATCTTAGGTACTAGGTTCAAGGTAGGCCACCCTCCTAAGGAAAGAATAATGAAAATGGAAATGGGCTTGCAAGGGATGACAAACATGAGAGAAACTAGAACTAGAGAAGTGGAAAGGAATTATCAGATCCTTTAGCTATAAAAGTCAATACAGTCAACTATGATATTGACTAGTATGATAAGTTCTTCCTTCCTCATCCTTCATGTAATATAGTTAATAATGATGGTTATGGTGTATAAGGATTTGAATATACATCTAATTAAGATGACATATACATTGTTGAATTCTAAGAGATGGAAAGTTACACCTCCTAAGATGAAGTTGTGAGTGTCTCAACTATTCCTAATTATGAAGATACTCCAATCTATGAGAATTTTAATTTCAAACTTAGTGAACCAAGTGTGATGGTTGCTTATCCATCTATAGAGTTTATGAGTGTTTTTACTATTTGAGCCTTCTAGAGAGCATGTGAAAAGGTAAGGGTCCCAACCCTAGATTTCATCTATGAGATAAATATGAAGCATGAATATGATTTGCCTATTCATGATTTTGAGTTCCTAAGATCAATGATGAAATAAAAATATGGAGATTTCCCAACATCAATTAAGGACCAAAAATTGATGATCCATGTAGAAATTCTTAAGAGGAGTACAATTTGAGAAGTAAAGATCAAAATTCTCCTCTAAACGATAAAAAATATATTGATCCTAAAGTAGAGGCAAAAGAAAAGGAGAAAAAAGGGAGTAAAGAGGTCCTAAATTCCACCAAGCTTGGTTTTATACCTAACAATGTTATGCCAAGAGGTACCTTAACCAAGAATATAACTCCCTTATTATCCAATATTCCCAAGAAATATGAGCCTAAGAAGCCTCCCTTTAAGAGTGAAGTTAAGAAAGATGGCTCTCCTACTTCTATTCCCCTAACTCTTGAGGGGTGTATCCTGAATGAGGGTGTTATAAGTTTACCTACTAATACTCCTTTACCTAAATACAATGTTTGCACATGGCCCATTTTTTGAGTCAACTGAAGGTCACAATACCCTTTATGGAATTGATCAGAATTCTAGAGCATAGGAGAAAAGCCTTTGAGTATTTGGGATTCACTAAAAAAGTTACTACCAATGAGGTTGTTGAAGCTGAGCCTTCCCCCACTTCTCATGTAGAAAGTGAGAACACCCCAGAATCCCGTAAACATCAATTGGAGGTGTATTTAGCAACAACATTGGTAAAAATTCAAATAGATATCAACCCATTCTATAACACCTTGTTGATTCTTGGTTGTCCATAACTGCATGTTTGACTCTAGTGCATCTTGGAACATTATGCTACTAGCTATCTTGAATGAGATTTGTATAATAATAATAATTATAGCATATGGATAATTCCTCACCATGAATTCTAGAGAAGTGCCTATTTTTGGCATGGTTAAAGGATTGGTGGTATAACTTGCACAATACCCCAGTAAATTCTTGAGTATGGATGTTATTGTTGTAGATTGTCTACCAAAATGAGGTATGTTGTTGTCTAAAAAATTAGCTACTAGTATTGGGGGTAGTGTTCAGATGGACTTGTCTTATGCCACTATACCTATGTATGCAAAGATGGTTTGCCTAAATTGGGAGCCAAAAATGCTTCATGTCTTGGAAGATCCCAAATATCAGTTGAATAAAGTGTTATATGTGGATACAAACATTGGGAATTTTATGGGGAGTTTTGAGCATGAGGAACTACCCCCTAAATTTGGTAATATGGATGAAGACTCCATCTAGACTATGAATTTTAATGGATCATGTTCAAACATTAGAAATGGAGTAGGGGTTGTCTTCTTTTCCCCTAATGGCCAAGCTTACAAATACTCTTTCCAATTATCATTAGAGTGCATAAATAATATTGAAGAATATGAAGCACTCCTTATTAGCCTTTAGATTGCCCACAAATATGGACTCAAAAGGTTATTATCAAGGGTAATTCAAAATTAGTGGTGAAGTAAGTCTAAGATGTTTACACCATGAAATAGAAAAGACTGAAGTAGTACTAAAACACTATATGGGGTTGTTTGGAATGGTTTGAGACTTTCAATATTAAGTATCATGCCTAAGATCTTAATCAAATGGTTGAAATTATTGCAAAGAGGGTCATAGAGTATAAGGTTGAACATATAAATTCCTCTTATGAATATAAGGTAGAGGTCCTGGTAAGGCCTTCTATCTTGAAAAACATTGATCATTGGCAAGTCTTTGATGATGATGATGAAATAAAAAGGTTTTTGTATTGTATAGATGAGTTCAAAGGAACCATTACAAATATAAACTCTAAGGTACAATTTTATGATGTAAAATAAACCTTATATGGAAAAGAAATTATTTAGTTGAAGACTAATACTATCCCTACAGGATTAGTTAGTATTAAATCATCCTTTGATGGAGTTGATAGAGTCAAATATAGAAATATATCTATATCAAAATATGTAACTGAGATTAACATCAAGACTAAGGACAATCCAAAAAAAATTGGCTTGGCACTCACCTAAGCAAGAAAGAGAAGGAATTATTTATCAAGCTTCTAATTAAGTACCAAGACTATTTAGCATCATCATATTTAGAGATGAAGGCCTATGGGGAGGACTTATTCAAGAATTTTACCCCCCTTGAGCTTGTTATGAAACCATTCTACCAAAAATAGTGGCCTATTAATCCCATCGGCCACCAAGAAGCAAGAGAAACTAAATAAATTAAGGGATGGTAGGATCATTCAACCCATTAGGTATTCATCATGGGTGGCCAATCTAGTCCTTATGAGAAATAATAATGGAGATATTTAGATCTATGTTGATTTTTAGAAGATAAACAAGGCTTCACTAAAGGATAATTATCCATTTCCTAATATGGACAACATGCTTCAAGATGTTATTGTTTCTGAGTTATTGTCAACTCTGGATGGCTTTTCTAGCTACAACTAGGTAGTAGTAAAATATTTTCAAAGGTCTAAGACTGATTTCACTACCCCATAGGGCACCTATGGGTATGTTTGAATGCCTTTTGGATTAATTAATGTAGGTGCCACCTTCTAGAGAGCAATGGATTTAGCCTTCATCAAGTTAATCAACCAAATCATTAAGGTTTACCAAGATGATGTTATGGTATACTCTAATAAAATGGATGACCATTTAGGTCACTTGGAACAAATGCTTATCAAATGTAAGGATTTTGAAATCTCCCTTAATCCTAAGAAGTGTCACTTTAGAGTATAGAAGGCAAAGTTACTTGGTCACATTATGTATAAGAAAGGTGTAATGATAGATCATAAAAGGGTAGAAGCCATCGATAAGGTACCCATCCCATAGACTAAAAAAGGTATTCAATCTTTCTTTGAATATATTAACTTTGTTAGAAGGTTTGTTTCTAATTTTATAGAGATAAATCTGCCCATTACTTCAATGTTAAAAATGATCAAACTAAAAATTGGGAGGAAAAGGCTACCAAATCATTCTAGGACATCAAGGCAGCTTTGAAAACGACATCAATCTTTCCAGTCCTAACTATAGAAAATATTTTTATATCTTTTCATTTGCCTCTAAATATACCATTACTACAGTGCTACTCTAAAAAATGATGGGGGTCATGAGCAACCAATTGCCTTTTTCAATAAGGCATTATAAGGATTTAAGATAAAATATACCATAATGGAAAAACAATCATTTGCTCTCTTAAAGGCTATCAAATAGTTTAGATCCTACATTATGAGTTCAAATATCATGGCTTATGTTCCTCACACTATGGTGAAAGACATACTAACTCAAAATAAAACTACTAACAAAATATGTCGATGGGTCAACAAACTTCATGAATATGACCTAGAGATACAGACTACTAAGTTGGTAAGAGGTATGGATCTCACCAAGTTGATGACTAAAACCAACCTACAGGCTGTAGAGGTAAATAATGTAGAAGGGGTTTTTGACAGCCATGAATCTAAGTATATCCAATCTCCATGGCACAAATATATAGTCTATTACTTAAAGACTCTAAATTATCCTCCCCACAGACAAAAATCAAAAGAGGACCTTGAAATTAATGTCCAAAAATTATCTTCTATTATAAGATGATCTGGCTTGGAGGAACCCAGATGGTGTCCTCTTGAGGTGCTTAGTGGAAAATGAGACTTTTGAACTAGTCACATAGTTCCATAGTGGTGTGTGTGGTGGTCATTTCACTCCATGGTCATTGCACACAAGATTCTAAGGGTTAGGTATTGGTGTCCCACTCTATTCAAAGATATTGATGTTATGGTAAGGGGATTTGAAGAATGTCATCAATTATCTGGTAGAATAAAAGCATTCACATCACTTCCCCTATAACTAGTATCTATTGAGGTACCTTTCATGTAGTGGGGAATGGACTTCATGGGTGAAATATTAGATGATTCAAGTGATATTCATAAGTGGATCTTATTAGCCACTAATTACTTCATGAAATGGGTTGAATCAATCCCTACCAGAAAATCAGCCCACCAAGTAGTTATTTATTTCCTTTTAAATACAGTGATTTGTTGATTTGGAATGCCAATTAAAATTGTAAGTGACAATGCCATATGATTTAGAGTAAAATAATTAGTTTCATTATCTGAATATGATGGGATTAATCTATAATATGCCTCCAATAACAATCTACAAGGAAATTAGTAGGTTGAGTCTAGTAACAAAAATTTATTGAATATTATTAAAAGGACTCTAGATACCAACAAAAGGAAATGGGGTGAGCATTTTAAGTTTTCTCTTTAGGATGACAAGTTGACTCCTAAGAGGTCTACTAGAAGAATCCCTTTTGAGATTTTTTATGGATATCAAGTTGTTTTACCCCTTAATATATACTTACCTACTTACCAATTCATGCAACAGATAGATGAGGATGAAGAAGAGATAGACCACTATAAGGAAATGCTCAGCCAAATCATAGATCTTGATGAATCTCATAGACAAGCTCATAAAAAACATTTGAAGTTCAAGGAGAGACTTAAAAATATTTTTGATAAGAAGGTTAACCTGATATCTTTTTGAATTGGTGATCTGGTCTTACTCTGGGATAGCGAACATGAAGATAAGGGAAAACATGGTAAATTTGATTCCTTATGGATGGATCCTTACACCATTGATGATTAGATAAGGAACCATACATTTTATCTTAGAGACATTGATGGAGAAATCTTAGAGTTATCAATTAATGGTAGATACCTCAATTTTTTTAGATTAAGTCAATGCTAGCCTATGTAGATATGTACATATTGTATAGTCCCTTTGTGCTTTGTTGTCTTATTTGGGGTTGTGTTTGTATAGTTTGTGTTTTCTCTTTTTCCTTCTTGGTCATCTTTAGATGTCTCATTATAAATTTATTCACCAATGGTGTGTTTTCCTTTCCTTTGTTACAAATTCATTGACTCCATGTCCCAATATATAGACATAGAGTATGGTGTTCTTTGTGTACCCATTAGGGGTACACATCACCAAGCAAGAGCTGATGTTGGAGTCCAAATCTACACCAAGTAGTTTGTGCCCTTTTCAACATCAAAAGATTTGGGAGGTTTAAAATCTATTGTGTTTCAATATCTATATCCTAGGTATGTTTTTGATTTGATAAGTTTCATGAGAGTTTGTGTTAATGCCCAAGGTTTCACTAGATAAATTAGGCCTTTGTTCATGAAATTTTTTAAGTACAATCTGGGTTGAGTATCAATGTTTATGTCATTAGCCCCAATTCTATCCCCATGTTTTCCTTTGGGAAGTTAAGTTCATGTTTATAATTTTATAACTCCTTTGTCTTATTTTTTCCTAGTGAAAATGTTCATTTCCTTAGACTTTTTGGGCCTTTTTCATGAACACAACATCCAATGTAGATAGGTCTCTAGGATTTTTGTCTTGCACAAAAGGTTCAAAGACTTATTTTAATCAGACATTTTATTTGATTCAAAAATTTAGATAGAATTCCATACCTTGTCATTTTGGTCTTAATTATTTTTGAATCATTTACTTCAAACTCTTTGTCCATGGAAAAAATTCCAAAGGGAACTTTCCCTTTGGATGAGTTTCCTACACAAAAATATCAAAGGATTTATGGGATCATCTTTCCCTTGCAAAATCTTTGAAGGAACATTTCCTTTGGGAATTTTGCCTTTGAAATATTCTTGAAGGGCACTTTCAAAGGATCATTTTTCCTCTATAAAATGTTCAAATGATATTTCCTCTAGGCATTGTGCCTTTTAAAATCTTCTGAAGGGTGTCTACCAAAAGGTTTGAAGGATACTTTCTGAAGATGGAGGACATTTTCAATGGTTTTAAAGGAATTGCAAGGTCATTTATTTTAGAAAAAGGTTTCACGATAGGAAGAGATATAAATGTATCCAAGTATCCTTGCATACATTGATTTAATACCTTATGCTCAAAGAATAAATATTTTGGGGCCCCAGATAAAATTGCTAAATTCACCTTAAACACATTTTGGTGATTGAGGTGAGGAATTGCCTGATGAGTCGAAAGAAATACATGTGGTTATCTTAGGGGGCTCCTAACACTTTATCTTGATAAAATTCCCAAGTCATATTTATTGAATTTATAATGTAATGACTTGTTTATTTCCTTTTACAAGTAATGAGAGCATTTTTAGGGGTTAGAAGGATATTTCACCCTTCCCCATATCAAGAAGGATGGTATAAAGGAAAAGAATTGCTTGATAGTCTGAGATGACATCTAAGTTGGACACATGGTGGGTCCTTAGGGTTTTATAATTTTTGAGCCCTTTTTAAATATTAATTCACTTACCTTTTTGTGGGTAAGGTACAAAAAGTCCTTGAAGGATTGAAAAGTACTAAACTAAAAAAATTTGTTTATATAGATCCACGTGTTATAAGGAGGATTTCCTGGCATAAAATAAACATTTTCACTTTCTTTGTCCTTTTTTTAAAGAAGATTAAATGACTATAGGGGGTATCTGGTAATTATTCACTATGCTTCAAAGCATTAATGATAACCCTAGTTTAAAAATGCAAAAGATTATAACTAAGGCATTTGCCTTCATTCATGATTACCTTTTGCATTCAGAGCTTATACTTGTGTATTTGAACCATTTGTGTGCCCTAGATATGTTTAGTGTCAAAGATTTATTACAGTTAATTCTTTGAAGATTTTTAGCTTCAATTGTGTGTAGCCCTTTAGATTATTAGTAAGTGTTATTCTAGCTCCTTATGTTGTGTTCTTTGAAGGGGGTTTGAAGTTATATTGAGGGTAACTTAAGTGAATAATTTTTTTGAATTAGAGAGTTAGGTAAAAAAGGTAGCATCTTCAACATCTATGAGTAACATTATCTCTATTTTGGATGGAATCAAAGACACAGATATTTAGGGGTTAGACTTTATAGCCTTATTGAATGTCTTATAGAAACCCAACCCTATTCCATTATTTTCCAATACAGGCATGAGTTATATCACCCTTGTGGCATCATTCCCCTTGGTTACCCCATACCTAGAATTAGTGATTGCATGTGCTTGAGTATATCAACTTGATACTAGAACTATCATTGATGGTAGCCAATCAGTTGTCTACTCTTTCAATCCTTTAGCCCTCAACACCATTACTGGGACTCCTTTATATCTTAAAATTATCACACTCTCCCTATAGGAATTCCAAGAATATTTAGACAAGAATGACAAAACAATATGGGACATTGCGAACTCCTACTAGTTAGGCAAGAAAAAGCAAAAGGCCTCAATAATGTCTAAGAGTCTAAAACTAGTAAAATTCAAGGAATTTACCCATTATGTGATTTTCATAGTGGAAAGATTTTATGGGATGCCCACCATAGATAAATTTGAGCCTTGGATGTTCATAATCTTAATCTACGTGTTGGAGTAACAAAAGAAGTTAGACTGGACAACCATTCTAAGTGATAAACTACATAGGTAGATGATGTAACTTTAGGATATGATCCATTAAAATGATGTATTTATAGGTACATTTTACATTTCCTCATACCTTTTTCATAATATGACATTCTAGGGACTCACCAAGAATACCAATGAAATGAGAATATATGAGATTTATCTAGAAATTAATCTGGATGGCTTCAGGAAGAATCTCTACAAAGTTTATAATTATTTCTTTAATATTATGATGAGTGTCTTATTTCCTCTAAGGATCCTTAATAGAATGTCCATGATGGCCAAATACATTATTTATAAGTATAGTGCCTCATATATTCAATTTAGAACATTCACTTATATCATAATAAGTGGCTACTCAAGGTCTCCACATAAGCTATCAAGATACCTAGATGATAGATTAGCAGTGATGGAGTTGAGTTGGAAGATGGTACCCCCACATGATATGATAGTGTGAAAAAAATAAACCCATTTAAGTTTCTAGTTGATATTGGACACTATTTATTTCCTTCTATTTCAAAAGTGAAGGGATTGGAACAAAAGATGGGACAGTATGTGATTAACAAGATGCCACCTAGGATAAACTATGATATCAGATGGTTGGTGAACACATAAACCAATGTAATTCTACATCAATCATATTATGAATGCATCTAGTATAATTTCACTATCGATGAGGATGTTAAAAAGATAGATTATATGAGGTTAATAGTGCAAGAAGTCATTGCTTATAATATTTATCCCATCCCCAAGGATATGGAAGATGATAAAAAGACATTGTCTATAATATATAATCAATCAAATATTGAAGCCCAACCCATTTCATATCTGGAATTCACTACTAAATAAAATGATTCCATTCCATGGATAGCCATTGCAGTCATAAGAATAAACTTTAGGTGGTTGAACAAGCATGGGGTTGATCTTATTACTTATGATACCCCTACCCTCTCAGATCTTAGATAAGTGAGAGAGTTAAAGGGTTTCCTCATAGATTAAAGTGGTTTTCTCTTACCTCCACAACTAGTAGTGAAGGGAAAAGGGAAGATCAAGGTTGGTGATGTTGAATTTACTAAGCCAATTAATGTGGAGTCCATATCTGTATCATGGTCCAAGGTGGGATTATACTTCTCTAAGTTAATAAGTCTAGCTGAAAATTGAGATAAGATTTATATTGGGGAGGTTACATTGGCTAGTGCCACCCCAATTTCCATTGGATCAAAGGGAGCCCCAATAATGTCAGCCATCCTAGCATCCATCCCAATGGTTAATCCACCTGTTCCACCAACACAATATCCAACATTCATCTCTTCCCTAAAGATTTATTCAAGGAAGAAAGGAGGTGAAGAAGAGGTAGATCAATCCAAATAGAAAAGAGTCAAAATGGATCTATAGCCTCCAATGGGGATTCCTAAGAAGAGAAAGGAGTTTGTGTTCAAGGACCTGCCTTCAAATGAATTCCCCATAAAGAGGAAAGAGGATCAATCCTCATATGCTCAGAGATTAATGGATATGAGTGAAGAATAAGACTTAAATGAAGATAGGCCCATTATTAGGTAATGAATAATTAGCAAACATTCACTCCTCAAGTAAAAACTAGATAGATAACTCTAAGGGAAAGACTCCAAACCCTAGTGAAGGTCTTGATGATTGGTTTATTTATAAAAGATGGTCCCTTAGGAGTAAAAGGTAAGGGTAATGAGGAAGAAATTCTTGCCTTAAATGATCCTCTCTCTCTTTTGAAGATTTTTTGTAGGTTGGGGTTGAGGTGGTCACTTAGGTTTAGGCCCCACAAGAGAAGGATATGGTCTCATCAAATATAGAGACATTTGTTGAAAATGTCATCACCTAATCACCAAACCAAGGTGATCAAGGTGAAGTTAAAGAATTGAATAAATTTGATGAGAGAACTAAGGTGGATCCAATGCAAGATGTTTAAGTCACCACTTATTTTGAAGTGGTTATTGAACAAGAATGACTATAAGAAACTTCAAAGGTATCAAAAGTTGTCCCTTTGCCTCCAAAGATGTCAATTTTAACACTAGAGGAGAAGGAAAGTATAGATTAAAGTGGGGGAACAAACCTAAAAATGGGTACCCCTACCCATATAGAGGTAAATGAGGAATTGGATTAATCAAATAAAGATGATTTGGAGGGTACTTTAGGGAGTGTTTCTTTAATTGAATTACCTTGAGGTCTCCTTCCTTACATCAAGGTCTATGATCTAATCCATTATAAAATTCTAGAGGCCATGATTGGTGAGGATTTATTTGAAGGTAATAAGGAGGTCACCATATCCTCATTCATACCTAAAGCTCAAGTAAATAAATAAGGTGAAGAAGGTGTAAAACCTTTTGATCAGTTAGAAGGATAAGGGAGCTCCCTTGAAAAGTTACACAAGGAGTCTCACTAGTTTGGGTTAGATTTTAAAGTTTTGGAGCAGATAGATCCAAACTTAAAAGGGGAACCTAGATCAAAAAAAGGTGGAAAGGAGTTGGAAAGTGATGAAGAGATAAAATCATTTGTGTTGATTCCATAGCCCATTCCTATGGCACTTCTTACATCAAGTACTCTGATAACACCACCTTACACTATCTTAAGGTCTGCATCAATGTCTACTACATCAATGGGATTTCATACTAGACTTATTCTCTAGGTCAAAGAATAGGTCAAGAATAAGGACATCATGATCAAGATTATAAATATTGATGTAGTGAAGATCACTCAAGCATATAAGGCAAAAACCCCTAAGAAGGCTAAGACACACTCTATGACCATATTCACTACTACAGAAGAAAGGAATGTGGAGATAGCCATTCCCCCATAGGATTATTTGAAGAAAGATGCTCTCATTGAGAGTTAAACTATTTATATCTATAATCTAGGGGAGCCATCAAGGAATGAGTTAAATCATAACTCATTGGTTTTGGTGAACATGGTGGCTCACCAAATGGACAAAGACAAATCCACCATAGAGGAGTTAAAGGCACAAAATTAGGCTATGTTCGAGTGCTTGCAAAAGATACTAAGTAAGCCCAAGGTAGTAACTCTAACTACCATTATTATTTTGGAACATCCTCTCTTCTCAATAGAGTCATTCAATTTTGGCCAAATTGATGAACTAAAATCTAGAGGGAGAGTGATAGAAAAATGGTAAGAATATTTGTACACCAAGTCTAAGGAAATAATTCACTTAAAATTGAAATGCTTGGACAACATAGTGGCTAATAAGAGGGATTATGATGCCAAAATTCTTATTTATGAGGTAGACATTAAGAACTGGGAAGGAATCTAGAAAAAAATGGATGATATCTACAATATGGGTACCAATACTTTGATAGATAAAAGGATGATTGCTCTAAATGATCACATGAGGCCTAGATAATATCAATTATCAATTAAGCATTGACTAGAGATGCTCAAAGATGGCATATTCAATTTGAAAGGAAAAGAGTAGTCCCTCAAGACTGTAATAAAATAAATATATGTTGCACTCAGGAAGATGGTAAGCTTTGATAGAGTAAGTGATTTGGAGGAAGAGCTAATACGTACCTCTATGAAAAACCTCATTGATGCACCATAAGAGTCCTTCAATGTTGATAAAATAAAGCAATTGGTGTCACCTGAGAAATCTTATGACCATCTTAAGGAGCTCATTACATGAAAGTATACCATGCTTCAAAATACTACCACCTATCTTGAAGAGCAATAAGTAAAATTTGAATATCAAGTAGGGCCAAACTAAGGAATTCTCACCTCGATGCTGGAAGGATATACAAGGTACATGAACAAGTTGGTGAAAAATTCCATCATCTAGATTGACTTCAGAGCGTAACTAGATATTTTGGTTTTTTTGAGCTGGAACCACTCCTTTCTTCCCTTCCCTCCCTTATTTTTTTCTCATTTCCCACTAGGAAACCATTATAATTAGATTGTTAGTGGCACACCCCTTTCAATTAGTTTTTATGTAATAATGAGAATAAAAAGGGATGTTTTTATCTATTGTGTAATAAGACAAAGGTTTTGTTTTGTCCCTTATGAGATCTTCCTCCATGTAGATAACTAGAAAATATTCTACCCAGGTGTGAGGATCAATATTGCCATCATCATAGGATCATGAACATATCTAAGGAATCATGTTTGTTACAATATTTAACAAACTCCAAGCCCATGAAGGAATCTTCCAACTGGAGCATCTTTAGGAATTTTCTAGGCTTAGCTCAATTGTATAAGTAAAGGGGGTTTGTTCCTTTATAGAGGTTAGTTAAATTTTTGAGTCAAGATCTATAGCCTCAAAGAATTATTTCTATGTGATCCTTCTAGTGCCAAATTGGTTTCAGATGTAAAATCATTGGCAAGCTTTGAGAGCATTGTACATGTCTCCCTTGTCACAGAATTGTTTTGTAGAGTGTTAGTATTTTATGTTGTTTAAAACACATTGTATTCATTTTATATCTAATTGATAAATGAAATATGTTCATGTTTTTCATTCTCTTTCTATTGTTGAATTAAAATTCTCTATTTTACATGCTCATTTTATTGGTAATCTGATGTATTCATCATTATCATGGTCATTTCGAGTGTATATCTAGATTGTAAAATCCTTTCCACTTTGAGATTTCGGAATAGAGTGTTGATAGACTTTTTAAGGGTAGTCCTAGGCTCAAAGATTAAATTAAAGAGGGTTCTTAAAATATATTACTTGTGCATGATTTCATCTCATTTGTTTTTTTATCTATAGTACATTTTCTAGTAAAGATGGCATACTCGTTTAGTTAAATTTCTTTGTGCTTATTCTTTAACCCTCCACTTTCATTTTTGTTAACTAATAATCTTGGCCTACCCTATCTTACCCTACATATAACATTCATTTCACATATTTGAAGTGTTATTTGCCTATAGATACATAAATATTATATACTTAGCATGTGTTTGCATCTTGTACATTAAATATTTTGCAATTTATTATTTAATCATGTGTTGTTGAACATCCTTAAGAATGAAATTTGAAATCACATTCATATCCATCTTTAGTATCTTGTGTTTGGCATAGAAAATTTTATCATTCTATGTGATAACCCTTCTCAGATGGATTGAGTAGTCTTGGTTGTGTTATTTTTAGATTTATGTATTTTTGTGCCAATTATCCCCATAAAAATTAAATTATAAAATATCTCCATGTGAATGAGCTACCCCTTAGGTCCTCTCACCTTGTTTTAGGTACAACTAGAAGTAATAGGGAACTGGCCATACCCTTTGTAGGTGCCTCCCAATCATTTTTTCTATTCAGTCCTTTCTTGATGTCAAACCCCTCCCCATCTACAATGACATTCTAGTGGGTTTTACATCTTTGCTTGCCATTTTATTTAAGTGTATAAGGTTGAGCTAAAGAGATGTACAACTAGGAACCAATAGACTAGACATCCTCAACTCCCCATTGCATAGAGATTTTCTTACATACCAATACTCTGAGGAGGTATCAAGTCCAATGTAGTTATCCACTTAGTGTTTGATGTATGTGCAAGTGAATTCTAGAATGAGAGTGGCCTTGGATTCCTTAAATGTGTTTGAGCTTTAAAATTCTTGAAAACTAGACTTAGGGTTGTTGTAGATGGTAGTATGCATAAATTAGGGTAGAATAGGGATCAAATACTTTGACTTTTCACAACTTTATATTTAGTTTGAATAGATTTTTCATCTATTTTCCATTTGGTAAAAAGAGTTGGATTATACTCATATTTATAGGGTTTTTTTTATTTTATAAATAATAAAATGAGTTTAGGGAAGATTTATGAGGGGTGCACATTTGAAAAACTATCTATTGGAAAGATCTATGGATAAGAATAGTAGCACCTTCTTGGGGACACTAGCACCATGTGGTTGTAGTTTCTCAAATGTGGCGTTAATGTCCTCTTTGCAGACTACTAAGTAATTTGGATTGGGGTCTGGGATGATAGTTTTGGGACTATTTTATGACTATATTAAGGTGACTATGGTTCATTGAATGACTATAATTAAGTCTAATACTCAAGGATAGGTCTATGTCCATCCTAGGGATAGTTTAACTCAAGTGATACTCTTAGCATCCAATTACCACTTTTAGGTGATTACAATGACATACATTAAGGTCATGGCCTCAACCCATTTGGTAAATTTTTATGTGGCCATAATAATATGCTTGTGTCCTTTCAAATAATTAGGATTTATTTTACCAATGAGGTCTAACCCCCATGTGGAAAATGGCCAAGGTATAGTGATGGGTTGTAAATCTTGTAAAGGACTATGTATAATATCACCATGATTTTGGCAAGGCACACACTTCTTAACATATGCATAAGAATAAAATTCCATTATAATCCCATAGTAACCCACACATAAAATTTTATTATCAAAGACTATGACATTTTGATAATCACCATAAATTCCCTCATGAACTTCTCTAATGGCTAAGGTGAAATCCTCAAAATTCAAAAACCATAACAAAGTTCCATCATAACTTCTTAGATATAGTGTTTGTCCAAGGATAATAGAGTGTGATGTTCATTGGATAAGGGATTTGTATTGGTTATGAGTCAAGTTGGATTAAATGGTGATGTTATGTAAGTAGTCATAGATGACATTATACCAAGGATAAGTGGGACTAACCACCTTAAAAACCATCTTATAATATGGACTATCATAATCCAGTGTTGTCAATTATTATAAAATAAATTGATTGTGCTTAGTTTTAAGGTTAAGTAATGAACCAATTATTTCCATGTCATCAACTACTTTATAATTATACCTAAGAACTCATGAAAAATTATATAGATTTAATACATAAATTAAGGATATGCACCATCATATCATATGGGATTATTTCATCATCATGATTTTTTAATTCATTAGTGACTTAATTTATGATGAGTTTGGAATCACCAAAGGTAATAATATTTTGGGTACCCCATTATATTGTAAGTTTAAGACCTGTTTTAAGGGATTCATATTTTAATGTTATTTTCACAAGTAAATTCAATCCATAATGCTTTTTAGATTAATTCCCCATTAGGAATGAATAGTAAGATACCTCACCTTGATCCATGATTTGTAGAAGAGCCATCAAAATATAACTGCCAAACTAGGGATTCATTGATTGATCTAATTGTTTCATCCAAATAATTTGTGATGAGAGGTGTGTGATCTTCTAGAGGATCCTCTAAAAATGTAACTACTAGTACATATACCTTGATTAATTTTTGATTTACATAATCAAGATCAAACTCACTAAGAATCATGACCCACTTATTCATTTTACCTATTAGAGCTATTTTCGATAAGAGATATTTAAGAAGGTCAATTTTGGAAATGATTTTTTTTAATTATGTTTAACACTAATTTGGATGTGGATCCTTTCTTGGGTGTATAGGATTAAGGATATATTATTTATAAGGCACAAGGGTGAATAGTAGATATACAACATGTTAATTAATGTGCTAAAATTAGATGTACCATATGATGAATTTATAAAACTAGGATAGTTTATTAATGAAAATTACAACTATGTTAGATATAAAAATGACATAAAATAAATTACTTAGTTTTTTTATTATGTTGATACAATTTTAGATTTGGTATGGGTTAGAAGTAAGAAGGAAGATGGCTATGAATCAATCATCAAATTCTAGACCCAGTGCCTCTAAATCTATAATAGTTGTATTAGCCTAGGGAAATTATGTCGATGTTAGTATCTAAGTTTGACACTAGTATCTTGTATGTAATATTTATACAAATAAGATGTGACCACTTGGATGATTCTAGGTTTGGATTTTCCTTCACTATGGTGCATTCAGATCTAGGTCATGAACTGTCACTCTTGGTGAAATGGCAAAACCCTATATTTCCATCTTCAATGTGACCTTGAGGAAAAATGGGTTAGTGGACAAATTTTTTTGAACTAACCCATAATAAACACAATGTCAAAAGGAATTTATTATATAGCCAATACTATAAAAGAGTTCCTTAGACTCATTTATTTCTTCCCTACATGTTATCTTATGTGTGAATCATGTAATGTTTGTAAAGTATAATAATGATGTTGATGTAGTTTTAATGCATGATAGAAATTTGAATGAGGTAACCTCTAACATTTGAGGATATCAACGAAGATAAACTTGAATCTAGGGTATAAGTTATATGTATGGGTTTAACAACCAGGTAGTGGAATATTAGGCTAATCATGTAGTTTGTTAACTGGGTGTGAATGAATGAGTGAAACATAGAATAAAGTTGAAACCTAGTTGAGTTAGATGGATGAAACCTATGTTAAAGTGGGTAGATCTCAAAAAAACTCCAAAAGAGGAAAGGTGGGGAAGAAAATAAGGTTCTATGGTTTCAAAATGGATTAATTTTAGGATGGTCTCTTTGTGGACAAGTGTCTTAATATCAATGTTTATAGATAGTATCTATTGCACACATACATCCAAACATAATAAGTTAGTATGGGGAAGAACCGATATACTAAAGTCTAAGGTCTTAGTTAAAGTTTTCTTCCATTTAGAGTAGTTGTTGAAAAAAATTATTCAGAAGATTATATCTCAAATCAAAGAGGTATCTAAAGTAGTTTTTGCTCACACATAGAAAGATATATCAAGAAAAACAATTCTACACACTTAGAGAATTGAAATACTCAACCTAATTACATATAATCAATAATATTTGCTAGTCATAAAATAGTTATTACACATATTCAATCATCATACACCAATAATAACAATAATGAATTCTTGATAGCTTTTTCACACTTCAAACTATTAAATCAATCAACCAAAATTAAACATAATTAATTACACATAATTAGAATGGAAAAACATAAACATGGTTGCATGACAATCAAAAGATTTTTTCCTATATTTATAAATTTTCCAACCCCTAAAAACAAGAGGATTAAAAGTATAATTATATATGGGGAGGGGTCACCTCATCCTCCAAATCCATGCAAACTTCTAAATTTACATGTTAATGATAATTAAAATGAGAGTTCTAATTAATGAAAGTTCTTCATGCATGCCTAAACTTAGTCAAAACTACATCTTTTTAAATTAGACTCACTCTTACAAAGCCATGCAATGTGAGCATGTTTATAAAATTACTCAATCAAATATTACATGTGTTAGTTCTATTGTTAATTTACAAGCAAAGTACATATTAAAAAATTGAAAAATATAAGGTTTACTAGTTGATGGGGCCTGCATGATTGAACTAATAGTTGTTAGAGGGACAGTAGTAAAATTTGTAGTTGAACTAGAAGACTCATCCGTAGTTTATTTATTTTATTCCAATTCCTAGTAGTGTTTATATCCAATTTTGTGTTGTAACCTTATTACATCCATGTTCAAAAGTGAGGGTCTATGTACCCTGGTGACCTACATTAGTAACTGTATATGTTTTGTCTTAGTGTCTTTAAATTCCACCTAAAATATATCCACCTCCATAGCCTTTTTCCTATCAAACACTAGTTCTTGTTCAATTTCTTCTAGTGTGTATCTAGGGAGACTTTTCTTAAATTTACCTAACACCTATTGGAGTAGCTAATCAAAATTGGCCTACTTATTAATTTTCCTAAGGGATCTAGGGCTAGGGATAGATTCAACTCATCCAAAAAATTTAAGACTTGTTTTTATTATTTTTATAGTTTAGGAATCAAGGATTGTGCATTTGATACCCATTATTAGACCTTTGATGTCCTAATGACCATAATATTGAGATAAATTGATGCTTCTAATGGTTTCATCAAATCAAGATGATTGTAAGCCTTATTGGTTGTGTACAATACAAGGAAATTCAAATTATTTTAATATTATTTCAAATAATTAAATAATTTTATAGTTTTAATAATGTGAGGGGTAAATTTATCCCTCATTAAACCAATTGTTTCCAAAATATTGTAAAGTCTAATAGCTACATTTTGTATATCACCTTGAATCAACCTAGAAACATGAATAATTTTTTATTGTTCTCTTACTTTCTCTAGCTCTTATTGTAATTCTTGTCTGGATTAATCAGTCCCTGCATAAAATTATAGAAAATATTATATTTACATCTTAAGATAAGACTTGAAATCCTCATTATATAAAGACTCACCAAGTCTCCTATTATTTCTCTTATATAAAGAGAAAACATATTGCCTTTCTTATAAAACCAAGCCTTGAATATATTCATCATCTATTTTACTCTTTTTGACCCTTTGGATATTTCCTTTTGATTTTTCAAAAATGGATCTCAAAGTGGGAATCTTAGTTATTTTCAAATTTAGTCTTTAGCCCACTATGGGATCACCAGCTAAGAGGAGTCAACTAGCTGAGTGTCCTTAATCGTGATCTCTATCAAAATGTCCCCTAAAGATTACATTAATGCCTCTATATGCAATAGGTATATTAACAATGGAATTAATATAAGTAGTCTTCTTCTTGGTAGGTTTGGTAGAGGGTATAATAGAAGGCATTAGAAAACTTAATTAAGTATAATAAACATGTAATTGGTAACTTTCCAAGGTTCCCATAGTCTTCTTAAACTAAACATTTTTAAACTTAGAAGCAACATGGGCAATGGTAACTAAAATAGTAATATGGAAATTAAAAACCATAGGGGTAGTAGAAACAACCTAAACACTAGAAATAATAGGACTAGTATAAATAAAATTAAAAGTGGGAGAAGTAGAATAAATAATAAAAATAAGAGTATCAAAATACATAACACCCAAAAGAAGTGTAGTAGTAGTGATTGGGGTAGTGGGTACCTCACTTGATTTATCTACCTACATTGGTGCTTTCCCTTTGACCCCCTAAAGACTCAATATTTTATCATTTTTAAATTCCTAATCCTCTTCCTCATATTCATCCTAAGGCTCAAGCCTTCTTGTAGTGTTTTTTCAATAATTGTATCCATATGGGACCTAAGAACAATAGGATTCCTCTTATAGCAAATTTTTATCTTTTCACCCAACGGAGGAGCCTATTGAGTGGAAGTGGGTATAACATCCACACTTGTAGTAATCTAAACCAATAATGTAATAGGGAGGCTAAAATCTTTAGAAATATAAGAATAAATGTAATCTGATTCCTTAGCTCTCCCAAAAGAACTTACAGTAACACAAATTTCTTCCACATCTTGATCTAAATTAATATTTTTCATTATAATTGGTGGTATCTAAGATGGACCTTCTTGTGAGGAACTTGTAAGTATAGGGGCCTCCTCCACACCCTTATCTTGCTTCACAATTGTCATCATAGTGGATGGTGGTCTAGAGCTTGTTCCTTGGTCTAGTGGTTTTTGGGTCGGTTGAGAGGTCTAATAATCTATAATTTTCAATCCACTATGAGATGGGAGCCTATTATGTACCTCTAATATTATTATAAAGGCCTCCCCTTGGATAGATCTTAAAATCTCCTCTATTGGTCCAGATTATTTTTCTATCTCCAAAACTTTGACATCATCTTTTGCATTCAAAAATATGAAATCATGTTTGTATGGTTCTTACTAGTATGGGATGCCTAATCCTTGGATTTTATTTTGAATTAAGTAGAGAGGATCCCAATACCTATGCGATAAAGTCACCAATGAATAGTATTCCTTGGATTTATCAACATCTTCAAAATGTTTTATGTTGGTGTAACACATCTAACCATTAATCAGAGAAGATCCATGAAACATTCCCTTATTCTTCAAATCCTCATCAATACTCCACCATAGCTGGTAATATATCTCTTATTCATATAGTTTTTTTGGGACATAATTTTAGAGACACAAAAGGGAAACTTTATTCCCCATCACCATGATTAATGTGTAGTCCAAATAGAGCCAATAATTTCCCCTTAGACATAACATTTTGTTAATGATTTATGATATTTTGGGCAAGGGTTCCTCATGAATTGCCTTCTAGACTTGAAGTAAACATTCTTATAAATTCTAACTATATTCCTCATACATGCATAGATGTGGAGGAAAGAAAAGAAGTCAAATACTTGATTTTTTGATATAATTTGGGGTTGGGCTTGAGAGAGATCCATTGTGCACGTAAATAATGCCCATAACTACATCCAAAAAATATGACATCATATTTAAGTGCTTTCATGGGCCTCTTATCCTTATTAAACATATTCTCTTAGAGTATTATGTTGATTATCTCTCTCAGTGCCAAGGTTAGCTCAGAAGTAAGTGATAAGTCTATAAATCACACCTATTTTAGGTGGAATAGGTCGATACTAGGGTGACCTTATAACATGTTCAATAAGTCCATTCCAATAGATATTCCCATTGTAAATTTGGTCATAGGCACTAGCTTCCTAGCCTTGAGGTTGACTATTCTAGGAATAATCCACTTCCTTAATGTATTTTCAATTATGGTTGTTTTCTTTTATAGTTCAACCCAATGCTCATCAAATGTTGCATCTATAGTGAGTATCCATAGGTACCTATAGAATGCATCCCTAGAGATGCAGGTGACAATTTTTTTGTCTTAGGTGGTGTATGAAACTAATGCCAGTCACCTTCCATATGAATAATAATTCCCTTAATAGGTTGATGTAGGCATCACCTCAAGCTTGGCCACTATAAAATGTTGTTTTTAGCACTTTAATGTTAATAAATCCACTACCAAACACCTCTATGGGGATGTCAAATTATCTTTATGTGAATGAGCATATACATTCTTGATCACATCCCAAAGAGATGAATAATTGGCATATTCATTATTGAACATAATAGAATTGAATATGATATTTGTATATTATGTGGAGTATTTGATAGAGAATTTATAAGGTGGTATCACTCCCTTTAATACCTTATATTAATAATCCATTGTTACCTGGTTCAATTACATAATTCTCATGATAATTCAACTATTTTCTTGCTTACTGGAAGTAATTCTCATAGGAACATAGATAACTAGGGTTTTGAATTCTCTTGTGAATGTAAATTTACTTGAGATCTTTAGTAATCAATAGGCACAATGTATTTTTAAAATCATTCACATAGAATTGAGTATAGGAATTTAATTATAGTTTATGAACCATTAATCTCCAATGTCTCCAAGCTTGTTTTATTCATTTAATTCTAAATTTTCCACTTTACTTTGGTAGGTATGCCATGTAGACTTTTTATAAGATTGAAATAATGCCATGATGTTACATTGGACAAGTGTAACCTTGTTTCTACTTTCATGTAAAATTAATTATGCCACATAGCATGCCTTCAAAATTTGGGTGTTAGGATTTATGTTAAGACCAAGCTGACTAATTTTTGTGATGTCTCGAATACACAAAATGTGAAGGTGAAGGTGAAAGTTATGAATAATTAAAAAATTTGAACAAAATCTTCAAATACTAAATCCTATGAACAAAACTTGTGAAGAATAAAAGTTATAAATAAAATATTTGAAGACCAAAAGTTATGACAACATAGATGCCAAAGACCTAGAAGTCACACTTTGAAAAAAATTTAAAATTATAAAACTTTTGAAGTGTAAAATATTATGAAATACAAAATTTATTGAGGATCAAATGTTTTTATGGGAAAAAGTCATGAAAAATGGTTCTTAATATTAAAATTTATGATAACATAGATGCTAAAAACCAAATTCTCAAACAAAAGTTTTGAAGACCAAAAATAGGTGAAATAAACAACTTGTGAGTGTAAAATATGTGAAGTCCAAAACTTAGGACTTTAAGTCCACCTGCATATAGTCAAAACTCTCAAAATACATTAATAACATAGTATAAATAAATGACATAGTGAAAACTTGGATAATAAATAAATAATAATTGCATTTATATCAAACATCAATCATCTGTGTAAACAATAAGAACTTTAAAATATTTGAATATTGTTGAATACACATAAATTCTAATGAAAAGACTTTTCAAAATAGAACTAGACCTTTCAAACTTTAATGGGTCCCTACTCATAAAAATGAGAGTGGGGGTATGCTAAGTACAACAAATAATGGCTCATAGGGGGAATACTCTCGAGTATTCAAGAACTCATAACCTTTAGTTAACAACCTCAAATCAAACATGAATCATACCAAATAAAAATATTAAACTATAAACATTAAATATTTTCCCAATTACTTCATATAACATATTAGCCTTGCCCATATATTGGATCTATGTGGTTAAGTGATTTTATTTTAACCTTATCTTGAGGATTTTAACAAGGACTTGAAATAAACTATAAGTTTTATTCTTATTTCATTGAATCATATTAAAACTAGGGATGTTTGGGCATTGCTCTACTGCCATCCAAAAATCCATATCCCTAATAGAGATACCTTTTGTTCCTCCTTTTCTCTTCCCTCATATTCTTTCATGATGTGCGATACATTGATCTTATTTCATCATGTGAATCTTTGATCACCTTTAATTTTTCCTTGGGTTCACTAATCATTCTTTAGGATGCATTGGTCCCATTTCTTCTCTTTTTTTGGGGATGAAAGTAGAAGTAGGAAGGCAAGAACCATGGTGAGCTAGAATTTGTAAAAAAAAACTTGATTTAACATAATTTCCATGCCATATATATCTATAACATGGTTATTACATTAAAAAGGTATTAACATGAGAAGTGTATTTGATCCAATAATATGAGAAACTTTATAAATGTGTATGGATAAATGAGAATAGCTTTTCCATACCTGATATATGTATTCAATTATGATATAACCATGGTTAATTTTTTGCATACCTAAATTTTTAAAATATTAGACACAAGGGTGTAAAACCTAGAAACAACCCTAGTTTTTGTGATCCATTTTATGTCCTTCCCACACTTATTCTTCTTTTAGAACCTCTCTTGTGGATTCAACATACATAAACTTAAGCATGGATGAAAAGCCTAGTGAATTGCATATTAACTTGGTGATACTAGGAGAAATCAATTTTATTGTAATAAAAAACATAGATGTCTATTCTAAAAATTAGGAAACTAAATTAAAGGAAAGAAAAATTTTTAAAATAGGAAAGGCTAATCTATAAATCATAAAGCTAATGAAGAAACCTAACTATAAAAGTTTTAAATCTAACGTAATCCTACCTCTACCTCAACACTTGTTTTCATTCATAGACATCTCCAAATGGTACAGACATGAATTAGTGCATTAGAAACTTCCCATTAACTAGATATGTCAGTCCATTACCTTGGAGGTCACTTAAATAGAAATTATTGTTACCCAAGATCTTTGATATTTCGTAAAGTCTAGTCTATAAGGGGGTGAATTTGTCATGTTGTCCTTTAAATTTTACTCTTATACCAAACCACATATTGACCAAGTCCTATGTTTACTAAAATTAAGTAAGGATTCATTCCATCCATCTCTATTATATTCAATAAATGAGACTCCACTTTCTCACTTGGTTCTATGTACTCCTACATAAATTGATATGTTGTCAATTTGAGCATGATTTGGAATAATAGTTATCATACATATAACACAAGGTAAGGTAAATATTTAAGGGCCTATTTGAATCTTTTTTGGTCCACTTATAATGCATATTTTAGTATATGATGGCATTCTTTAGGTTTATCTGTAGCTAACTTTTTAATGGCATAAATCAGGGTCTTATTTATTGATTCAAATAATACATTTCCTTGTGGGTAATTATTGGAAGATGACCTGATGGTAATTTGATTGTCATGGTCCCATTTAGTAAACTTAGCTAATTAGAATCCTGACCCATTTTCACAAACTAATAAAATGGGGTACCAAACCTAGTTTTGATGTTTTCTTCTAGAAAAATGATTACATCATGTGTTGTGGAATGTTTTATATCTATTACTTCAATCCATCTGGTGAAGTAATCTATGACTATGAGAAAAAATTTGTGGCTCGTTGAAGAGTTTGGGTTGATGAGACTAATGAAATCCAACCCCCTTGATAAAATGGACTTCCTTAAATGATAGGTTGTGATGGCATTGCCACGTGCACTTATCTTTTTTCTAAGACTTAGAAATCATGGCATATTATTACATGGGTGTGTGCATATTTAAAAATTGTTGGCTAATAATATCCCATTCTAAAAAATATATTTTCTATGGCATTTCCAAATGGATGACCATTGCCAATCTTTTGGTGTAGGTTATCTAGGATTTTTTGAGATTCTTTTCATGATATGCATCTTAGTTAGATGCTTTCGTAATTTATTTTATAGAGGATTCATTTTTTGATTATGTAATGTAAATCTTTGAGCCTCATGACTCTCTTCTATTCTCTACTAAGTTTTAGTGGTCATGTACCTATGATCAAATATTAATGATATCAATATATCAGTATTCTCTAAATACCTGGGTCTGACAAACCTCCTCAATGGTGATGCATGAGTCAGTCTCAGTCATAAGTTGAATGATGCCTTATCCTTTAAATATTTTGGTAGACTTGATTTATATGTTAAACTCTTTAAATTTCTCCATCCATTTGCCTCTATGTTCTCCCAATTCATTATTTTATAAAGTGAGATTAACATTAGAATCTATCACAATAGTAATAGTCTTATTTCTCAAGATGTAATGCCTAAATTTCTTTATTGCTTTAACCAAAGCAAAAATATGCATGTCTATCATGGATTAATTAAAATCTACTTCCTTCAAATTAATTCTTATGAATGCAATATAATGTTCACTTTCATATTTATTCTGGGTGTTGTGTGATCTGAAGCAAATGAGTGTAATAAAAATTCCTTATTGAAGTCTGGGCTTATTAGCACTAGAGCCTAAGATATGGTATCATTGATGTCTTGAAAATACTTTCAAGCCTCTGGTGTCTATTACACTTTGGCATCTTACTTAAGCATTATGTTTAAAGGTCTAATAATTTCTACAAAACCTAAGGAAAACTTCCTCACCAAATATATCTTTCTAAAGAAAGACTTGAGCTCTTTCTTGTTGTTTGGGAATGCAATCATGGAAATCCCTTAAACTCAACTCAGGTTAATGGTGATCCCATTATTATTGATTATGTACCCAAATAATTTACCTTGACTAACACCTAATATTCTCTTTTTTAGGTTTATAAAGATTCAAAACATTCTACATCTTTTAAAGACTGATTGCAGATGGCCTACATGATTAGTTTTGTTCTATGAGAAAATAGTGAGGTCATCCATGTAAATGATTATGAAATTACCTATTAGCACTTTAAATTCATGGTATATATCCAACTAAAAGGTGGATCTTACATTAATTAGACCAAAAGGCATCCTCTTGTATGCATAAGTACCCCATTTCATGGTAAATGTAGTCTTCATCTTATCTTTAGATTCTACCAACACCTAGTTATATACTAAAAAACCATCCAAAAAAGACATCATCCCAAAACCACTTACTAACTAGATCACCTCATCTAGGGAAGTTAGAGGATACTTGTCTTTCTTAGAAGCCTTATTTAGGTTCTTAAATTCAACACACAATCTAATCTCACCATTATTTTTCCTAGTTGGAACCAAGTTGGCAACCCAAGTTAAGTTTCTGAAAGGGAAAACCATCTTAGCATTCAAAAACTTCTCTACTTATTTTTGAATGAATGGTTCCAAGATGGTTTTAACTAATCTCTATTTTTTTCTAGATAGATTATGGTATAGCTACAGTGATATTATATGAGTGATGACTCTAGGATTGAAAACTTTTAAGTCTTCATAGGTACATGAAATCACATCTTTATACTAGATGAGCAAATATTTCACCCTTTATCTTTCTTTAAGGGTTCCATTAAGACTAAATTTGACATAGCATGGATCACACTCATCCCCAAATTTATCCTTGTTGAACTTACATTCATTGATTTTGAGTTGCCTTAACTACTGAGCTTAGGAATCTATATCAAATAATCTCTCCAAAGAAACCATCCCTAAATGAAGATTATTTAATTTGAGTTGAATAAAACTTTCTTCTCAAATTTTCTCCTAGCACAAATAAATTATTTCTTTATCATAGATGGTTTAAGATTCAAATTTCCCTAAAATAGTCAAGAATTGGACAATCTAGTGATCATCATCAAACACCTAAATTTTTTCTATATTGTTAGGAACTAATGGGAAAGGCATGAGTTTAGTAGAAAACCTATGTACTTTGGACTCCTTTAATGGTGATAAGTTGGTAGCTAAAGTATCCAGTGAGTCAATAGCTTGGTTTTATTCCCTAGAAACAACTATTATATTGAATGCCTCAAATGACTCAATAAAATTTTAGGCCAAGTGTTTGTATCTTTTAAGATATGATAATTTTCACTGGCATTTATTTCTAAATTGATTAATCACCAAATTTTAATCTCCATATATTATCATTTATTTGACATTGTTTTTGAGAGATAATTATATCCCTAAAATTAGTGCCTCATATTTTGATCTATTGTTGGTGCATTAAAATTGTAACCTATAAGTTTTTAGGCAATTTCTACCTAGTGAGTTAACTAGTTTGATACCAATGCCTGAACCTTGCTTGGATCTTGCACCATAAAAATGGAGAGTCTAAAATCAAGGTCTCTAAAATTTTGGTCTTTACACCTCATATTCATGGTAAAGGTATAAATCCCAAGATTAGGATATTTATAAATTACTTATTCACTAATATCATTACATTATATGATATGATACTTCATCCTTGGCTCTTGATAAATTAGAATTTGATTTGGAATACCTCTCTATAGTAGCTAAATGTGAGAGAAGTTTGTTGCTACATATCTATTTAGTATTTTTGACTAATCCTTATTTAGTAGTAGTATATACCCTATACAATATATACCACAAGGATTTTTATATTCATCTAAACACATGGCTTAAATGCAACTTGAATTCACATGTCATTCAAATCTCCACCCACATGAACTATTATTTTATCCAACTATGAAATTATCCTCTTAGATGGGCTTGAAATTAATCATAACTTTTGACAAATAGAAATTGGCACTATAGTGGCCAAATCTCTAGAATAAACTAAACAATTATGTCTATTCTTACTAATATCCCTTATGAGAAAATTTTGGCTTCTCTATAGTAGACTTCAATATAATGAACCTCCATAAGAGCTCTTTATGTTCATTAATCAGATCCAGTTCATGAATAATGATGTTTACCTTTATCTTCTTCATGTCCTTAATGATGTTATATCCTCATTTTATTTTTTCTTCCTTGTTTAGAGGTTAATCATTCATTTTTGAGGGAGGTGGATTATTATCAACCTTAAAATGTATGGGAATGGTCATATTATTTAAAGGAGTAGAAATAATAAAGGGTTTTTTGTTTTTCAAATTATAATTGCTTCTTTGTAATTATTGGAATGCATGTATCTCATATTATTTATCCTTTGGCACATTATTATCTTTGCTTGGGAAAGTAAACTCATGAGCTTCAAAGACAATAGTTATGCTTGAAGAACTAGCATCATAAGCAAACTATAGTGTAGTATTCATTAAATCTTTCCTCACCATCTCCCTTTAGAATATTTCAAATGTTGCAAACAACTTGATGCAGTCAAGCTCACCATGTTGTGATGTATTATGAAATCTACACAAATTGGGTAGATATGTCTCCAATATGTTGATCTATGATAATGTATTAGCTTATTATTGTTCTATATTATTCATAGGTTTTTTGAAAGGCATGTTATATCTTTAAAATCCAAAATTTTGATTATTATTCAGACAAGTAGAATTTACTTAAATTATGGTATTTGTTGGAAGTGAATGTTGACTCTATTATTGACCATTTATTTGTGAAGGGTTATTTAAAAAGCCATAGTTCTAATTTGGTGTATGTTTCATCATAGGAGGCAGTGTATATAACTAATTCTAGTTAAATTTCAAAACATTTTGATTCACATGAGGCATTAGATTCAAAGCTAAAAAACTAACATTGAGGTTGGAAGTGCTTGGTATCTGAGGATTTAGTTACCTATTAATGTTGATCACTTTTTCATAGGCTATTGATAGAGTGTTAGTAGTAGCATCTCTTCACAATAAAACTATAATAATGGGATCCATGATGTTTTTATACATTTTGAGTGATAATTTTATTGGTGGTTTATATGCATTGCTTAGCCAAGTGTACATGTTTTGAAACCTCACATTAAAATCTCAAATTAGTTCATTAGGATACCTTTGCATAATATTGAAATGCTAATACACCACACTTAGACTAGTAACTTATTTGAATTGGGAAATAAAAGTTATTTAACATGAGTTCCATGAAGTAATCAAATTATTTTATAAATTGATGAACTAATCATAAGAAACATCTTATAATGTAAATGGGAAAATCCTTCATGCAACATCTTTATCAGTAACATTCATTAATATTAAAGTATATTTAAAACACTTGATATCTTCTCATCTATTATTCCTTCTAAAGGGGAGAAAAAAGGTGTGTACTTCTCAATATTCCTTGGTAAATCATGCACATCACCTAGGATTACAATGGTAGATCTAACTACCCAAAGGCTAAGCCATAAGATGACTAATGGTCTAGAGCTTTTTTACTAGGTAAGGTGTCTTAAACTAGGGTATTATGGGAAAAACTGATGTAGATTTATGAATTTGATGAAATATAAAGGTGAAACCAAAATATTGGAATGGACTCTAGACCTGGTTACTTGATTAGGTGTCTCTAGTGCAACTTAAATGTAGGGGACAACCTTTTATAGGTAAAATCACATGGTGGTTATGGTCCTCCTTCTAGTACAAATTTTAGTTTCTATTGATGAAATTTTAATGCATATTATAAATTTGAATGAGGTAACCTCTAACATTTTAATATCTCATTAGAGATGAACTCCACTCTAGGGAACAATTTGTAGGTATGGGTTGAACAACTAGCTACTGGAATAGTAGGTTGAGCATGCAAGTTTTTAACTAGGTGTGAATAGATGAGTGAAACCTAGAGGAAAGAAAAAACCTAGTTGATTTGGAAGGATGGAACCTATGCTAAAGTGGCTAGATCTAAAAAAACTCAGAAATAGGGAAAGGTAGGGAATAAAATATGGTTATGTGATTTCAAAAGGTATTACTTTTATTTTAGTCTCTTTGTGGGCAAGTTCTTTAATACCAATGCTTGTAGATAGTATATATTACAAACACACACATGCAAACATAATATGGAAGTCTAGGGAAGAATCAATATATTAAACTCTAAGGTCTCAGATAAAGTTTCCTTCCATTTAGAGTAACTTTTGCACACACTTATTTAGAACATTATAACTTGAATTAAAGAGGTATCTAAGGTAGTCGTTACTCACACCAAGAATGTTATTTCAAGGAAAACACTTATACACACTTAAAGAATTGAAATATTAAACCTAATTACATATAATCAATGATATTTTCTAATAATCAATAGTTATTTCACATCTTCAATTACCATACACCAATAATAAGAATAAGGAATTCTCGATAACTTTTACACACTTCAAATTATTGAATCAAAAAACCAAAAAAGTAAACACAATTAATGGCATTGAATTGGAATGGAAAAACATTAACATAGTTGTGTGATAATCAAAATATTTCTTCTTGTATTGGTAAATTTTATAACCCTTGAAAAAAGAGGATTACAACTATAAATAGATCTAGGGAGGGATCACCTCATCCTCCAAATCCATGAAAAAGTCTAAAATTGCATGTTAATGATAATTAGAATGAGATTTATAATTAATTAAATTTTTACATGCATGTCTAAACTTAGTCAAAATTGAGTCTTTTGAAAGTAGAATCACTTTTATAATTCCATCCAATGTGTGCATGTTTACAAAAAAATTCAATCCACTATTACTTATCTTATTTACATTATCAATTTACATGTAAAATACATATAAAACTAATCAAATAAACTAAGGTTTAGTAGTCAATGAAGCTTATATGGTTGAACTGATAGCCATTACAGGGACTGTAGTGGAAGGTGTATTTAAACTAGAAGGCCCAACCATAGCTTGTTTCTTCACTTCAAATTATTGGTGGTGTTTATATCCAATGATGTGTTTCAACCTTTTTGCATCCATGTTCAAAAGAGAGATTTTATGTACCCTGGTGACCTCCACCAGTAATCTTACATGCTCCATCATAGTGTCTCTAAATTCCACCCAAAATATCTCCACTCCAAATCATTTTTCTTGGTCAACACCATTTATTGTTCAATTTAATCTAGTGTACATCCATTGATTCTTTACTTAAAATTATCCCTACTTATTAATTTTCCTAAGGGATCTAGGTTTTGGGATAACATCAACGCATCCAAAAAAATTAGGACTTCTTTTTCTTATTCTACTAGTTAAGAATCAATATTTATGTACATGATACCCATTCTTGGACCTCTGATATCCTAATGACCATCGTATTGAGAGTATTGAAATCTTCCAATTGTGTTATCAAATCAAGATGGCTATAATACTTATTATTTATTTATAATATAAGGAAATTTAACTTATTTTCATCTTATTTCAAAGCATTAAATAATTTGGTAGTTTCAATAATGTGAGGGGATAATTCATCCCTCATCAAACCAATAGTTTGTAAACTATTGTAAAGTCTAAGAGTTTTATTTTGTATATCACCTTCAATCTCCCTGGGAACATGAATTTTTTTTATTGTTATCTTACCTACTCCAATCCCCCACATGAATATCTAGTAAAGCCTGTATTTTCAACTTAAGATAAGACTTGAAATCCTAATTATATGAAGACTCACCATGTCTCCTATTCTTTATCTTAGACAAGGAGAAAACATTTTACCTTTCCTATAAAACCAAGCATTGTCTAGATTCATCCTCTATTTTCCTCTTTTTGACCATTTTGTTAGGGTGTGGAGCTAAAAGCTTCAACTATTTGCAGACACAAGAAGAGGATGCTGAAGAACCAGAGAAACCAGTGTCGGCAGTATAACCAACATCGATCACAGACAGTGGAGAAGGAGACTGGCGATGGCAGACAGTTGGCCGATGTCAGCAGCACCAGACAAGCAGGGACCGGCGTCGGTCACCTGTGTATTTCCATAACTACTGTTGATGAACAGTTAGTTAAGTGAAGTGAGTGTTTGCATGTCAAATGACTAATTATAGTCATGAGCTGCGTGTCTAATTATTGTAGTTAGGTTTCTATTTTTGTAACCATGGGATTCTATTTAAAGACCCATGAGGCATGTATTGTAATTATCAAGAAGGCAAGTAAAAGCATTGAAGCAAGAAAGGTCAAGGAGATCTATAGGTGTAAGGTCAAGGAGATCAGTTGAAGCATTTAAGGAGGGATAGCAACTCAGGTTTTAGAGTTGGTTTTGTGTTGAGCAAGAGAGAGAGGGAAGAAGGTCTTGAGGTGTGGCAAGCCTTTGAGGTGGAGGAAGAAGTGGCATCTTTCTTATTATATTTTCTTCTAGTAATATTTAATACAAGAGTGTGTATTGTCTCTCAAATTCTTTGATGTCTCAAGTTTCTAGTTACTTTATCATTCTGGTATAATTCCATGTTTAATTGCTTATAAGAAAGTAATCAATTGTGCTTCCATTGGATAAGGAGTCACCTAACAAGTGGTATCAGAGCTACGGTTTGCAGGAAGTAGGTTATTGTTTTTTATTACAGGTCATTCACAGGGTTTTTTGATTGAGTGGGAGTTCAGCAATGGCAAAAGAAAGTAAGCTATGAATGGAGAAGTTTAACAGCAAGAATTATCAACACTGGAGGATGCAGATTGAGGATTATTTGTATCAAAAGGATCTATACTTACCATTGGGTGGGGTTGCATGCAAGCCCACAGATATGAAGGATGAAGAATGGAGTGTTCTTGATCGAAAGGCTCTCGGTTCCATAAGGTTGAGCCTTGCATTGTCTGTGATTTCTAGCTTATCACAGTGTAAGACAACGGAAGAGTTGATAAAGTCCTTGGCGAATTTATACAAAAAGCCCTCAGCTTCTAATAAGGTATATCTTATGAAGCAACTATTTACTTTGCAAATGCAGGAAGGTGGATTGGTACACACTCATCTCAGTGATTTCCATGGTTTGGTAAACTAATTAGCTTCAGTTAATATTGTTTTTGATGATGAGGTAAAGGCTCTCTTGATTTTATGTTCTTTGCCTAAAAGTTGGGACGGTTTGGTTATGGCAGTAAGTAATTCTGCATCTGCTTCTAAAATCTTAAAAGTTAATGATGTTGTGAGTGTGATCTTGAATGAAGAAATATGTAGGAGAAACACAGGTGAATCATCAAGGAATGCTCTAAGTGCAAAAAGTAGGGGAAGGCAAAGGGAGAAGGTTGAGCAAGGGAAATCAAGGTCAGGAAGGAGATCTGAGTCCAAAGGTATTACCTACTGGTTTTGTGGAAAGAAAGGACATACAAAGGAGTGTTGGTTGAGAGATAAAGAGAATCAACATGTAGGTACTGAAGAAGCAAAGGATGCAAATATTGTGGTACAGGATGCTCTCATACTTTCTTTGGATAGTCAGGTAGGATCATGGATTTTAGATTATGGTTCATCTTTTCATGCATCCCCAAACAGAGATTTGTTTCATGAGTATGAACAGGGAGACTTTGGAGTGCTCTATTTAGGGGATGGTACCCCTTGTCAGATAGTTGGCAAAGGGAAAGTGCAGCTGAGATTGCAGATTGACAACACATGGGTGTTGAAGGAGGTCATGCATGTTCCAATTCTGAAGCAGAGTCTGATTTCTATAGGAAGTTTGGGAGATGAGGGATGCACAATAACCCTCACAGTGGACTCTTGGAAGGTTACCAAGGGAGCACTTGTTCTAGCAAGAGGTAAAAAAGTAAGTACTCTTTATCTACCTACTTGTATTACTGATTCTACTTCTGGTGTAAATTCGAAGATGTGGTCTAATAGGCTTGGTCACGTGAATAAGAAGGGAATGGAAGTTCTTAAATCAAAAGGTATGTGTTCAAATTCAGAAAGCATAGATAGAGTTCATTGCAAGAAAAGGAAATTTGATGCTTTTGATAGGAACAAAGAAGCCTTGGTGTTTATGGAGGAGATGAAGGATAGAGATCAGTCACAAGGGCTAAATAAATCTGAGTAGGGCAACATGGATAGAGGTTTGATCCAAGAAGAGCTCATGAATGAAAATTTCATCACTTACAGGAACACACAGACACCGATGTTGGTCGCTTGGCACCGATGTCAGTCATCTAGATATCGACATCGGTTATGTGCAAACCAGCAGGGTCGGTAGGTTGGGTAGGAGAAGTTCAACGTCAGTCATAAGGACCAATGTTGGTAGGAGGGACGCCGGCATCAGCCAGGGAAATGACGTCAGCAGTCAGGGTCAGTGCAAGGAACCGACATCGGTCAGGAGTAGACTAGGAGATGGCCGATATTGGTCACTAGAATGGATGTTGGGTGGATCTATAAGTCTCAAACACCCATGTGGAGGTCATAAATGGTAAGTGAACCTCATATTCATTGTTCACCTTCTTTATATTACTTACTGATAGTCAAGAACTAGGAAGATGGAAGAAGCAATGTAGGTAGAATCCAAAAATAGTGGGAGCTTAACATGGATGAGGAGTGTGAGTCCTTGGAGAAGAGCCAAATAGGTATTTGTTGGTAGTGTTGTCAGCTGGAAGAAAGCACTAGATAGAGGGATGGATTCCCATTTTAGAGAAGAGAGTGGATGGACACTTGAGATAGAAGGCTATGGCATATAGTCTTGATTAGGCTACAGAACAATGGAGGTTTGACCATTGTATTTTATCTTTACTAGGTTGGATAATATTAGCTACATTATCCTATTACTGTATTGTGTTACTTGTTGCAGGGTTTCATATACAGGGAGTTTTCTGAGCTAAGGGTAGAGTTGGTTCAGAAGTATGTCATGAAGAATTTGGGAGCAGCAAAATTCTTTTGGCATAAGATATAGGTATTGCATCACAAGTTTGCATGGTGGTTGGTCTTCAAGTGTGACTTTAAAGAGGGATACAAAGCCTAAGGAATAAAATAGATGGTGTACAGGTACAGGTACAGTAGTAGCTATTTATCTCCAAGTGGGAGATTGTTAGGGTGTGGAGCTAAAAGCTTCAACTATTTGCAGACACAAGAAGAGGATGCTGAAGAACTAGAAAAACCGGCATCGGCAGTATAACCGACGTCGGTCACAGACAATGGAGAAGGAGACCGGCGATGGCAGACAGTCGGCTGACGTCGGCAGCACTAGACAAGCAGGGATCGGCGTCGGTCACCTGTGTATTTCCAAAACTACTGTTGACAAACAGTCAGTTAAGTGAAGCGAGTGTTTGCATGTCAAATGACTAATTATAGTCATGAGCTGCGTGTCTAATTATTGTAGTTAGGTTTCTATTTTTGTAACCATGGGATTCTATTTAAAGACCCATGAGGCATGTATTGTAATTATCAAGAAGGCAAGTAAAAGCATTGAAGCAAGAAAGGTCAAGGAGATCTACAGGTGTAAGGTCAAGGAGATCAGCTGAAGCATTCAAGGAGGGATAGCAACTTAGGTTGTAGAGTTGGTTTTGTGTTGAGAAAGAGAGAGAGGGAAGATTGTCTTGAGGTGTGGCAAGCCTTTGAGGTGGAGGAAGAAGTGGAATCTTTCTTATTGTATTTTCTTCTAGTAATATTTAATACAAGAGTGTGTATTGTCTCTCAAATTATTTGTTGTCTCAAGTTTCTAGTTACTTTATCATTCTGGTATAATTTTGTGTTTAATTGCTTATAAGAACGTAATCAATTGTGCTTCCGTTGGATAAGGGGTCACCTAACACATTTGGATACTTCCTATTGATTTATCAAAAATGGAGCTCATAGTGAGAAGCTCAGTTATTATCAAATTAAGTCTTTAGGATTCTTGGGATTCTAGGTTTGTATCCCACAGTGGGATTACCAACTAAGAGGAGTCGACTGGTTGAGTGTCCTCACTTATGGTCTCTATCAAAATTCCCATAAAGATTGCATTAATACCTCTACATGTAATGGTCTTGGTAATGATGGCTAGATGATTTTAAACTAGTCTAAGTTACCGAACTGAGGCATTGAATGAATAATATAAGTAGGATTCATCTTCTTTAGTTTGGTAGAGGGGAGAATATAAGTAACATAGGTTATAATGGATGAAGGCATTGTTAAACTCAATTGAGTAGAATAAACATGTAATTGGGAACTTGCCAAGGCTCCCCTAGTCTTCTTAAAATAAAACTTTTTGGACTTGGGAATAGTAGGGGCAATGATAATTTAAGTAGGAGCTAGGGAAGAAAAAACCATAAGGGAAGTATAAATAACCTTATCACTAGAAATAGTAGTACTATTATAAATAATAAAAATAGTGGGAGAAGTAGAATATATAATAACCATAGAATTAGAATAATCCATAAGACCCAAAGGAAGTTTAGCAATAGTGAATGGGGTATTGGGCACATCACCTAATTTGTCTACCTCCATGGGTTTTATCCCTTTAACCCCTTAAAGACTCAATATTTTATCCTTTTTCAATTCCTCATCCTCTTCCTCATCTTCATCCTAAGGCTCAGGCCCTTCTTTTAGTGGTGTTTTAACAACTGTATCCATAGGGGCTCCAAGAACTCTAGGCTTCCTCGAGTATCAAATTGTTTTCTTTTCAACTAAGGGAGGAGCCTACTGAGTAGAAGTGAGTGTGACATCCACACTTATATAATTGGAACTACGGATGAAATAAGGAGGATAGAATCTTTTAAATTATAAAAATCAATACAAATTGGTTCCTCAACTCTCCCCAAATAAATTATAGTCGTAGGAATTTCCTCCACCTCTTATTCTAACTTAACAGTTTTCATTACAATCAACAGTGTTTGAGATGGACTTGCCTATGATGAAATTGACACCATAGGGGCCCCCTCCACACCTTTATCATACTTCATAGTTGTCATCGCATTAGGTGTTTTGATGCCTAAAAGTGTATCATAGGTTTTACAATGTTTAAAACACTTATTATTTATAGATTCAAAGAATTTATTTCATGAGTAGATAGTTGTGATCTTCCTTAGATATTTGGTGGAATAGTAAAAAAGCAATTAACTATTTCACAAAATGATAATATAACTAGCTATTGGAAGCAACCATGGTCTTAAAGCTTACTTGTGAAATATGATAGTAATTTGATCTAAGTATAGTGAATTATTATCAAAACCTAAAGTCTAAAGTCTAATCTAGTGTGTATATTTATAATGAAAACTAAGCTACAATGATTTGATTTAAAAAATGAGAAAAAGGAAGGGTATGACAGAGAAGAAAGGTATCTCTGATCTTTAGTCTAGACATTATGACAAAGATTAAATTTCATCAAAGACATGCACTTAAACCAATATATTACATGAAATAGCCAAAGGCATAGATCCTATCATATACCAAGAAAATGTCTAAATATTTTGAAATAATGCAAATAAGAAGTCAAATTCACTTTAAGGGTTTGCTTCCATAGGAAAATAGCATTAGCACATCTTCAGGAAAAGCAATGGAAATGAAATGAATCTAAAGTCTTTCAATCAATCTATCATAAGCACATATTGACAAATTTACATTCACACATGTACATCTATGATTCATATAAGCCATATGAAAATCATACTAGATGTTTGAGGAAGCAACCATTATAACAAAATACACAAATAAATATGAGATAATCCTTGCAAAATTCCCTTGCTTACATTAATTTGCTCCAAATTCACAAAGTAGTTTTTTCTCTAAAATTCCCTATTATTTTAAAAATGATAATACCCCTTTTATATAATAATTTGAGGTATGTCGGTCAGTCATATCAAATGATAATTGAATAAGTGTCAAGGGCAACTATCTTTCTACAACATTTTAGATTTAGATACTTTACAAAATGGAATGACCTATAAGCAATGCACTTTACAAGATTCACATGCTTTTACAAAATAGAATATTCATTTTTTTAAATGATATACATGTTTTTCTATAGAAATAATATGCTAAGTCAACAAATTTAACTTTGAAAAGGTCCTCCAATTTTAGTCCTATACTTTTTCTATTTCATCTTCATTGATTTATCATGTTTTTAATCAATCAGTTTGGAATTGATGATGGGCTTCATGGAAAACTCTATTTCTTGATATTTTATGCCTTTGAAGTCCTTGTTAGTTCTATCTAAGGCCTCTATAATACTCCTAGAATCACCAATTTTCTATTCTACAAATAGGATCATGTCCAAGATTCTTTTATTCTTTACTCTTGTAGTGCCTTGGATTTTGTTCTTCACTTCTTACATGAATTGAGTAGCAATGTGTTTGAATTCATCATATATTATCAAACCCATAGTAATAAGGGTATTTGTATCTTTGATCAAGCCTCCTAGTATATGCACCATTCTACTTTATAACTGCTTGAAGTCCTTAGAAATATCCTCCATGACCTTAGGCAATTTGTTCATATATTTTATCTTTGATGATAAGATAGTCATAGACATGTTTAAATGTGCCAAGATGATTATTTTAAACTCAAGAATTTGACCATCCATAAACACATTGATCAATTCCTTTACCTTATTACTTGAAGCCTGTCATTGATTGATCTAATGCATAGTCATGGAATGCTACTTGTTCACCATGTCTTACTTGGACCTTATAGATTTCAAAAAGCTAAATGTGTCATAAATTATTTCTTAAAACTTATTGACCACATCCCTTGGCACTAAAAGGATAGATTTCTCCTCTAAGTTCTTCTTTTGATGCTTCAATCCCTTGATAGTAGCTTACAACTATTCTGATTATGCTTGAGCTATATCTAGTACATCTTCCTCAAAAATTGGATCCTCACCAAGTCTATATCCCTTCTCCTTGGTCAAAATAGTTAATGGATCCACCTTTTGATATGTAATTTCTTCACCACCTTGCATGACTATTTTCTGTGACCCTTTACAATTTAATAGTACATAGATCGAACCTAAACCCAACTAAATATTGGGTCACATGTGTAAATATAACCTCTATTTATGATTGGGCTGATTAAATTAGAGTATCTAATCTCTTTGCCTTTTCTTCTTGTGGAGCAATGATCTATGGCTTCAATTCTTGTTGTGTTGGGATGTTAGTAGCCTTCAACATATCCCATGGATGATGAATGGTGAAAAGCTTTTATAACCTCAGTTTATAAATGAACCACTTATGAATAGGTGGACTATATAATATGTTTTTTTCACTAAACATGTTAACTTCACTCAAAGGTGGTGTAATAGTTACCTTTGGTTTCTTTGCCTTTGGAATAATGGCCATCTCAATTTTCCTTTTAGGGGTGTCAATAACCATTAGGTCCAAGGACTTTCCATTATCTTGTTTGAATTCTTCAACCTTTTCTTCATCTAAATCCATCTTATAAATCATAGATAACATCCTAAGTGCATCTTCAATGGATTCATTGGGATCTAATGATATCATATGTACCTCCTATTGAGGTAGATCTTGCTCTGATGTTTTTGAAGATTAAAAACTAATGAACTAGAAGAAATTTTTTCTGGCCTTTTCTCCTCATGCCTATGCTCTAGTAGTTTCTCTATTGTGGGAATATTATAAGAACCTACATTAATCAAGTGATACTGCTTGGGGCCTAGTTACCACATATCTTCCATTCTTTGGACCCTATTCAATCTAGACTCAGGCCTTATGTTGTGTTCCTTTAATCTCCTAGAAACTTCATAGATTGATGATGATTTAATGTATATGAAGTCAAATAAATTGGGCTCATGCTCATATGGTACATTCAAAATACCCTTGATCTTCAGATGTTCTTTTACCCTCCCATAAGGGTCCTATTGTCTAAAATAATCAATTTTTAGGTTGAAATACAACCTATGCTTTGATTTAGCCTCAATATGGTCCCACTACAAAAATATAGTCTTACTAATTATCATGGGGAAACTATGAAATAAACCCTTCCTCTTGGTTTTACAAAATCCATCTATCCCATTGAAGAGTTAGTATGACACCTCTTATTTTGATAATTTATCAGGTACATGAATTGGTAATTTAATAGGAGCACTTTGCGTTCCATTAACCCTTATGATAGTAGAATATGGATACAACCATATGTCCCCTATTTCTTCAATATATTTTTTTATTAAAGGGCTCATTCTCATCATAGGAAGACTATCTATAGCCTCACTTAATGTAGGGTAGACACCATCACAAATTAACTAGATGTGGTCTATATACTTATAAATGTGCAATTTGGAGTAGTACTAGGAAGTAGTATGAGTACCATTTGGAGATCATTCTCTTTGATTGGGAATATTTATGGTTATACATAGGGAAACTAGTAGATAAGACATGTAAAACTCAGTCCTCTTCTTATTTTTTATTGCATATATATGTTTGCTTAGGGAGATACTGATTATCTCACCTAATGGATGAACCATTATCTTTTAAATAATGAAATACACTATGGGAACCCACATTGGTTCTATATATGTTGTATTTTCACACACATGTAGCTTTTTCAACATTATCATTACCATCCTAACTCTAGGTCTAAACTGACTGATAGTGATGTTCTTAGCAGAATCTATAATAGATTGGTTACCAAATTCTAACCACATAGCTAGTGTATCCATCATATTATGATTCTTAGCCCATGAATTAATGGAGGTTATGTCAATCTAAGGTTTGGGAAATTTTTAGTAAGACTCAAATGTAATTGGGGATATGTAAAAAAAAATAGATTATGTTCATTAATCAACATACCCTTGTCTATCTTATCTACTTTGAAAATGGGACCAAGAACATCAATATAATGAAGTACCTCTAGTTTAGCTACTACATAGTGAAGTCTAGTCATTTGGATGACCACAATGTCATCATAAAGTCTCTTTTTTGGGAGGATCTTTTCTTCTTCTTTGGTGATAACCAGTTGGTTTTCAATTGTCTAGAACAATTTGGAGTAATTGTTATCCCCTATATTCAAAGAAGTGGATAAAAATTTTGTGTCTTTAAACACTCATCCTTCAACATATAATGTCAAATATAACTCAACTTCTTGATTTGAAACATGTTTATGAGTTGCCATTGCTATAATTCTAACTAAATTATCCTTTTGCAACTCCTCTTAGCTCAGTCATAGTGAGTTTAGAGACAATCTAGTGTTTTCTATATACTCTAGGGCTTTTAGAGGTCTATGCAAAGCTCTAATGGTTGAAATATAGTTAAAAATGTGAGATTTGATTACATAGATTGGATTTGGATTGCACATTTATACTTTATGCATGCTCGGGTCCACAAGATCTTCTAGTATGATGTGTTTTACCTATGTGGCATTACCATGTCATGTTTCTCATTTATTTAAAATTTGAACTTTGTCATTTTTTTATACATGTCAAGACCTTGTTCAATCTTGAAACTCAATTAAATTCACACCGTTTATCTCTTCAGAAGTCCTTTGGCCTTGACTTTATTATTGGTTATTGATCTTCCTTCCAAGCTTCTAATATTGGGACACTTGGAAAATCCATGAGCTCTTTGTATACCTTAAAAAAATTCTTCGTCAATTGAATGATTTTTCACCATGTGGTAGCATCCTTTTTTATCTAGGCTCTTTGAATTATTGACTCCACTCACACTATTGATCTTGAATGCATGATAAAATATAAATCATTGATTCCATTACCCATTCACAAGATCAAGTGTGGGCCATTTATCTTCTTGATCACTTACCAATATTTTAACACTTTTCACTATCACATTATTTCTTAGCATCCTTGACTTGTTGACCTTTTCTCACCATTATATCTATTATCACTTTTCCAAGATTATGACACTTGTTAATATCATGTTCAGTTTTAGAATCTTTTGACACCTTGATTCCATGTTCACCATCAAATATCCATTACACTATTAACATGCATCATTTATCATTGGGTTTGAACTATTTAATCTATCTTTTCCCATGGATCTTTGATATTCATTTCAATCTCTTGAGATTTTTCCACTTGGTAACACTACATTTAATTCATTCCTACGAATAATTAAAATCAACAAAGTAAGGGTTTGGATACATAGAGACTTAGGGTAGATTTTAGATTAAGGTTTTAGATGTGTTGATAAACACAATTAAAACTTAGGATAAAATTTAAACTAAGTCCAAGATATAATAAAATGTTCTCGCATAAATTTAAATCCCTTTCAAAATAAAAATTGGACTAAAGCATTTAGACTAGAGTTTTTTAACACTATTTAAACATGGATTTAATCAATCAATTAAGACCAAAGGTTAATAGATAAGGATAAAATGAGATCATATTATTTAACCAATTGAATGTTAATTTGACATTGAAACATAAACCCTGGACATTGTTCATTCAAATGGAACTCCATTAAACCTACAACATGGAAACACAAGAATCAAATATTATCAACATTAGATAAAGTTAAAGAAATTTTATATGTGAACTTGTTAACTAAGCTAGATGAGAACCATGATATTCAAATGATGCACTCTAATCAATTGAGATGTTTAATTTATTTCATAAATTTTTAGAATTTAAACAAGGGTCCTCATTTTTTAGAAATTAGGGTATGTTGACCTCAATAGGGTGGTGGTTTATAATATGTTCCTTGGTCTAGTGGTTGTTGAGTCAGCTAAGAGGTCTATTAATTTGTAGTTTCCCATCTACTGAGAGGTGGGATCCCAGTATGTACCTCTACAATTATTATATAGGTATCCCCTTAGATAGCTCTTAAAAGCTACCCCATTAGTCCAACTAATTTTTCTCTCCTTATAACCTCAGCATCATCTTTTGCATTCAAAAATATGAAATCAAGTTCATATGGTTCATGCTGATAGGGGATGCCTAAAACTTGGATGTGATTTTGAATTAGGTTATGAGGATCCCAATCCCTATGTGATAAAGTCACCAATGAATAGTATTCCCTAGATTTATCAACCTCTCTAAAAAAATTTCTATTTGTGTAATACATCTGACCAATGATCAAAGAAGAACCATGAAACACACCCTTCTTCTTTTTCTTCAAATCCTCTTAGATACTCCATCATAATTGGTAATAAATCTTATGTTTAGCTAGTTTTTATAGGACATACTTTGGGAGACACAAAGGGGAAACCATGTTCCCCATCACCATGATTAGTGTGTACTCTATATAGAACCAATAATCCCCTCTTAACCCTAGCATTTTTATAATGATTTATGATATTTTGGGTAAAGGTTCCTCATGAATTTCCATCCATACTTGAGGATAAATGTTCTCAACAATTTTGAATATATTCATCATATATGCATAGATGTGGAGGAAATAAAATAAGTCACATACCCTATTTTTGATATAATCTAGGGTTGGGCTCTAGAGAGATCCATTGTGTACATAGATGGTGAACATGATTTCATCTAATAGGTATGAAATCATATATAAATGGTCACCCATGGTCCTCTTATCCTTATTAAACATTTTCTCCTAGAGTATTACACTGATTATTTTTCCTTGTGTTAAGATTAGCTTAGAAGTAATCAATAGATCTAGCAATGACACCCATTCTAGGTGGAAGAAGTGGATACTAGGGTGACCATATAACCTATTCAATAATTCCATCCTAATATGTACTCCCATACAAAATTTGGTGATAGGCACTAGCTCCCTGGAATTGACGGTGACTACTCTAGGAATAATCCACTTCCTCAATGTATTTTCAATTATGCTTATTTTTTTCCATAGTTCAACCCGATGCTTGTAAAATGTTACATCTATGATGGGTAGTCATAGGTACCTATATAATTCATCTCTAGAGATGTATGAAATAAATATTTTATGGCTTAGGTAGTGTAGAAAAACACCACTAGTCACCTTCCCTACGAAGAATAATTCCCTCAATAGGTCAATGTAGGGCATCACCTTAGGCTTTGCCACTACAAAATGTAACTGTTGATGATTTAAGGACTAAATTCTAATACTAGCTACTTATATGGGGATATCATATTTTCTTCATGTGAATGGACATATACATTGTTGATCACATCCCAAAGAGATGAATAATTAGCATATTCATCATTGAACATAGTATAATAAAAAATAGTATCTATATATTCTATGGAGCCTTTAATAGATAATTTATAAGGTGGCAGCACTCCCCTAAATACCTTAGATGAAGAATCCATTGTTAGGTAGTTAAATTACATGATTCTCATGATAATTCAACTATTTTATTGCATACTAGAAGTAATTCATGTGGGAACATAAATAGCTAGGGATTTTAATTCTCTTGTGAATGCAAATTCACTTGATCTCTTTAGTAGTCAATAGGCACTATATATTTTTAAAATTCACTCATATAACATTGAGTATATGACTTTAATTCTAATTTTTACACCATTAATTTCCAACATCTCCAAGCTTGTTTTATTCTTTTGATTCAAACTTTTCCACTTTACTTTGGTGGGTATGACATCTATACTTTCTATACATTAAGAGGAATGCCACAATGTTACCTTGGGCAAGTGTCACCTTATTTCTAGTTTTGCACAAAATCAATAATGTCATGTAGTATCCTTTCAAAATTCAAGTGTTGGGCTTTGTATTGAGAATGAGCTAGCCAAATCTTATGATGCCCCAAATACACGAAACACAAAGGTGAAGGTTATGAAGAACAAAATTTTCAAAAAAAATCTCTGAAGACCAAATCATGTAAATAAAACTTGTGAATGAAAAACATTTTGAACAAAATCTTTAAAGACTAAAATTTATGACAACATAAATGCTGAAGACCCAAAAGTCGCACTTTGTAAAATTTTCAAAATTCCAAAACTTGCAAAGTGTAAAATATCACAAAAGTTGAAATTTCCTGAGGATCAAAGGTTTTAATGGGAAAAATTCATGGAAAAAAGTGTGGAAGACCAAAATTTGTGACAACATAAATGCCTAAAACCAACTTCCCAAACAAAAGTTTTGAAGACCAAAGATAGGTAAAATACAAAACATGTGAAGTTTGAAACTTTAAGAAATAAATTCTAATTACATCTATATTAAATATTAGTCATCCATGTAAAGAATAATAACTTTTAAATTTTTGAATCTTTTTGAATATACATATAAATGTTGATGAAAATGATTTTCAAAACATAACTAGACCTTTCAAACTTTAATGGGTCTCTACATAGGAAAAATGAGAGTGAGTGTGTATTGAGTACAACAAGTGACCTAGTTTTTAACTTGGAAAATATGACCTTATGACTGCTCCTTCAATACTTGAAAAACGTATCTAGGCTATTACTTTGACTACTATTAGATTAGGGTAGGAAAGGAAATCTTTTGGTAACTTGAGTGCTTCTTGAGTTCTCTTTTGGTTTGATTGCTAAGTATTCCTAGGTAGGGAATGAATTAGGGTTGATATTGTATTTATACCAATCCTATCAAGTGATAAATCACATTAAATCACTTATAATAACCATTATAATATGTTTTATTTGAAAATTTGATGACTTTAGATCACTAGACACTTGCATCGGGTCAGGATAGTAACATTAATACTACTATATGTCATGAATGTTAGTGTTTAGGGAGAAAGAAAGTAAGCACAAAATTAGAACTTATAGAGGTGTAAGATAAGTACATTTTAAGAAATTTAGGTAATATGGGATGTTTATGCCATCAATATAAGGCTATTCAAACTAAGACATAGGCCAAGGGGAAAAAGATAGAGTAGATGTGAGGCTTTCAAAAGTAAGGCATGTATAACTAAGACAAAAAACTAGGGCTTGATTTTACAAAGTGTACAAAAATGAGGTGCTTCATAATCACCAAATATCATCTATATTCCCCTCACTTTAATCAAGAAATGAAATTATTATTTTAAAGGAAAAGAATAAGTACATGGTTGTGTATACACATCTTGTCTTTGCCTGAATTAAATTTAAGTGCTTTACTGGATCTTGGTTTGAGTAATTTGCTAGTGACTAACCTACAATTAATATAATGTTATAATGTATAATTAGTGCATATAATTTAGGTCAAAATTACTTAAAATATATTTAAATTGAAAGAGCAAGGTTTAAGAGTACATGTGTGTTGATGTAACCACCTTTCCTATTGGTAAGTTATTTTTCCAAAAGATTTGTCATTGTAAGGCTCTAAAATTAAGAATAGGATAAAAATAGATAAATATTTGAAGTGCATATATCCAAGGACATATATAGAGAGACATATATTGGAAGGCACATACCCCCAACTTTAGATCAAAAGTGAGTTACCACCTGGCAGCTAATATTAGCTCAACTATGTAACCCAATGATACTCATAAATTGGTGAGTCTGGATGATCAAGTCCAAACTAAAAAAATGGAAATATTGAGTGATTTAATCACCCCAACCATGCCAAAATATGAACCAACTATTTTAGTAGATTGGCTCAATAAAGTTTTTAAAAGCCTGTAAGGTATTAGTACATGTAATAGTTTTGAAATATAAATTTGACTTAGATTTTTTAATATTAGGCACATGTTGCATAGCATATGCACCTTAGATTTGTCTAATGATGAAATTGTGTGTAATAATGGTACCATGTATATAATTTTTCTATAAATGGGTATCAAAATCATATAATTTTATGCTTTGGCCAATTTAGAAAACTATTTAAGAGTGGAAGACATGATTCCAAAGCATTCCCCCACTATATATGGAGAAATTTTAAACTAATATAACAATATGGAGGACATGTTTCTAAAACATGCCCCCACTGTAAACTAGAGATGTTGAATAGTGAGTAGGTGTGGAGAACATGCTTCCAAAGCATTCCCCCACTAAATCTATGAATAAATATAAGTAAAATATTAAATGAATGTGGATAAAATTCTTAAAAATCATGCCTTATATAATCTAAAAACTTTGAATGTGTGTAATCCATGTAATCATGACATGCCTCCACTAAATCTGCAAACTAGTGTAAGTACCATATACTATGTGAGTATGGATAACATGCTTCCAAAGCATGCCCCCACTAAATCTAAGAGCTATGAAAATATGGAAGCCATTTCACCATGGCATTCCCCCATTAATATTCCCCACACTTTAATGTGAGGTTAAAATAATACTTGGTAGTTAGTTCACCTCAAAAAGGTAAGATAATTGTAAATATATGAATGTAACCATGTGGTATATAAAGAAAACATGTCTAAGTAAATGTATCATTAAAGTGCATAGAATCAATGTGATCACATGTAGGCATAATATGCATGATAAATATCATGTCAATGTTTAGATAGTAATAGTAAATGATCAATAAGTAAACAAGAACACACATAAGATCACTTAAAACAAGTCAAAAGGAAATGGTCCAAGGAGACCACAAATAAGGGGCATGTTCAAATGTAATGATATAGAATGGATATGACTTAGTCAAATATCCAAAAAATTAAAATAATGACTAGTCCATATAAAAATCAATGACATGTTCAAATTCCAAAAAAGCAAACATAGGAACAGGGTCCATTTGCAACAAAGCATATGCAAATTCTCTAAAAATCAAGATGATAGCAAGACAAAACACTCAAGGAAGTGTGTAAATTAAATTTATAATCAACCAACATGAACATGTCATAGTGGCCCATAGATTGAATGTGTTAGAAAAAAATTCAAGTACATAACATATAAAGTACCCTATGTAATGTATAATCATGGATAATAGGCATGTGTAAGTACATATATAAGCTTAAACATGATAGTGTAGAGTGATCATTACATCATATAACCTATGTGTATCAATATCATAAAAGGTTCCCAACATCCTATTGATGTGAGAAGAGGGAAATCCAAACACTGATAAGTGAATCATGTATCTATGTATGCCTATTTATGTGTATGTAGGAGTAAATTATATGTTAGTCCTCAACATGGAACTAACAACAATGCTAAGAAGCCAATAAAACATGTAGGTACCAAAAGTGTTTTTTGGATTTTTCGAATTTTTTTATTTTTTTTGGTATTTTTGGAGTAGACAAAATCATCCTATGATATCATCCAAAGGATGATCATAGGTATCTCCACACTCAGAACCTAGTGCAAAAAATTGATGGTACTGCCAAGGAATATGTATAGGTGAAATATCTATCACTATAGTATCAATGATGTTTAGCATATGTATAATAATAATATAGGGTCATGAAGTACCAATAGAAGGAATAGGGGTTTTTTAAATCCTTCTTTGTGTACTCTATGTATAACAACCCCACTGGGGTCAACTAGAAAATCCATGAAATTATTTTCTTTAATTAACACATATATTATAAATATATATCACCACAAAAATCTAAGTAATGATCATACAACATACTCTAAGAGATAACTATAAAATAAGTATACCAGGTCATACATCTTGGTTCACTATCAACATAATAAAACACATCATGATACAAATAGATAGTAATTATAAATAGCCAACCAATGTTGGTTCAATACACAATCACCATTGTCAATCCTCAATAACTAGTTAATTACAACTCTTCATGATAATGTTTCCAAAAATAAATATAATATAATGCAATGTACACAAATAAGATACATATCTCCCCAAATAATGAGTTCCCCAGACTCTCCAGTATCTATGGCAATCTCAAGTGTTATCTCTAAGTAAGTACTAATATGGGGAGAGAGAACATCATTCAAGCTCTTTTCCACATCAACCACAGACCAATGAAATCCCACACTAATCCCATTAGGAAATGGCCCTCCCTTCATGGATGATTAGATAGTGATTATGTAGGAATCCAAAGAGACAAGCAAGTACATGTGTGTTATATGATTTCTAAAACTAAACATGAAGTGTATCATAGAAAATCATTCTATTGTAATATGTCACAAAAACATGTAAATCATACTCATAAAAAGATAATGTCTCACTAAACATATTTTATCCCAAAGTTTTACAAATAATAAATAATAATGATCTATTTATCAATCAAATTCATACACACCACTTGATCAGATTACCTTCATCTAGCATTGTGATGCTAGTAAGCCAGTTAAGTTCATCTCACTCCTTAGTATCAATAATGTAGATTGGTAAAACATAATTTAACCACAAGATTCATATAATTTATATCCTACTGGTAAACACATCACATAACAATCCTTACATAGTAGTATCCAAAGCATACATTTATTTCCTCAAATGCATGAATGAACCTTATATTATTTTCTATCTCATACTAGAAATAATGACTAATTTTTATACCATCTAGGTAAAATACACATTCAACTACAAATTTTAGTCAGAACTTTTAGTTTCCAACATACTACACCCTAGGATAACCCATATTACCATAGTTTAGTATTATATGACATAACTACTAGTTTTCCATAAGCAATCATATAAGTAGTCTTAAATACATGGAGACATAAGTTTCTATTCAAATAACTAGACATAAAAAAGTAAGTCATAGTTTTCCATAAAACACAAGATATTTTGTCCTGATAAGCATTACACTCTCAAAGGTTGTATTCACACCTACATAAATCCCTACTATCAGACAACATGTTATTCATAGTAATAGCCAACACACATACATTTTATTAGTCAACTATAGGTATGAGTCTAGATATGATAATTACAGTATTTACCATCTGGATATAACATATTTTTATGTTGTAGTACACTATGACATATCATACTATCATAGTTGATTGTTTATGAACATCACTACATAATTACACATAACCAAACTCACATTTTCAAGAATCAATGCCCCATAAACATAAATAATAAATAAGCAAGTAAGGGTTTATACCACCTGAGTATACCCTACATTTAAATTGCATACTGGCATACAAAATAAACATAACTCATAGGCACACACCACTATGCACCATTATATGTTATATATTTAAACACTTGTTCAAAATATATTTACAATATGCACTACACATAAGTATACAATTATTTACTACTGTATGAAAATTTATTTAATAGTTTAGTCATGCTTTTCTCAAAGAGTCAGATAATGCATAGCTAAGCCATTTTATAAGCTTTCATTTAAATAACTTAATTCCTTTCCTAGATGACTATTCTCACATGGTTATAGTTCCTATCCTATGCACACCCTATGACTTATTTCAACCACATATTTAATTATAGGTATAATCCTTATATACAATTACTTGTGCATGTGCCATGTGTAAGTACTCAAATGATATGAAAATACTAAAGCATTGTTCATTTATAATTTTAATCAAAATATCCATATAGTCATTTATAACCCTAACTAAGGATTTCAAATCACATAGTTTATCCCAACTCTAGGTTAGGAGCCTATGAGCCTAAAACTTTACATCTATCATTAAATTCTAGGTTAGGAGTTTTGAACTTTATTTGACATAGTAGCATAACTCTCAGTTCCCATGACCAACTCTTATATATTATTTTATCCCAATACTCATTTATTATTTAAGTGGTAATGTTTCCTATAAATATAAATACATACAACTATGGTTCAAAGGTGTCAATTATCTCATGATCTCTATAATATGTTGAATGAATATGATTCATGTTAACAATCTAAGGCAAAATGTAAGATCGAGATCCTCTACAGTAGTGATGTTATGCATATGAAACATAAATCTCTATTAAACATAGTTCTATAGTTTATAATCACCCATGTAACTATAGTTAGAGGAGCACACCCCTTCATTCAAGTATCAGTTAGTAAGAATAAGTATAACTAGTTTACATTTGTAAAATGGGGTTTATACCATAAGTTATATTTATAATAAGAAAATTCATTCATATGATTGTGTTGATATTTTTATCCTTCATATGGCTCATTAAACACTTGTATAAATTTCAATACACTAACCACTAATATCTACACCTATAGTTACTAATTTTACCAAATAAGGTAATCATGTGGTTAGTCAACAAAATGTATCAAAAATAACCATATAATAACATTTAGTCCAATTATAAAACCTAATTAAATGATCATGGTTAAACATAGTTAATATTATGATTGACATAAAATGGTGATCCTCCTTTCATAATAAATAGCAACATTAATTAGTATATTAAGTATAAGTATACTAGATGTAAATTATATATGGTATAAACACAGGTGTATATATATATATATATATATATAATGTAAGTATGTATGTATGTATTAAGATTTTGTTCTTTCAACATCTTTCCTTTCCTAAGTATTAAGATTTTTTATCATGAATTTGAAAATTCAAATGCAATGCCTACCTGGTTTGAATGCTTTATGATTTCCTCTGAGTCTCCTTATTCTATATTATGCCTCTTTTCTTTTTCAATTTTGTTCCAAAAACACTTTTCAAGCTCCCCCTTTCTCAAAACTGGTAAATCTCTTATATCCTCTCATTCTTTCTTAATTTTTCCTTTTTTCTTATGAAAATAGGTGTAGTCCTTTTTGTTTTACAATTTTTTCTTTGTTTTCTTTATTTTTGTTATTTTTTAATATATTTATTTCCTTTTTTTCCTAAATTTAATCATTTTACATTTTTTAATTTTTCCTTTTTCTAAGGTAATTTCCATTTTTTATATATTTTAACACTAATTGTCAAAAAATTCATAATTTTATTAAATTAATTAACATCCACTAATGTTACAACAAATTAAATGACAATTTCATAAATTACTAATAATCTATATTTTTAAATCTAATTTTACTAATAACATTTATACAAGCATTAATGACCAACATACCAATTACACAACATAAACTCACTAAAATATTAAATTATACTAGAAAACCATAGAAAACAACTTTTCAAAGCAATTAGAAATAAACACACCATTTACAAACCACTTTTAATATATTCTAACATGTGCTAATTACTATGGTATGTGAAGAGTTCTCACCAATTCTCTATCATCCTCTGACATCTCCAGCTATGTCACCCTCTTTGATGATGCTCTCCCTCCATCACACTCTAAATGATGGGTTTTCCTTCTTCAACCTCACAACAAAGCAGGTAGTTATACCTTAATAGTCATGATATACATAAATCATAAAATATAACTAAAATGATAAATCAATATGATCATAAAGTAAACACATACTTAAAAATAACTCATAGTATTGTGATCATGAAACCTAAGAAATATCTTACTATCCCATAATAACATATATCAAATTTTAGTTTAAAATAGTCAAATCCAAATTTATCAACTATAGATATCCATAGATAATCTAGTAAGTTTGTTTAGTGAGGAATCATGATGTAACATCCTTCCCCCCTAAACCTAATCATTATCTTATGACTCTTATCAAATATAAATGTTGAATTAAAAATGTTATTCAATAGAGAAATAACATAGTTTAAAGTATCAAATCAAGTAAATAAATGTGCAATTACTTGTATAACTAACCAAAATTACCTAAAGTTGTATTATTCTCAGAGTATTGATCTCATAAGACCATGCTCTATGACATCTCCCAATCATGCAAACATGGTTTGTAAGTATTACATACTTTGATTGATTATGTCATGACCACCCCAAGGTCTAAAACCGTCAAGACAAGCCTATATATTATAGGACTAACCAATTATGTTATCTTGAAGGGCCTCACATATATCAATGAAAGTTTCATTAACCTCCCAAAAGAACATAAGATCATCATATAATCCAAAACAAATGATTCAGAAGAGTTTCATAAAATCTTACAGGCCCTCTACACATCTCTCTAACCTAGAGAGTGTTTTTCTCATTTTAGAGAAAAGTAATTAGGGAACCTAGCAAGAATGATGTGTATAAGTTAATATTATCTATACTCTATATATCTCTTAATAAGTATAACATGTCAATACTACCACTAATCCATGAATCCCTTAACAAGTATGATGATGAATAGGAACTAAAAATACTACATTTCCACTGTATACAAAAATAAGGAATAATCATTCAATTATATACATATGTATGGCCATATGACTGAATTTGATAAGTCCACCTATCAAATCCTAGATTTGATAAGTTTGTATGTCAGATCAAAACTTAGTAACTACCAAGTTAGTTTTGAGACTAAGTAGGATCCACTGCTATCATTTAGTACGCACATTCCTAATTCAACACTCTTCCCTTAGGTCTTCATGACCTAGTGATTTCCAAAATATGTACAAGGTTTAATGAACCACAAATATATATTAATGTATCATAGAAAGAAATACTATATGTTAAATAATTCCAAATGTACCAACATACCCACAAGAAATATCATACAATCATTATGTAATTAGATTAAGTTACCACTATCCAAACATAAATAGTATCATATTTCAAAACTTAACCTATAGTTTTATATTCATAGTTAAGACTAAATAATATTAAAATTAATATAATATACAAAGGCCAAGGATCACATTATGCTTAAAAACTTATAAAGGTAACAAGTGAGACATTGTCTTCCTGTTTGCTTAGCTAGCTCATAATAAGTAGAATTTTTTTCTCAATGCATAGATTGATAACATGTTCTACACATACTATACCCTACTCACTTCTAGTGAAAGGTACAAAAATAACTCTTAAAAATAACATGATTAATCAAAAAGATAACAATACCAATTTAATCAAGGGTAAATAATGACATATTAATTATAATCAACTTATAATTATTAATCTATAATTTAGTATATAATTTAAGGGTTTCCACTCCACATGGTCTAAGTTCCCATGTTAGATAAAGTAGTGACCCTAAAAAGTCGCAAGTGAAAATTAGAGAACTATCATCTCAAAAAATAAAAATCTTACAACATCTATCACAACAAGAAGTAGAAGACATTCACCCATGAACTTCAAGCAAATAAGGTCAAAATAACATTTCAAGAACAATTTTCAACATCATAAAAATAAGATTCCTCTCAAGGATTATAATTATGTCAAGGATAGTGAGGGAGTGACAACTCATCTTTATGCCCACTGCAAGATATGACACTTTGCCTAATCCACATAAACATAAGGGTGGCAACTCATGAGCCAACTCCTAACACATTGGAATTATAAGAAAATAACTATCTACACTCTACTACAAGAAAATTCTCACCACACTGGGTGGTACCAAACTAGAAATGGTCTTATATAATTTTCCACTCCTAGGATTAGTGTATATAAGACATAAAACTAATGCACATAGACTAAAGTGAGAAACATCCCATGCCTTTTAAACATTCACAAAACAAAAATGACAAAGGTGACTTGATTACTAATAAATATGTAATCATACTTGAGATGTTTGATCTAAGTGATCAAACTATGGTAGTAATCTCTTATTCATGACTCAAGAACTAGACTATGTACTCACCTGCCAAAACTCTTATATAATCTTCATGAAAGAGATACTCAAAAAACCAACTCTTTAACAACTCTAAGAGGGTATAAGTGTTCCTAAGGTACACACTCAATTTACCATACACATCTCATGAATGTCTCATACTTATAATAGTCACCAAGATATACAAGAGGTTATACCAAGTCTCAAAACTCCAATCATGGTATAACATGGTTCTGCACTGAGGCACTACAAACCAAAATACCAATGTAATACTTTATGTCACTAGTTTCACACTGGTGAATAGAAAGACATAAAAATTGTATTGTAGTCATTAAGTCTTAGAGTTTGAACAACTCTGATACCACATGTAACAACCCCATTGGGATCAATTTGAAAATACATGAATTTTTTTCTATAATTAACACATATACTATAAATAGATTTCACCATGAGAATCTAAGCAGTGATCATACAAAATATGCTAAGAGAGACAACTGTAAAACAAGTATATCAAGTAATACATATTGGGTCACTATCAACATATCAAAACACATCATGATACATATAGAAATTAATTACAAATAGCCAACCATTGTTGGTTCAATACACAGTCACCATTGTCAATCCTCAATAACTAGTTAGTTATAACTCTTCATGATAGTGTTTCTAAAAATAAATAAAATATAATACAATGTACACAAATAAGATACATGGCTCCCCAAAGCATTAGTTCTCTAGACTGTCCAATATCTATGGCAATCTCAAGTGTCATCTCCAAGTAAGTAATATTATGGGGAGGGAGAGAATCATCTAAAAAATTTTACACACCAACCATGAACCAAAAATATCCCACACTAATCCCATAATTAAATTGACCTCCCTTCATGGATGAGAATATATTGATGGCATGGGAATCTAGAGAGATAAACAAGTAACCATGTGTTGTATGATTTCTAAAACTAAACATGTAGTGTATCATAGAAAATCATTCTATTGCAAGATATTTTTAAAAACATGTAAATCATATTCATGAAATGATAATGTATCATTAAACATAATTTTTCTCAAAGTTTTACAAATAATAAATAATAATGATCTATAGATCAATCAAATTCATACACACCATTTCATCGTACTGCCTTCATTTGGAATTGTAATGCTAGTAATCTAGTGAAGTCCATCTCACTCCTTACTCAATATTAGTAATAAAAATTAGTCAAACATAATTTAACCAAAAGATTCATATAATTTACATCCTACTATAAAAAAAATCACATAACATGCCTTACATAGGAGTATCCAAAGCATACATTTATTCCATCAAATGTATGAATGAATTTTACATTATTTTCTATCCTATACTAGAAATAATGACTATAGTTTATACCACCTAGGTAAAATACACATTTAACTACAGGTTCCAATTAGCACATTTAGTTTCCAACATACTACACCCTATGATAACCCATTTTACCATAGTCTAGTATTCTATGACATAACTAATATTTTTCCACAAATAGTCATATAAAGTAGTCTAAAATACATAGAAACATAAGTTTCTATTCAAGGAACTAAACATAACAAAACAAGTTAGTTTTCCATGAAATACAAGATATTTTGTCCTGACAAGAATTACACTCTCAAAGGCTATATGCACACCTACATAAATACCTAATAACTATCACAAAGCATGGTATTCATAGTAATAGCCAAAAAACATACATTTTATCAGTCAACCATAGGTATGAGTCTAGACATGATAATTATAGTATGTGTCATCTAGATATAACATACTTTTATGCTATAGTAGTATATGACATCCCATACTATCATAGTTCATTATTTACAAAAACCACTACATAATTATACATAACCAAACTCACATTTTCAAGCATCAATGACCCACAAACATAAATAATAAACAAGAAAGTATGGGTTTATACCACCTGGGTATACCCTACGTTTAAACTGCATACTAGTATACAAAATAAACATAACTCATAGGCACACACCATGATGCACCATTATATGTTATATATATAAACACATGTTAAAAATATATTTACAATATGTACTACACACAAGTACACAAGTATTTACTATTGTATGAAAATTTATTTAACAATTTAGTCATGCTTTTCTTAAAGAGTCGGATAACCCATAGCTAAGTTATTTTATAATATTTCATTTTAAATAAATTAATTCCTTTCCTAGGTGACTATTCTCACATAGTTTTGGTCTCATGAACACCTTATGACTTATTTCAACCACATATTTAATTATAGGTATAATCCCTATATACAAGTACTTGTACATGAACCATGTGTAAGTACTCAAATGATATGAAAATACTAAACCACTATTTATTTATACTTTTAATCAAAAGCTCCCTATTATCATTTATAACCCTAAATGAGGAGTTCAAATCACATAGCTTATCCCAACTCTATGTTATGAGACTATGAGCCTAACACTTTGCATCTATCATTAAATGCTAGGTTAGGAGCCTAGAACTTTATTTGACATAGTAGCACAACTCTCAGTTCCCATGACCAACTCTTATATATTATTTTCTCCCGATACTCATAAATTATTTATGTGTAAATGCTGCCTATAAATATAAATACATACAAATATGGTTCAAAGGTGTCAATTATCTCATAATATCTATTATACATTGAATGAATATAATTCCTATTAACAATCTAAGGCAAAACATATGATCAAGATCCTCTACAATAGTGTTGGTATACATGTGAAACATAAATCTCTATTAAACATAGTTTTATAGTTTATAATCACCCATGGAACTATAGTTAGAGGAGCACAACATTTCATTCAAGTATAAGTTAGTAAGTATAAGCACACCTATGTTTTTTTTTGTATTAATATGTAGCTTATATGGTTTGCATCTGTATAATGGGATTTGTACCACAATCTATATTTATAATAATCAAATTAATGCATACCATTATGTTGAGATTTTTATCCTTCATATGGCTCATTAAACACTCATAGAAATTTCAATACACTAACCACTCATATCTACACCTATAATTACTAATTTTCTCAAATAAATTAATCATGTAGTTAGTCAATGAAAGGTATCAAAAATAGCCATATAATAACATTTAGTCCAATCATAAAACCTAATTAAAATGATCATGGTTAAACATGTAGTTAATATTATGATTGACGTAAAATGATGATGTTCCTATCATAATAAAGCCCAACATTAACTAGTATATTAAGTATAGTTATACCAAATGTAAATTATATATGGGATAAATAAAGGTATCAAAATATATATAGGTATATAAGTTATATATGGAATACGTTAGTTAAATCAATAGGTTAAAATTCTTATATCAATCTCGTATACCTACAATCAAATACCTATTGGCTAAGAACCGAAATAAAAATTATAAATGGGTGGAATATAACTTTAGTGATGTCAATTATGTATCCTATTAGTTGAGGATTATCAAACAATGATGCCCTCAAGTATTATAGCTAAAAAATTTCACTACTTCAAAGATGCCATCCTAGCTACAATTTTACATAGACTAGATTGAATGATATGGAGACACCAATATATATTGTCTAACTAAAAATAAGATATATATTGAACCTACTAACATGTATATACTGAAAAATACACAAAAATTTACAATATTCACAAAAATCCATAAAATAATATAGGATAGAATATTTAATTACTTATATTTATGCCCCTTACATAAATATATAAACACTCCTAATTCCATATCGAAAAAGGAAACACATATGTTCTGTCCATGTAAGGACTTGCTTCAAAGTAAATTGATGCCTAAGAATTCAGCTATAATAAAGTCTTCTATATATAAGTTCATACTTATTGAAACCAATTATAATGATATATATATATATATATATATATGTATATAATGACTCACATATATGAAGCTTTGTATAAAGACTTTGGTGATTTAAAGTATGTCCAGCTAGGTTAATAAAATAGAAAAAAGTGATTATCATTTTTATATGCTATGATATTTTAAATAATCACTTGATTATTGAATTAAATTTTTGTTTACGGTTAGAGAGAATATTTACCACTCACCCCCATTTAAGTCTCCATTATAGCGTTTTAATCCAATAAGAAAAATAACATGGTTAGTGTTATTTATCATATAATGGATTAGTGGTGTACCATTTATTTAAGAGAATAGACTTATTTCATTTAAATAACAATAGTTCCAAAACACATATAATCACAAGTGACTTATAGTACCCTTAGATAGATTTATATACATTAGACATATATCCATATTTATGCAAATCAATCTATATACCATTGACATGAAAATGAACTTATCTAAGCAATAAGTTGTGTGTGTGTGTGTGTGTGTGTGTGTGTGTGTGTGTGTGTGTGTGTGTGTGTGTGTGTGTGTGTGTGTGTTATGATCATGCATAATGACACCTCTACCAGTATAAACTCTATGGAGTTCACCTAATTTGGTTTATTCAAGACTTTTTATGGGACATCTAGGCTATTTAAACATACACATAATTTTTTTCTTTCGACATCTTTCCTTTCCTAAGTATTAATATTTTCATCATGAATTCTAAAATTTAAATGCAATGCCTACCTGGTTTGAATGCTTCATGATTTCCTCTGAGTCTCATTCTTCTATGTTACAACTCTTTTCCTTTTCAATTTTGTTTCAAAAGCACTTCTCAAGCTCCCCTTTTCTAAAAACTAGTAATTCTCTTATATCCTCTCATTCTTTCTTAATTTCCCCTTTTTGCTTATGAAAATAGGCATAGTCCTTTTTGTTTTATAGATTTTTCTTTGTTTTCTTTATTTTTGTTATTTTTTAATATATTTATTTCTTTTTTTCCTAAATTTAATCATTTTCCTTTCTTTTTTTTATTTTTTATTATCTTTTTCCATTTTTTCCTTTTTCTAAGGTAATTTCCATTTTTTATATATTTTAACACTAATTGTCAAAAAAACTATAATTTTATTAAATTAATTAACATCCACTAATGTTATAGAAAATTAAATGACAATTTAATAAATTACTAATAATCCAAATTTTTAAATCTAATTTTACTAATAACATTTTTACAAGTTTTAATGACCAACCTACCAATTACGTAACACAAACTCATTAAATTATTAAACTAGACTAGCAAACCATAGGAATTGACTTTCCAAATCAAGTAGAAATAAACACATCATGTGCAAACCATTATTAATGAATTATAACATGTGCTACTTGTTATGGTGTGTGCAGGGTTCTTACCAGTTCTCTATCATCCTCTGACATCTCCATCTACATTACCCTCTTTGATGATGCTCTCCCTCTGTAACATTCTAAGGGATGGGTTGTCCTACATTAACCTCACAATAATGTAGGTAGTTACACCATAACAGTCATGATATACACATATTAAAAAATATAGCTTAAATGACAAAGTTAACACATATAGCCTATTCATAGTAGTGTGATCATGTAACCTAAGCAATATCTTACTATTTCATAACAACATATATCAAAGCTTAGTTAAAAATATTCAAAACCAAATTTGTCAACTATATATGTCCATGGATAATCTAGTAAGTTTATTTGGTGAGGAATCAAGATGTAACACTATAGTTTGTTTAAAATAGCAATAGTATGAACTTGTTTAGGTGCTTTAGATATCTAAATATGTTACATAGGAGACACTGATTCTATGGAACCCACATTCTATCTTTGTTGTAAAGGTCTCTCAAGTACTGGTCACCTAGAAAAGGTGGATTGTTTATTGCTTACCCTTGTATGGTGTATTAGCTTAAAAATATTTATAATTAAGTGTTTGGGTATGAATTTATCTTGTTTGAGAGGATTCTCATATGGAATACTAGAAACTATAATTACCCAATTAACCTAATGTATTTCTCACATCCATGAACTATAGAATGTACTGCTCAAAGATTATGTATCTAAGGTCATCCCAACAAGATGTCAAATTCACCTATATAAGGTATAACTAAGAAAGTAGTAATCACATGTGTGGGACTGACCTATAAAGGTAGCTCAATCTTTCCAAGTACATTCTAGGAGGTCCCATTGAATTCTCTAAGTGATCTTGTAGAGGGGTATAAATCATCATGAGTATAACCCAAATATGAAATTGATGTCAAGGTTTAAACATTTTAGCTTGAACCATTATCAATCATAATGCTACATATGGGGTTTTTATCAAGGTATGATTGAATGAATAGATAATTAAGCTCAAAGTCATCATCCTTAATTTCATTGTCATTAAATGAAATGTAGGTTTGTGAATAATAAGAGGTATATGTCACATGTAAGTACGAATGATCCCATATAGTGGGTGTCTATAATAAAATAGAGGAGGATATGAATTATATTACATTTTAACTTCTAGTTCCTTTTTTGAATTGTCTTATAAAGGATTATTAAATATTTTCTATTTATGGTGATTACCAGGTTGTGAACCTAATTCCTTTAGAGGATTGTCAAATCTAATTTTTGTCATTGATGAGGTCCTGGATTTTATGATTTAAGGTAAAACATCTGTTTTTAGAATTCCCATGACCTTGGTGATAGTTAGAATAAACATTTTCATCGTATCCTTTGGGTAGAGGCCTATTTACATCAACCTTTATAGGTGGAGGGAGAGGTATAAGATGACACTCTAAAAACCACAAAATTAATGAAGCAAGAGGTTCAAGTAAACATGTAGCCTATTTATTTGGTGCATTAGATAGGATAATACATTTAAGTTTTTATGTAATTGTTGACCATGGTGGTTATTTTTTTTAGGCTCGAGAGGTTTTACCTTATAACCTAGTTTAATTGTAAAATTTGTACTAGATATAGATGTAGTTGGTGTGTTTACTACATACTTGACCTTATTTAATGGCATAAACTTCATTTCATGGTCCCATACAACATGGCATAATTCATTAAAATATTGAAACTTTTTGAAAACAATAGACTCATGTGAAGGAGCAATAAAAATTTACTTGAATATGTCTTGCAACTCTTTCTCTATCATAAGATTAGTCATTTTGGATTTTATTGTCTTATATCTCAATAGATATTCATTTATGGGTTCATTGGTTCCTTGTTTAATCTTTGAAATTTGAGCATAGGAAACCTTTTTGGTATTGTTAACAAAAGAGTGTGTCAAAAATTAATCTATAAGAGATTTGAATGCTTTCATAGATTGGAGAGTTAAGTCATAAAACCACTATAGACACTACAAATTTGCACACTGTGATTCCAAATGTCATAATTCACTTAAAATACTCTATGACCCTCTCAAGACCAATATCACCTTTAGACCCCTAATCAACCTAGCCCATAGTCAAGTTTAACTTAACTATCTCAAACCTACCCTTTATCCCTTTCCCCCTCAACACTCGACCATCGATGGTCAGGGTCACTATTGATGGTCACCCTAACTATTGATGGCCGAGGTGCACCTCCTTAACCAAAATCATGTAAACCACCCAATTTTATTTTCTAATTATAACCTATATAATTTTAGTTGTGAGCCATTGTATGGATGAGTTAATTTTAGGAGGCCCAATTCACGTGTTGTTGTAACTCTCTCACCTTGCCTATAAGAGAGAGGAGCAAAGAGGTGAAAAGGCATCTATAATTATCATCAAAATTTTATGTATCTAGGATTTTATTTCTTTCAAGTCAAACACCATCAATAATATAACAATTTAGTAATTATATCAAAGAGTCAATTTGACACCACCTCTTCATCAAGCCTTTGGGTACCGTTACTCGACCAGAATCAAGTTAGATTCTACCCACAAACCAACTACCTCAACCATCCACCCAATCAACTTTTGGTAAGACAAGTAATTGATTCTCATCATTCATTTACTTCATTTCCATTTTATAAATAACCTAGAACTTATCCACTTCTTAGAATTCACCTTTTAGATCTCATCAATTAGCAATTTATCAACTCAGATCTTCATACAGTAATCATTGATGGTTGACTCAACCACCGATGGTCTATTTAAATAACAATGGTTACCTTGAATGCTAATAATCACCCCAACTACTGATAGTCACTATGGCACCAAAAACTAGTGAGCTCATTTCACCTACCTATACCCAATCAAATCTAATTTTCTATGTTCTTGACTGTCCACATACCCCTTTATGATTTTATAAAGCACACTCTAACCCTTTATCACTAGTATTGATTAATTTATCACTAATTTATTCATTTATATCATTTTTATTAGCAATCCCTCTTGTATTAAATTTCAATATCCTTTGATTCATTAATGTAAGTACCTTTATTTTTTTATATAAACTTAATTGTTTAAAACATGTGGATTGATAACTCCTAAGGAAGCTTTCACTTTTAGGATCTAGTTATCGCTAGGAAATCCACCTAGCTATCTATCTAAAAAATAAGTTTTATGTAGTGATTTTTATCCATGGGTCATCCTCCCAAGCCAAAGATGAGCTCTTCACAATCTTTTAATTTAATGCACACACTATCAATCAAGTTTTTCAACCCTACACGTACTTAGTTTCATCTTTTCCTTTTCTCCATAATAAGTAAGAAATTCATTGAAACATTTTGGCATGTTTGGTGAGACCCTTGTGTCCTTACTTGGGTTCTTTTTTTTCTTGCACTATCTCCTTATTATTTTCATTAATAGAATCAAAATTTTATTTTGGGCTTAAAATTAAGTGCATACATCTGCTGTTTTAAATTCTAGTTCACATACCTTAACTTAAAGACAAAGTATTATATCATAGCTTCACTCTTTATTATAAACACCTAAACCAAATCAATTTCATCAATTAAACATCAAACATACTTGAGACAAGGCCTAACTAGGATTTCATCACCTAGTAGTAACCTTACCCTTTCTCAGTGATCCTACTTGGAGGGCATTACCAAGGGGAGGACTAACTCATATCTCTAGTTGATTACAATCTCTAGATATCAATATATTTTAACTAAGCACCTGACACCCTTATTGTTATGATGTATTAAGTGAGGGGGTAGGCCCCAATACTAAGCCATGTATTGATTCTAATATATATTCCTTTTGAGTGCCTAAACATAACTCAAAACCAACCTTAGACTTCCTCTTTAGTACCTACTCTACAAGCCAACTTATATCACATAACTTCTTAAGAAATAAGTCAAAAGTGATATTAATTAAAATTATAGCACTTAACATCTCTCTTAGAGTGTGATTGTATTTCTTTGGTATTTTCTTATATTCTCTTTATTTGAGTAGTAAGGTTGTTTGTGCTTTCTATCTCCCCTATCTTGCATTGTTCTCACTCACCAGTAATGAAGAGACCTTATGGAGAAAAACCTATCACCAAGCTAACCTACCTCTTCCACCTCTTCATCCATGGACTATACCTCTAAACCAGCAAACTCTCCTCACCCTTTGAGAAGTCCTACCTTCCCTAAAGAGGTTCGTCAAGGAGATGTGTATTTTTTTTCTTTCCTAAAAAATAATCCTATAGCCTTGCAATACTATCTTACAACCACATCTTACTATATTCTAACTCTATCCCTATCGATATATCCACCTTATGGCATGCCCCCCATCTCATGGGAAGTACCTCTATTTCCATAGTTACTACACAACCATTGACTACCCAAGCCTCCTCATCAACCAACAACCCCTTTAAGACTACCATTGAAAACCAACCAACTTAAACTACCACTACGCTTATAACTTATACTCATAACAATCACTCCTCTACTATATTAGTGCCTACCTCTAGCACTACCAACCTTCCTTTAGCTACCTTCAACCCATCAAACACCTCTTTGCTTCAAATCCTTATGGTGTCCATACCCTCTACCTTGCCATAGATCAATATAAGGGTCACCACCCTTCCCTTAGTCACCAACCCAACTACTACTCCTATCTAACAAGCACCCATTAGATCAACCTTTGGATACATCCCTAATATATAAGGACATGTACCCACTACCCAACCACCTACCTATAACTACCCTTATGCATCTTCCACCCAGCCATTGGCATCCACCTACTCATATGTGGTATCCTCCCAACCTTCTACCCATTATTCTTATGTCTCTCAATGACCTCAACAATATGAATCTTATAACCCTTTGGGTACACAACCTAAATCCAACCTAATTAAGATGCATATGGATAATATGACCACCTTAGAGTCATCCATTTATGGTTCTCACAACATCTTGTCCTATGACCAAATTTGTAATGAGCCCATCAAGCCATACCTATCAAGCCATACCCACCCTAACGGGAAATTTTCAAGATCTCTAAGTTTCAAAGTAAGGAGGACCCCTAACAATGCCTTAGGGAATTCAAGCATGCTTTTTATCTCATCACTTATGATGGTGTTATTCTCCTATGCACCTTTCCCATGTCTCTACTTGGTTTGGTGTTGGATTGGTATAGTGCCTTACCCAAACATTCCATCTTCTCCTTCACCCAACTATCCTAAACCTTTTTGGATCACTTTTTGATCAATATCTCCAAGAAGGTGTCCATCATTGACCTCTATTCTATCTAGTAATTTGAGGATGAATTTGTTGCCAATTTTTTGGCTCATTAGAGGAGCCTTATCAACCATCTATCCTTCTACCTACCTCAACCTAAACTCATAAATATCTTTGCTTGAGTATGTTCCAAGCATATCTCCTCTATATTATGTGTCTAAATCTTCTAAACCTTTAATGAAGATTTTACCATGACACGTAAGTTAGAGAATTGAGACATTGATGAAGGAAAGCTTAATCTCAAAAATAAGTACTCAACCTATAAAACTAGTGAGGATTCTTCCTCTAAGTCAAGCCATTATCCCAATACAAACACCAAGAACAAGGGAACCATGAATTAAATCATCCTTAAAAAATTCCTCCACCTTCTATTTACCAATCAAATTCCTCTAGTTCCTCAAAACAAAACCCAAGGAACCAATCCCATAATAACCAAAAGCAATTCACTATGCTTAGAGAATCCTATGATTCCATCTTGGAGAAGTTATTAAAATCCAATATCATTCAATTTCCCCTTATCAATATACCCCAAAAATTTGACTCATCTCATCCTGAACCTAATTGTTACAATGAGAATGATCTATGTGCCTTCCACTAAGTGATAGGACATGATGTTAGTAGGTGTAACACTTTCAAGAGCCTTTTTCAAACCCTCATTGATAAGGGGGAGATTACATTGGAAAATCCTAATGTACCATCAAAACAAGCCCTTGATATATTAAGGCAACCTTTCCAAAACCATTCCCATACCAATAATGAGATAAATAATGTCAAGTTTTCTCATGATACCCATACAGTTAATATGATCCTTGATGTAATCATTACTGAACCACCTAGTACATAATATTTTGATCCTCCACCTCCTCCATCTATTGAGGTAATGGACTCACATTCCCTTCCTTTTGACACTCAAATCAAGTAAATACCATCCTCTCTCCCTCTAGTTATTGAGGTAGTGGAGCTATTAGTCACCATTTTAATTGATATACCAAAACAACCAGCCATCATCACCTTACCTTCACCTTTAACTAATGAGTAAACCACTCCCCCTTCATAACTAATTCTTGAGGAGAAAATACCTATGTCTAATCCTCCCAAAAAATGGACATACATCCAAGCCTTGCATCCTTTGATTAAGGAAAATGATAAGGATATCGTCACCACCTAGGGGCCTATCTTTTATCTCTACCATTTAGGGAATCAAACCAACATATAAACCATTCTCTAGGATAGTGTAGAAATTGGAGTTTATCTCCAACCCATACATGGATCATGCCACCTTCTAGAAGAAATTATGCCTCCCTTACATTACCCAACTAGGACCTCTGACCCTTCCTTGGTTAGAATAACCCATCACTTCTATTAACCAACCCCTTACCATATCCACCCAAACAACCAAACCCTCTAGCCAACTAAATAAAAAATACACCAAACCAACCAACTCCTAACCACTTAAACCAACCAAGACCCAAGTAGCCAAGACCTCCCCTATCATTACAATTATGACTGCTAAGAATCTTGGTATCCTCCTTATACTGAGCCTTAGTCACCCATCTATCAAAGTGGACCTAACCCCTTCAAACCCACTAAACAAATGCCATACCAAAGAAACTAAAGAGCTAAAGCCACACAAAGGCCACAAGGATTGAATTTCCCTCAACTTTTCCATCCATTTTGGGACCTCACCCCTCTTCTTTAAATAAGAGATTAGTTACCTCTACCAAAACCTTGCCACCTCTTTTGATTATGCCTTCATAGTTATTCTCTGATGCACCTCTTTTCACCATGCCAAAATTACCTAACCTACATACCTTGTAATCTTCCACCTCTGGCTCATCAAACTCCTCACCTAAATTGAGTCCATTGACCAAGTGTACCACCTTACCCAAGGCACTTACTACCAAACCTATTTCTAAGCAACCTCTTATTTCAACCACCAAAGCCAAGACCATTACACCTTTACCACTTTTATTTGAGTCTTAATCAACCATCCTATATAGGTTTTTATATACTTCTTATTTATCCTTACCTCCTATTAGTCCCTTTGAACCTTTAGCTTTGAAACCCACTTGGTACAATGACCACTATGTGTGTTCCTATCATAGGACACCCAACCATGATACAAAAAACTAAAAATCTCTCTAAGCCATCATCTATCATATTTACAATGAATATGATTTATTATCAGAAAAACCTCTTATGAGCCCCATATAGATCCAACCACCAACCATACCTACCCTACATTCACCTACTCCTCCACCCTCAGCTTAGAGTGAAGATGAATCTGACCAATTCTCCAACTTAGCCTCTCCTTCTATCCATACTATCAATGTGGTCATAAGATCACAAAAAAAGGATAAGGGGAAGGCTAAAGTGTCCATTCCTTGGGCATACCCCTCCTCAAACTCCTAATCTACTCACATGCAACCATATTCATATTTGACTAAACCTAAGGTGTCTATCTTAGGTGCCTCCCAATCTAACCCATCAAAATCTATCTAGAGAGTTATCCTCAAGCAACTTCACTAGACCCCAAAAAAGATGAGCCTATATGAGTTGATCTCTACCTCTCCATATCACTATTTAACACTAATAAAATATGTACAATCCATTAAGGTCTAGCCTGAGTACCCCCAGCCTCTAGCCACCTATGTCATTGCCCTTCATATTTCCAACTTTTTGACCTTCAAAGATTCATAAATACCTTCCATCCACCCCAAGTACATAGATCCTCATCTCTTTATCACTACCTACATCAACCAAACCTACATCAAATAGGTCGTGATTAATGGTGGAGATATCATAAACATCATCTCCTCTCATGCCTATAACAAACTCAACCTTCCAAATAATGTTATGTCTGAATCCTCAGCCATCCTTCACTCCTTTAACAATACCATGGCCACTATCTTGGGAACTATCATCCTTCATATCTGTGTAAGACCCCGTACACTCCCTAAAATATTCTATGTTGTAGAAGGTGAATTCCAATACATCTTGTTAGGATGACCCTAGATTCATTCCATGGGTTGTGTTCCCTCTACCCTCTACCATTGGATTAAATTTGAGCATGAGGGCCATGGCATCACCATCCAAGATGATCTAATCCTTTCTTGACATAAAACATGACCTACCACCCTAATGATGTCCTCATACCCCTATCCAACACACCCTTAGTAGTTCAAACCCAACCTTTACCTACCAAAGTGAATATCATACCTCCTTCACCTGATGAGGCATCAAATAGTTCCTCTAAACCCTCACAATAAATCATCACCATAGACCTTTTTTAATCCATGTTCCATCACCTTTCACTGTGGGAGTATTACCTTTTAGCTCTTGATGATTTTCCTACTCCTCATGAGTATGAATAACTTACCAACTAGCCATGATATGACCCCAATATTAGAAGTATCATTCCATTTAGACCTCCTAACCATCAAACCCATCTTGTCTATGGGGGAGTTTAAAAATCCCTCAATACTCCTACCACCTCTATTCCACCTCAAACATTCACCACTGACTTCTCCTACTTTGATCAACCAAGTTTCACTAAGACATACCTGTATCAGTGTGCTTGAAATGGCTTCGGTAGAAGGAGATATGAGCATGGCCCACATGAATTGGTCACCATCAAAACCAAGAAGCCACATGAGAAGCATGGACTTGGTTTCATATTTATTAATAAGAATAAATTCAAACAACCCATCATTACCATTGTTGAGGAAGAGGTCCCTTTTTCACCGACCTCACCTCCACTTATGTGTGAGGATGATGATATCATCCCACCTAACTTGTTTTTGTCAACATGATCAACATCAGATGCCTAACTTATCAAAAGGAGGGGTAATCTTAACTATCCCTTTGACCCATCTAGAGATTATAGGAGAAGACTCTCCTACCATTAACACTATGCAGTGTCAAGATGATGATTCCATTCTCACCTACCTTGGTACCCTAGATTATTTGATCCACAAATCCCTTCCTCATAAGATCTTTATTATGTTGATTGAATCCACCATGGATATCAACTTGGGTACTTTGGATAGCCCTCATATTATCAAACTTGGCCAATTGTTGAAAGCTACGAAACTTTCTGACTTCTCCTCTTTCCTCCAAGACCACAACATAGCCTTTTCTTGGTCTTATAGTGATATGCCTATGATTGACCCTACCATTACTACCCATAACATATTCACTCATCATGATGCCAAACCTATAAATTAAAAGCTCTGACACATGTATCATTGCATAGCCCTTCTCATCAAGGAAGAGCTTCAACATCTTCTATTTTTAAACTTCATTTAGCCTATTGACTACCCACAATGGGTCTCAAATGTCATACCTATCACTAAATCCATAGGGTGACTACATATTTGTGTGGACTTTTATGACCTCAACCTCACCTACCTCAAAGATGAATTTCATCTACCCAGTATTGATCAGCTTGTTGATCTTAAGATGTTATCTCTCATGGATGGATTCCTAGGTTATAATTAGATCTTAATCACCCCCTTTACAACCCCATTGGGGACCTTATACTATAAAATCATGCCTTTCAGGTTAAAGAACACTAGTATAACCTACCAACATACCATGACCTACATTTTTCATGACCTTATCCATAAGATCATAAAGGACTATGTGGATGACCTTCTCAGCAAATCCAAACTCTAAAAGGATCACTTGGTCATTATTAAGACCATTTTCAAGTGACTTATCCACTATCATGTCCATCTTAACCACAAAAAGTGCATTTTTTGGGTCTTATTAGGAAGGCTTCTTGGTTTCATTATCTCCCTTCAAGGAATTGAAGTCAATCCCACCAAAATAAAATCAATCCTAGACATTCTCCCTACAACCAACCTCAATTAAATCCATAGCATACAAGGAAAGCTTTAGTGTATTCATCATTTCATCTCTAAGATTTCATACTAGTGCCAACCTTTCCACCACCTTATAAATAAGGATGTCTCTTTAAAGTGGAATAAAAATTGCCAAAAGGCCTTTGATTCATTCAAAGAGTACCTTATATCACCACATATCCTCACCCCTCCTAAGTATGATCAACCATTTTACTTATATATCTCTACCACTAACCATTCCTTAGGGGAAATTTTGGCTTATCGAGATGAAAAACATAGATGGCAAGCTGTATACTACATTAGCCACACACTTATGTAATATGAGACTCGATATACCCATACTAATAAATTCTGCTTAGCTTTAGTCTTTATGGCTACCAAGCTTCACCACTACCTTCTTAACCATAAAACCTATGTCATTACCAACACTGACCCACTCAATTACATGCACTCCAAGACATACCAAAACTAGTGTATGGCCAAGTGGCTCATGCTCTTAGTAGAGTTTGAATTGAGCTCCTTTAGTAGAAGTCCATTAAGGGGAAAGTCATTACCAATAAATTGGTTGAAGCACTATTACTAGATAATCACCCTCCTCCCCTTGAGTTCCCTGATGAGTCCATCATGACCTTATCTCAAGTGGATTTTACCTACCAATTCACCATGTTCTTTGATGGATCAAAATATCAACATGGTGAGGAAGCAATTATCATACTTATCCCCTTTGATGCTAAACCTCTCTTTATCCTTCAAGCTTGATTTTCAATGTACCAACAATATGGCTAAGTACAAAACCTTAATAATAGGACTTTAGACTAATTTATCCCTAATAGTTAAAATAATCAATATCTTTGGTGACTCTCAATTTGTGGTTAGTCAAATCAATGACTCTTACTAGTGTAAGAATGATATTCTATAATAGTACAAACAACTAGTTGATGAACTCTTAGCATCATTTGAGCACTACCACATACAATCAACCCCATGATCTACCAACAAGTTCATTGATACCATGGCTTCCCTTGCCTCTCAAATACCATTTTCACCCTTAGATTCTAATTTGTCTATCCTTATCCATAGGCTTACCTAACTGTCTTATGTCAAACTAGATTCTCCTACCATTTTTAATTTGGAGGAGACACAACTTGACCTTTGGTATTATCAAACCTTTGACTACCTTAACATTGGCACAGTTCCCTATAAACTCTCTAGGAATGCTCAAAGAGCATTTATTCAAAGTACCTCATGCTATACCATTATGGGAGGAATTCTTTATAAGCATAGTTTTGATGGCATCCTCTTCCGATATCTATGTATTCATGAAGCCTTCCATGCTATCAAGGAAACACATGATGGTATCTATGGGGGTCATTTTAGTGGCCTCACTATAGCTAAGCACATCCTCCATCTTACCTATTACTTTCCTACCCTTAACCAAGAATACTATGATTATGTGAAAAAGTGTGTTAAGTGTCAACAACAAGCTAATTTACATCACATGCCTAGCCATAGCCTTCATGTCTCTACCAATTTGTGACCCTTTTCCAATGGGATCTAGACCTTATTGGTTAAATCAACCCTCATTCCTCATATTGGCACCATTCTATCATCACCAACATTAAGTAATTTACCAAGTGGGTAGAAGCTATTCCTCTAATCTCAACCAAAGTGGAGAAGATTATCAACTTTATCAACTATCACATCATTTGATACTTTAGTGTCCCTTATAATATTATCATCTAAAATGTTAATTATTTTAAGAACAAGTAAGTCTAAGGTCTATGTGATGCATTTGTAATTAAGTTAAGTTTATCCTCACCCTATCACCCTCAAGCTAATGAACTGGCAAAAGCCTCTAACAAAACTCTTAATAACATGCTCATTAAAATGGTCAATGAATCAAGTTGAGATTGGCATTTTCACATCCCCTTTGCCTTGTGGGCATATCACACCATCATTATAACCCTTATGGGTGCTACCCCATTTTCTCTTGTATTTGGAGTAGAGTTGTATTGTCTCTTAAAGTCCAAATCCCCTCTCTTTGCATATCTTTGTAGGAGATTGTTTTAGAGAATGATTATCATAAACATCATTTAGGCCAGATTGAAATACTCGATGAGCGTCACCTAACAGCCCTCACCCATCTTCATGTACACCAATAGCACATTAAGTGTGCTTATAATAAACAACTTGAAGTGTGAGAATTCAATATCAGAGACCTTATCCTAAATGAAAATCAACATATCACTAATATGAATAAAAGCAAGTGGAGAAAGTTTGCTTTCAATTAGATTGGACCTTATATCATAACCCACGAGTATAAATCAAGGGCTTACCAATTGTTTTCACTCAAAGGCCACCTAGAGCTTGATCCCCTCAATGCTTCACACCTACATCTATTATTTTGGTAAGAAGGATCAAGTTAACCTTTTTTTTAACTTAAGCTCACCCCTTTTTATCCACCCACATTCATCTCCTCTTTTAGGGGAAATTGATTAATAATGAATCATGTGATTATCTATCACCAACATATCCTAATCTTGAACAATGGGTACCATGACTCTACCCATGGCATGATTCTCATGGTTCTTTCCACCCCTTTTTAGGATGGATCCCCATGATCATTTTCATCTAAACCTCTTTATACCTAACTAACCCTCTTGTACTCTTAATTTTTCCACCATGAAAGTGAACCACTAAGCCAGGATAAACAAGTCTATTTCAAGAAAAAACAAATCCAAATAACAAAATCCATATCACTAGCAATTATGTGTCATTTCTAGCATTTACAAACTAATCCCTTGAAAGATAGCTATTAAAATTTTATTAGAAATTTCCAAATTGTAAGGTGGACTACTCCTTCAAAGGATATCTATCAAAAATCATTAGGCACAACACATAAACTTATACCAATCCCTCAAAGGATGGTTGAGTAAGCATTTGTCAAAATCATAGAAATTTCTCAGAGGCTTCCCACATCGATCAACTTCCTAAATATATCAATTAGTAAAATACCCATTATTATAATCAAAATAAAATAAAAATAACCTTGAAAGCTACAATCAGCTCTCAAATAGCAAGATAGGTTAGAATCTACAATTGGCTTCCACAAGTAGACTTCTTGCATCAATCAATCTACATAGCTTTGCATAGGCTTGTTTACACTATTGGTTTGGATACCTATAGAAGAGGCTTGCTATACTCATAATAGGGTTCCATTTCCACCCATCTCCCCTTTACACTATATGAATGGTATTTTTGAGCTTACTTAACATTATGTGGTCAAGACAACTTTTCAACCAACTAATGAATGCTAATATGAAGCATTTAAAGGGCCCATGTTTATTAAGTCAATCTAAATTTAGTATTTATTTTGGTCCCTATCAATAAAGAATCATCATGCTCTCTACTTATCCTATCACGAATAGTTGGTATTTTCATTATGGTGTTCACCTCTTGACTATATTATCTACTCTCCCATCCAAGGTTGTTAATTAACCTACCCTATGTGTTTTAACATAACAACCATGGTCATGAAAACCTCATGATCATAATCATAATCATAACCATCCACATTACCATACCATACATGATGATCACATCCATAAGTGATAAATTCAATGTTAACATGTATAAACATAATGAAATCCATAAATAATTATCATAACCATAACCATGACCAGCATCATAAAGAAATAACATCCATAAGCATATCAACCATTTCCTCTTACATATCTAAATTCTACTAATGAAGTGTATACACATTAAAATTTAGCATGCCATCAACATAACCATAAATCCAAACCATCTCATACCTAGCTAAGCATATATCAGTGTCCATAACCATAGCATAAACATAAATCATAATCAATATAAACATCACATCATAGGCCATAAACAACAATTTCTAATCAATGCACCATGAGAAATAAACATCAACATCAAATAATAATAACCATATGCATGAGAAATAAACAAGATCACACACACACACACACACACACACACACACACACACACACACACAGTTCATGAGTCTAATAGAATCAATATGTGTCCGCATCAATTATACATGTACACAATGTGTGTAATCTCTCTCTCATATAAATATTGCAACATCAACATGTAGGTGGTATCAAAAATCAAAACATATACATCATGTAGATCAAGCCCCTGAGGCACCACTACCACTAGCCCTTCTTACTCTTCCACTACCACCAGGTGGTGGTCCTCCCAGAGTGCCCTATACTTACCCACTAATTATATATGTCCACTAACTTGGAGTAGCCATAGTTAGACCACTTGCTATATTGGCTTTGTACTCCCCCATATGAGCTCATTTGGAAACTATGCCAGAATAATATCCTCATAATACTATAGTTCCTCTAGTATAGCTAGGTATCAAGTTGTAGGATTGAAACCCAATGGTACTGCCTATCCTACCACTACACCTACCCTTTATCTCAGGGTATCCCTCTCTTGATTCATTAAACCAAGAGAGATCCTTGCCTAATATTTCTCTCCTATCAAAGTGGCCACCTGACCCTATAAGGTGATAATATGTCCCTATAATGTGACCACTTATCCTTGTAATCTTATAATCTAAGTTTGTGTAGCTACCAATGCTACCTATGCCTATCCATCCTAGACTTCACCCTATACTGGTGCCCTTGTTAGATCCACATCCATGGGCTATCAACCCCCATCACCCCATCCAAAATCAACTACTACACATAGAGCCTGATACCATGCCATGTACCCATCCACAAAACCAACATCATCTATAATTGCTCTAGTTGGCATCTCCTCATAGTCTAGTACTCCATCATATGGATATGGCACTAAAATTAAAAACTTTGCATCCTCTCTCTTGTATCTTAAAAAAGGAGTTAGAATACCCTACACAAGTCCACACTATCATCAAACTCAATCAAAGGGAATCAACTCCATCTCCCCCTCTCACCTCTCCTATATCCATTACTAGCTCTATAATGATAGAGTGTGATAGCTATACTAGGCCCACATATGGCCTCCATATGACATTGCCCATAGCTAACCCCTCTAATGCATCTTTAAACCAGTCAATGTCTTTAGCACCTCCACCTATCCCTATCAAAGCATAGTCTCCTCTCCATCTCAAGAAACCCACTATGAAATGTTCCTAAGTGTATCCATCTTAGGGTAAACCTATCAACCTCAAAACCCAAATATACTCATATTCCCAGCAATGGAGCACAAACCTAACACTGATCCCATATCATCTATGAGCTTTAAATGCCTAGATCTCCCTATAAATTTGAACTAGCAAAATAAGATCCCATTTGAACATGGTCCTACCTAACACCATCTCCACTAATACTCCCAATAGTAGATAGGGAAATAAATCACTACTCAAATTTAGTAATATAAAGCAAGACACCACCATATTCATCATCATCACCAAATATTAGTCTTCTAGAGCCCTCTAATATAGTGGCCTATAGCCAAAGCTACTAGAATGTCACTTTGCATGGACCCAATCCTCAACATATATCAGCTCTATGAGGTCATCCCACTCCTCACTCTCAATGTGTTAAATTATCTCCCCTTGAATGGGTATTTATGTGATTTTAATCACATCCTCTAGTAAGATGGTGATCTCTCTAGTCTGTAATAAAAATGTGTTTGTGGCTAGGTCGTATCTCTCGATGGGAACCATGATCATAGATAAATCACATGACAATGTTGATATTTAACCATGGCCCTAAGTCTAACCTATTTCATGTGCTTTCACTCATCTTTAGTCATCCCATCATGAATTTTTATGAAGATCCATGGAACCCAATCCCTCATCTAGATCTGGTCTTGTGTCTATAAAGAAATCAAGTTAACTCACATATTTCATTGTAAATAATCATACCTAGACCTACCTAAATAATAAATCAACTTATATTTATGCCTATCTAAACATAGAAAACCCAATATATCCCATTATCTACCTAACTCTCAATCCATAAGTTTATTTTGCAACTGACCTAAATCCATCATAACTAACATATACCCTACCTAGCTACTCTAATATACCCTTAAACCCTTTTTAACACTCCAAAATCATAAACATTTTAAACATTCAAATACCTATTTAAGCAAAACCTTCCTCCAAACAACCATCAATGGTCATATAGATTTTTCCCTTAGTGGTCAACTATTGATAGTCATACCTAACCATTGATGGTCGGGTCTAGTTACCAATGGTCACTATGTGTAACTACCAGTGGTGAAACCCTAACCTTTCCTACCTATAACTACCAAAAACAAAAAAAAATTAACGATTAAAACACCTAAATCCTACCTTACCACCTATCCAATCCTATACCCTCCTTTTAATTTCAATTCCTCTAGTTCAATTCTCTTAATTTACCCAACATGTAAACCTAGGGCACACCCCAAATAAAACCTACTAATTCCATCACCAAAGCAACTAGTTTACTTAGATAACAAACCTAATCAACTAACTATCCAAATTTAATACACCCCTACCTCATTCATTAATCACTAATGAGGTCAGATTCTACATCCTATCACTTGACCATGCCCTTATCTACCTTACATTGTTGGTCCCCATTGATCATGAATGCCAATATGCTCACCCAATTAAAAAATTCCACCTTAAAAATTATTCAATCAAACCTCTCAACTACATACAAAAGTGCCAAATCACCAAAGCACAAAATGTGGAAATCAAACAGCTAAAAGTGAAAATGATTTTTTTCATTTTCACTTTTTATGTTTTATGTTTTTAGGGTTTCCCCCTAACCATCAATGACCAAGGTGACCATTAATGGCTGACTCTATGGAACCCCTTACCATCAATGGTTAGGATCCCACACTTTTTTATCACTTATACCTGAAAACCACACTTTAAAGATCAACCTAATCTCCCCCATACCCAATTTGAACTTTTTGGATATTACCCTTCTCTAACCACACATTAGGCCACCTCCACCTTAACATTGGTTGTTTTTGACCCAAACTATCACGTATTTTATGATGAACTTATGTGGCCTTATTGACTACACTAACCATTTTTACTATGCTGACCATTTAAATTATGTGCCACCTCATGCTTACTAAACCTACTTGTGTCTTTTGAAAGCACTTCCTACCTTAGATACCCACAACACGTGCCCTATTTGTGTTTGTCATAGGATCACTTCCTACCTTGGATACCCATGGCAACACTGACCTATCTAAGTGACTAACAGGTGTACCCTACCATTATGCCTAAATGTGGTCATGTAGTACACTGATCACTCATCCTTCTAGAACTAACCTTATTTTTACCAACATTGGCAAACTTAGTCTATGTGTGATCTTGGCTATATTACTTAGTCATATTTTGTGTGTATATTTGCATCTCTAATGCCTACCCACTTTTATCACCACCTAATTACTCCTTATCAACTACTTATCAAACCCAAACCTAATTCAACTTTACCTCATCACCTCTAGATTTGAGGGGGATTACCTCCTCCCATACTTGGGGTAATTATTAGACCTTTGACCAGTACTTCATTTTTTTTCTATCTTGTTGATCCAAAGATTAATAATAAAAAAGGGAAAAATGTAGACAACAAAAATCTAAACACCACAATTTTGAATTTAGTAATTCCCCTAGAATACCTTAGGACCCTCTCAAGACCAATATCACCTTCAAACCCTTACTTAGCCTAGTTCATAGTCAGGTTTAACTTAACTAGCCCAACCCTACCTTTTATCCCTTTTTCCCCTCAATACTCAACCATCGATGATTAGGGTAACCATCAATAGTCACCCTAACCATTGATAGTTGAGGTGCACCTCTTCAACCAAAATCATGTAAACCACCCACTTTACTTTTATAATTATAGCTCATCTAATTCCAATTACAAGCTATTGCATGGATGAGTTAATTTTAGGAGGCCCAATTTATGTGTTGTTGTAACTCTCTAACTTTGCCTATAAGAGAGAGGAGAAAAGAGGTGAAAAAGCATCTACAATTATCATCAAGAGTTTATGTATCCTAGAGTTTTTTTCTTGTAGGTCAATTATCATCAGCAATTGAGTAATTCACTAATCATATTAGAGAGTTAATTTATTTCCACCTCTCCATCAAGCCTTTAGGTACCGTTACTCTATCAAAATTAAGCTAGATTCTACCCATAGACCAACTACCTCAACCATCTACCCAATCAAATCTGGTAAGACAAGTACTTGATTCTCAACATTCATTTACTTTATTTCCATTTTGAAATCAACCTAGACCTTACCCACCTCTCAGAATCCATCTTTTATATCTCATCAAATATAAATTTATCAACCCAAATCTTCACACAGTAACCAATGATGATTGACTCAACCATTGATGGTCTGCTCAATCATCTATGGTTACCTTAACCATCGATGGTCATCTTAACCATCGACAATCACCCCAACCATTGATGGCCACTATGGCACCAAAAACTAGCAAGCTCATTTCACCTACCTACACACAATCAAATCTAATTTTTTATGTTCCTAACTATCCACAAACCCTTTTATAAATTTTTGAATCAAACCCTAACCCTAAAGCACTAGTATTGATTAGTATGTCCCTAATTTAATCATTTCTAGCATATTTATTAGCAAACACTCTTATATTCAATTTTAGTACCCTTTGATTCATTGATGCAAGTACCTTTAATTTTTGTTTATAAACTTAATTATTTAAAACATGTAGATTAATAGCTCCTACAGAAGCTTTCACTTTTAGGATCTAGCTATCACTAGGCAATCCACCCAATTATCTATCTAACAAACAAGTTTGCTTTAGTGATTTTTTATTCATAAGTCACCCTCCCAAGCCAAAGAGGATTTCTTCATAATCTTCTAATTCAATGCACACACTATCAATTAGGTTTTTAAATCATACCCATACTTAGTTTATTCTTTTCCTTTTCTGTATAATAATTAAAAAAATCATTGAAACCTCCTCCCATACTCGGGGCAATTAGTAGATCTTTGACTAGCACTCCATTTTTGTTTTTCATCTTATTGATCCAAAGTTATATAATAGAAAGGGGAAAAATGTAGACATAAAAAATACACACACCATGATTCTAAATGTCATAATTCCCTCAAAATACCCTAGGATGATCTCAAGACTAATATCACCTTCAAACCCCTAATCAACCTATCCCATAGTCAAATTTAACTTAACTAGCTCAACCCTATCTTTTAGCCCTTTTTCCCCTCAACACTCAACCACTGATGATAAGGGTAACCATCAATGGTCAGCCTAACCATTGATGATCAAGGTGAACTTCCTCAACCAAAAATATGCAAACCACCTAATTTTTTTTCTAATTATAACTTATCTAATTCTAGATATGAGCTATTGCATGGATGAGTTAATTTTAGGAGGCCCAGTTTATGTGTTGTTGTAACTCTCTCACCTTGTCTATAAGAGAGAGGAGCAAAGAGGTGAAAATGCATCTACAATTATCATCAAGAGCTTATGTATCTTGGAGTTTCTTTTTTGCAAGTCAATCACCATTAGTAATCTAGTAATTTAGTAATCATATCACAAAGTCAATTTACCACCACCTCTCTATCAAGCCTTTAGGTACCGTTACTCTTCCAGAATCAAGCTAGATAATACCCATAGATCAACTACCTTAACCATCCATTCAATCAGCTTATGGTAAGACATGTACTTGATTATCAAAATTCATTTACTTTATTTCTATTTAGTAATCAACTCAGACCTTATCAACCTCTCAAAATCCATATTTTGGATCTCATTAATTAGTAATTTATCAACCCAAATATTCACACAATAACCATTGATAGTTAACTCAACTATTAATGGTATTCTTAACCACCAATGGTCACCTTGACTGTTGATAGTCACCTTGACTACTAATGGTTACCTTGACCATCAAAGATCACCTCAACTACCGATGGTCACTATGGCACTAAAAACCACCAAGCTCATTTCACCTACCTACACCCAATAAAATCTAATTTTCCATGTTCTTGACTATCCATGGACCCCTTTCTAATTTTTTGAAGAACACCCTAACCCTCTATCACTAGTATTGATTAGTTTATAACTAATTTTAACATTTATATCATATTTCTTAGTAAACACTCTTGTATTCAATTTTAATACCCTTTGATTCATTGATTTAAGTACATATTTTTTTGTTTATAAACTTAATTTTTTAAAACATGTGAATTGATAGCTCCTAAGGAAACTTTCACTTCCAAGATCTAGCTATCACTAGGCAATCCACCCAATTATTTATCTAACAAAAAAGTTTGCTTTAGTGATTTCTTATCCATAGGTCATCCTCCCAAGCCAAAGAGGATATTTTCACAATATTCTAATTCAATATGTGCACTTTCAATTATGTTTTTCAACCATACCCATACTTGATTTATTCTTTTCCAATTCTCCGTAATAAGCAAAAAATTCATTGAAACAACCACCAAACATAATCCTTAAAGATCCTAGGAAATATTTTGGTTAAACATTTATCATTTGAAGAATAATCAAGAAATGCCACATATAAAGTTAAAATATGGTGTTCAATATCACCTTTTCCATCATAAAACATGAACTTTAGTGCAACAAATCTAGTTGACAAAGGGTGAAAAGAGATCTTAAGTGCCAGAGGGTTATGTAACACATATTATGAATCTATAACATGTGAAGACTTTGAAGCCTTTTTTTAATGTTTTTAGCCTTATCCTTCAAGGTCTTTATAAATTTAAGTAATTATTAAACTATCTACTCTATGGTATTTTTATTAGTAATTTGAGTAGTCACCATAGGAGCTGGAAACATGTTTTGAGTAATAATAGGTATCAAAATTGGTATGTGTGTTCAAATAATGAGTAAGTTCATAATATATGTATCTATAGTAGTTTCAAGGAAAAAATGTCAACACATAATCCTTACCCCCATTATATGTATTAAGTTTTAGTGTGGATTGAGTTATAGTACCTTCTATGAATTCACCATTACTAGTTGAGGGAGCCTTGGTTTTATCATGCTTTCTTATTTCATCTATTATAACATAAAAAATGCATCTATTAATCCCTTGTTATTATTGAGATCAGTACTCAATACTTCATCATCCATTTAGAATCAATTTTTTTCACTAACATTTTCCATTGATTCACAAATGAAAAGTTTAAAATTTGAAACATAGTAAAATAATCAAAAAAATTAGAAAACCCTAAGTGACCTAGGGTTTGATGTTCAAATATTGGGTTCACCAAATGTTTAACCCTAATTCAAATAATATGATGTCCTTAATTAGGTAGATAGGCTTAAGGATATATAAATGATAGGGCACAAGGGTGAATATTAGATCTACAATAGGATAATGTGTTAAACTCATATGTACCATATGTTGAATTTATAAAATTGAGATAGGATATTAATGGAAAGTATAGTTATGATAGATATAAAAATGACATAAAATAAATTACTTATATATTTATATGCTAATATAGTGATGGATCTAGTATGAATGGGAATTAGGTAGGAAGATAGTTCTAGATCAATCATTATATTCTAGATCTGGTGCCTCTGACTCTCTAGACAATTATGTTAACCTAGGATATTTGCATTGAAACTAGTGTCTAGTTTTGATGATAGTGTCTTGTATATAATATCTAATTAAATATCATGTGTCTACATAGATACTTATGGTTTTAGGTTTGCCTTCACTCTAGTGTATTCATATCTAGGTCATGGATTATCGTACTTAGTGAAATGGTAAAATCCTAGATTTCCATCTTCAATATGACCTTAGGGGAAAATGGTCTAGCGGGCACACAATTTTGAGTTGACCTTGATGTTAAATGGCATTACCTACATAGCCAATACTCTAAAATATGGCCTCAAACTCATGTAGTTCTCTCTTACATGTCAGTTTATATGTGAATCATGTAATGTGTGTAAAGCAAGTACAATAGTGAAATGTGAATATGGAATACATAGAGGGGAGGTTAATATAGTTTTATTCCAATAAAATCAAATCAAAATAACACACTAAATACTAACACTTCTAGACTAGACATTAAGGAGAGCATCGATAACAAGCATACAAATGAAAACATAACTAGAAAACAAAATAAATCATCCTTTTACCTTCTTTGTAAATCCAAAATAGTTTTTTTAAGTGCCTTTCTCATCTTTTTGCATCAATAAATATTTATCAATTAAGATCTCTTTCCTCTACTTTTCCTTGACACCTTGGCTTGGCTAATTGGCTTATGAATTTGGCATGGTAACACTACTTGAAAGGTTTCTTTATATCCAAATGAGCATTATAACTTTGGATTATGAGAGTTTCTTGGAGTTATTTTTACATAATAACCTTTCACAAAAAAATATTGTTGATCAATAGGCATGGCCTTTTATTTATAACCTCCAAAGTTAACTCTCACCCAACATGAGTTAAGGTTGAGTTTAAACATAGAACGAGTTCAAACTAGCCCTAGGTGAGTTGAATCTATCTCTAGTTGAGTTAAAATTTGTCATGTAATTATGATTTTCAATTACTAGGAATGGATCTTAAATTATATTTTTCTAGATATTTTGGAGAGCTTGACAGCTCATCAAGGCAATGATGAAAAGGCTTGATATTTTGGATTTTTAAATCTCCATTTTTAGACATTCATTAATTTTAAATGGATAATTTAGCTAATAATTTAATATAGTTTTATTAAATGATTCATTTTGGTTAGAATTTTATCTCTTTTAAGATTTGTTCAAGTGCCCCACTCAATGGGTCCATAGGCCAAACTATTAGTTGTTATGTCACAAGATGATTGAGGATGAATCCATGAGAGGTTATTGTTGCATATAGGCTAGTACCCTAAATAGGGATACCTCAATATGATTTTGAGCATTTATGAATGATTTGAAGACAAAATTGGGATATTCATTAATTCCTAAGCTTAATTTGTAATGTTTAGTAGAAATCAGTCTGAAGTCTAGTCAAGCGCTAGTTGTGGCTAAAATCGGGTGTCTAAATTTTGCCCTATTTGGTAAGGTTTCTCAAGCTATAGGAATAATAATGCATTCTAAAATAATGAAAATATCTTTAATTCCTAATGCCTTAATAAGTAATAGATGAGCCCTAGATGCCCCATCGAGAGAGCAGTTGGTAAAGAAGGTCAATGATTGGTCCCTCCAAAAAAGGAAAATGATGGGACCAAAAGGGTAAAGGGGGGTGAAAAAGACTAATTTTCCCAAACTTGATTATAATCTGTGGCATAGTGAGATGCCCCAATTGGGAAAATAAAAAGCATGATTTTCCCAAAGATAGTTATAATCATCAACATAGCAAGCTAAGAACATAATGGTTTACCCAAAGGTGGTTATAATCATTAGAAAAATGAAAACATGCCCTAGTTGGGTGGATAAAGATAATGGTTTTCCCAAAGGTCATTATAATCATTAACATAATGAAAGCATGCACCTTTAGGGAAAGAGAATGAGAATGATTTGTCCAAAGGCAATTATAATCATTAACAAAATGAAAATATGCCCTAGTTGGGTGGATAAAGATAATGATTTTCCCAAAGTTAGTTATAATCATTAGCATAATGAAAACATACCCCTATAGGGTAAGAGAATGAGAATGATTTTACTAAAGGTAGTTTTAATCATTAACATCTAGATAGGTCAAAACACAATGATTTTCCTAAAGGTGGTTATAATCATTGGCACTACGGTGTGTAAGAATATGGAAAATCAAAAAAGGGGGTTGACAAATTGAATCTATACTCACAGATTAAGAGTAAGCTAATATAGAGGAGAAATATGAATTTATTCAACTTGTTAGTATGGAGATGCACATCCTAACTAGTAAATATTAAAATTCTTTCATGATTTAATTACTCTATATTTGGGAAATATTTGGATAGATCGATAATTTTTCAGGTGACCAAGGAGAAGTACTATGGCATCATTGCTTGTAAGATTTCCTGAGCTGATCCTTGCTTTGTCACATGATGGTATGCAACATTATCTAAAACATCATGATAACTTAGCCACAATATTCATAAGGACTAAAATTTCATCCAATAAATAAATTAAACTAATACACCAATGATAAAAACCATGATGATAACATTGACGTATGATTATGGATGGATTTAATTATAATGTGTAAATAATCACCTAATGAACACATGTATACTAAGTCAAGGCACAATAAATAAATTAAACATACAGGAAAAAAACAAACAAAAACACAATAAAATATTAATAAAAAGAAACAAATGAACAAAAAAACATCGAGAAACAAACATAAAGACACAATAAAACACCAAGAAACAAAAATTAAACAAAATAACAAGAAAAAAATCAAACAAACACAAACAATGGTTAATAATGTTAGTGTAAATAGAAAATAAATTGTTCATTTATGTGTAATAGAGGTGGTACTCTTGGTGATATGGTGACCTCTAATCTAGAAAATAATGATGCAAGCATAACAATGTAAGAATAATGGCACAAAGTTTCCCCTAGGCTTATAGGGAAGAAACAACACAAACAAGATGGAAATCACTACCCCCAAGCTATAGGAGACAACAAAAAAATAAGGGGAAAAGAATAAAATAAATGGGTAACCAAGATAAATCCAGATGCATGAGGCAAGTGGATACTACCTACATAGTTACATGGATGCAAGATCTAACATGAACTTCTGGCCAAATGTAGTTCTCCCAAGATATGTGATAGAATAAATTTGATAATAAGGAAACATGATTGTGGTGTAGAATAAATATGGTAATGGTATCAAAAAATAGTGAGTGCATGAGAAACCAATAATACTCACAAAATGATGAGAGTATAAGGCTATGATCAATAAAGATGGGGAAATGAAAGGACAAATGGCTACTTATGAAATAGCTTGGAGTCCTAAAATACTTAAATCAAAGAAGTGGCCAAAAAATAAAGGAAAGTGTAGCCAAGCTAACCCAAGATACCCCATGTATCCAAGTGTTTCCTATATAGTCTATGTGAACCTCAAGTTGATGTAGTTATCCCAAAAATGGGATAAAAAATACCAAGTTGGTTTGAGAAATAAACTGAACAAAAAGTTTGCCCATCCTAAAAAAATTAACATCTTTATATCTCACATGGAAATTTTAAGCCAATTTTTGTGATTATGTAATATTGAGGATTTTCTAAGTCTTTGACAAAAAAAAATGAATTTTTTATGAATCTCAACTCGAATAAGAATTATGAGATACTAAATGGTCTAAATTACAAAATGGAGAGAGTGTTTAAACTTTAAATTGCTCACAAAACTATGAGAGCATGGGAAAAGGGTGACTAATTTGACCTCAACATGAATCAAGAATTAATTACATAGTCCCATTAGGACCTCAAGTCACTATAGTTCTATCTGATAGTGGAGGAATCTGACTAGGTAGCAATAAGTTGTGAATATGAGGCAAATGGCATAGTGTATCATAGGAATGATAGGGTGATACGGTAATGCATGGTAAAGGTGTTGTTCTTAATTTTCCCATAGGAAATTATAATTAAGAAAAAATGACATAGATAATGATATTAATTTTCCTAAAAGTGGTTATAATTACTATCACAGAGTGGGACACTAATTTTCCCAAAGGCAATTATAATTAGGAACACTCATAATGAAATGAAATGATAAATAAATGATGCAAATACCAAACCAATATCATATTGGTTTAAGATATTTCCTCTATCTAGAATACTAAATTATTTTTTGGAACTTGATCTAAATCCACTCTCTAAAATTTTCCAAAGAACTAATGGAACATAACCAAGATAAAAGGGTAGGGGAGGGACGGTAAAATCAACTTTGGATAATATGGAAGGTATGGTAGAATGGTATATAGTATGGTAAAAATAATATGATGATAGGGTAAAATGTTAACATGCCTCATAAACAATAATTTAAGTCTCTCAAGAAAAATAATTCTTGAGGTGTACGATGTTCATCAAGTTCATCTCCATCTGGTGCAATAAGCATGTATGCTCTAGAGCCATAGTTTTCAACAATGATATATGGGCCTATCTAATTAGGTTTGAACTTGCCCTTATTCTTCTTCTTGATCATGGTGTTCTTTTGGTTTTATTTGAGAACTAAATCACCAAAATCAAACTCTCTATGTTTGACCCACTGGTTATAGTCACCATGGAGTCTATTTTGGTATTCTTAAAGGCTATTGACAACAACCATGCATTTTTCATCAAGTAACTCTAGCTCCTATAGTTGAAATACTCTAAAATCTTCATCATCTATGACATGTTCCAATGAGATACAAAAATAAGGTAACTTGACCTCAACGGGAAAAATAGTCTCAATGCCATAGAATATGGAATATGGAGTGGCTCTAGTTAGATTACAGTAATTAGTGTGATATGCCCAGAGGGCACAAAATTTTTGGAGGTTATAATCATGTCCAACATCATTGAAAATATTTTTAAGGGTGTTGACAATGGTTTTATTGTATGCCTCTACTTTACCATTACCTTGTGGGTGATAAGCGGTAAAAAAATGTTGAGTGATATTTTACTTAGCACAAAGCATTTTAACATCCTTGTTCTTAAATGATATAAAATTATTAGATGTAATGTCAGATGGGATACCATAGTGTTATATGAGATGATTTAAGATGAATTTGAAAATTTGTTTTCTAATCATGTAAATGAGGGGTATAGATTAAACTCACTTAGTGAAATATTCAATAGCAATAAGGATGTGTTTATGGCCATTAGATGAGGTTAGGTTAATCTTCCCAATGAGATCAAGTACCCATGTTTCAAATGGACATAGTTTAAGCATTAGTTTTATAATTTTTGTCAAGTCATGAATAAGATTAACATGCCTTTAACACTAGTCACACCTTTTGATGTAAGTAGTTGTATTTGCTTCCATAGTTGGCCAATAGTAACCAGTATGTAAGAGATTTTTGGCTAGGATGGCCCCACTAGTATGATCTCTACATACTCCATGAAATTCCCATTATGATATTGTTGTTTCTACCAAATTTAAACAACAAATTATATTTCCATTAAATATGTGGCAATAAAGGGTTGGGCCAAGTAAAGTATAGTGTGAGTCTTGGTGGGTAAAGGCCTTTTGTTGTTTTTATGATAGGTTAGGTGGCATGATATGGTCATGGAGGTAGTTAAATAGCTTTGAGTACCATATATAACTAGGACCAAAAATCTTACAAATCATTATGATGGTTTAAGTTTCATGAGTAGGTGTTAGAATATTTTTAATGAGGAATTGATATTATTTTTACTTGTCAGTGTGGAAGATCAAAGAGCCAATAGTGGCCATGGAATCCATTATCTTGTTACTATCCCTAGGTATGATTTCAAATTTTATGTTGGAAATATATTATGTTAGAACATCGATCATGGCCTTTTATGGCACCATCTTGTCGTCCTTCATCTGAAAATGGTCTGTAACCTGATTGATGATTAATAGAGAATCACCATAAACTATGAAATGTTGAATATTCCAATTTACTTCTTGATGAATACCTACAACAAGTGCTTCATATTCAGCCATGTTGTTAGTACAATGAAAGATGATATAGAATGATATAGGGATAAGATCCCACTATGGTGTAATAAATAATAGTCTTTCCCCTGATCCATGTGATGTGAATGATCCATCAAAATACAAATTCTAGTTTTGTTCCTCAAGATGTGTTTCAATGATGGTCATGATGGACTCATCTAGGAAATAAAAAGTGAGGGGTTAAATATCTATAATGGGAGCTTTAGCAAGCTAATCTATAAGTATTTTTCCATTTATAACTTTTTGGTTGATATAATTGATATCAAACTTTCTCAGAATCATGATCCATTTCACCATGCAGCCTTATAAGTATGTCTTAGATAGTAGATACTTGAGTGGATATAATTCATAAATAACTATGGTCTTATTGTCAATCATGTAATGTCATAGTTTTCGGGCTATAAAAACCATAGCTAAATAAGGCTTTTATATTGTCATATAGTTATGTTCATACGTGACCAATGTATGGCTTATATAGTACACAACATGTTCTTTTCCATTTTTGTCATATTGAACTAGAAGTACCCCAAAGGCTTTATCTGTGGTTGATAGGTATAGTAGGAATGGCTTTCTTGGCATTAACAGTAATAAAACATGTGGATTGGCAAGATAATCCTTTAGGTGTTGAAAATATTTCTAGCATATGTCATCCTAATGAAATTTGACACCCTTCTTTAGTAAGTGTGTAAATAGATGGCATTTGTCATCTAATTGTGAGATGAAACTCCTGATAGATTGAATTTTTTCCTACAAATTATGGAGTTATTTTAAATTAGAAGGTGGTGGCATCTTAGTAATGGATTATAATTTGGTAGGATTGAATTTAATTCCCCTACAAGAGATAATGAAGCGTAAAAATTTTATTGATGTGACACCAAAGATGCACTTCTTGGGATTGAGTCTGACCTTGTATTCATGAAGCCTCTCAAATATTCTTCATAGTGTGGATGTATGATCAACATGAGTCTTTGATTTACCCAATATGTCATTAACATAGTATTCAATAATGTCATGCATTATATCATGAAATATGATGGTCATGGATCTTTAGTATGTGGCCCTAGCTTTCTTGAGGTCAAATGGAATAACTTGATGACAAAATGTTCCCCATGGGGTGGTTAATGTTATTTTGTGTTGGTATTTTGGTGTGGCCTTGATCTGATTATACCCTAAAAATCCATCCATAAGTGAAAGAATTTCATGCCCCTTGGTGGAGTCAACTATCATGTTGATATTCAATAGAGGAAATTCATCCTTAGGGAAAGCCTTATTTATATCTCTAAAATCAGTGTAAATTTTAATTCCTTCAAGCTTCTTACTAAAAAACACAACATATGAGATCCATTATGAATAGTTGATCAATCAAATGCATCTCACTTCTAAGATTTTTTACAACTATTTCTTTAATAGCACAACAATATGAGGATACATATTTTGTAATTTATGCTTCATAGGTTTGGCATCAAGATGTATAACAAGGTGGTGTACAACCATGGTAGGGTTCAAACCTAGCATGTCTAAATAGGCCCAAGCAAATATGTCAATAAATTCCCTTAGAAGGGATATAAATATTTCATTTTCCTCCTTAGTGAGGGATGTGCCTATTTTGATAGAGTCCCAATGTTGACTTATATAGTATCTTCTATGAGGAGATTTGAACCATTTTCTATAATGGTAGGTAATGACATGAATTGGCATGCAACTACAAAATTCTCTAGTTGGACTGGTTCTTCAAGCTCTCTTAAACAAGATGAATATAAATCTCCCAATGGTAGGGATAGCCATGTTACAAATAATATAATAAATTCTTGGGTAATTCAATCAAAGGCATGTTATTTTGTAGAACTGAACTTGGACCCAAAATCAAATTCATCATTAGTGGTCTCCTGAGATTCATTCTAGGAAAGGTGAATACCCCCATATAATGGCACCTAAAATAGGTTCTCACCAAAAGACTGGCTTTTCTATTTACTTTTACCCTGGTCCAAAATCACCTCGAAGAGTTTTTCACTTTGGGACCTCAATGTTTTATTATTTTGTTTTTGGCTAAGGGTATTCACCCATTCTCCAAAATATGTTGTGGGATCTAGTTTGATAGAGAAACCTTGTTTGTGGTCTCCCAACATAACATTGTCTCATAGGCCTATAAAATCACAAAAGGTCTCATCATTCTTCAACTTGTATATAGGCACTATGGATTCTTATTGGTCTAAAGCTTATAAGTTGAGGATGATATAAAGGGAGTAGGTTATGTTATATTACTAGGTTAATCGTATAAATGGTATGTGGGACAAATATGTTGGTATTGGCAAGGTATTAATTAATGTTGTGATTGGACTCTAATTCACTATCATCATTATCATCACTAGACATTGGCATTAGAAAATGAATAAGATATGTGGGATCACCCCCAGGCAGTTTAAATTTAAGACCATAAGTTCCTTTATATTGAGTTATAAAAATTGGTTCCATAGTTCCCTACTAATTTATCTTGAGGCCTCCTCTTTCATAGGCTTGATTCTCCATGATCCTATTAGGGATGGGATATTTGCCATTTTTGTAGCAATCGACTAAGTTGTCATTGTATAACTAAGATTCATTATTTACCAGTGGCTCTTCTTCTTAGCCAGTGGTTGGTTTTAAAATGATAGGAGTTAGACTATGAAGTTTACATTTTCTATTTTATTTCCATTTCATGTAGGTGGTTTAGCTTTATGTCTCCCATATGACTTGGGGTTATGTTGAAGCTTGGTAATGTGAAATGTGTCACAGGTCAAATACTTTCTTATGCCATTAGCTTAGATGGTAAAATGATTAAACATTTTTAGAGGAGGCATATGGTAAGATGAGTCAAGGCTATTTGGTTCTATACAATTGGCCTTATGAAATTTGATAAGTATTTCTTTATCTTTGTCCTTTTTGGAAACTGAATCTAAGCCAAAATAGCAGTTGTAACTTTCATACTTAGCCTCCAAATGTTTGCAATGTTCATGGGGAACAAATATCCATTAAAGGTGACCTCCATGCTTGAGTGTGATAAATTGAGACACTTTTTCAATATCAAAGGGAATGCATGAATTTCATGTATCCAAGGTCTACCCAAGAGCAAATTGTATGATAGAACTAGGTCTAACACATGGTAGAGTGTATAATGGGTTAACATCCCAACAATAATTGGAAAGATTATGGTGCCTTATGATTCTCATTCTTCATTATTGTAGTCTTTGATAATAATTATTTCCAACTATAGATTAGTTATTGTATATCTTGGATGCTTGATGAGCTTCAAAGATACAATATTCAAGCCTCATCCATAATCTATGAGGTCACATTTGACTTTGTGTTGCATGATGATGACTTCAATGTACAAGGAATTGTTATGGAGAGGGATAAGGGATGACATATTACTTTGGTAAAATTTTAACTATTGGCATGGGGCTAGATGTCCAAAACAATCATGAAATTTATCTAGGGTTATGTCATTTGAAACTTGGGATTGGCCTAGGAGTTATGTTAGGATGTTCTTGTAGATAGTAGACATATGAAACAAATATCGAAAGGATATTTGTGTGGGTATATTTTGGAGTTAATCCATAATGTCATATGGTTTCTCCCTAATAGTGTTAAATGACTTTTTCCTAGTCAACACAGTGGGTTGGATTGGTTTTCTGGTAAGAGGTTATTGGCTTGGAATGGTAATCTTAGACTGTTGAGTTTTGATTGCATAATCATGTTTAGATACAAGACCATTGTAATTTTACAATGATAAATATGGGATAGATAGGATAATTCTAAATTATTCATGAACTTGGTTATGGTCATGAGGTAATGATGGGTTATAGGTATAAGGTCCTAAAATAGTAATCCCTAGTTGTTGTTACACTTGGATGTGGTCTCAGGTCAAGGAAGGATTACTGGCATAGGTTAATTGATTATAATTATTTATCAATGGTCCTAATCTATTTACACTTTGTTTAGGATTAATAGTGATGGTTGAAATTTGAACTCCTAAAATATGACCTACAACTTTGGTGTAGTTTTGTGGAACTACATCGTAAGTCTATTGATTATTGGGACCACTTTAGCCTTTATTCCTCCCATTTGATTGAGATTATTAGTGTTATTATTGATATTATTGTTGTTATCATGGAATATGTTGATATTTTTGTTATTTTTATTCTGACCTTCATTATTGTTATTGATTAGTATTGTTATGTTGTGGAAATGGGTTTTGGTAGATACCCAAGTTCTGATTAGATGTAGATGCTCTATTATCCAATGTGATCTCCCCATTTTCCAACATATTTTTTATGAGGTATTTTATCTACACATAACAACATATATTATGTCCATGGACATGATTGTAATCATAAAACTCATTCTCTCTATACCAGTCTAGATATTAAATACCCTTAGGATAATGCTTTAGAATTGGATAAATAATAATGTTAGCTATGGATATCTTATAAAACATGGCTTTAATAGGTTCACCAAGGTCACTTAAGACTTGAGGAGTGAGTTTCCTTCATGGAGGATGAGTTTTCAAAGGTGGTGGTGGTTGTGTTTTTAGAGCAGGTCTAAGTTACTACAAAGGTTGTGCTTATTGAATAGGTTGCTAATGAAGAGTAAAATACATTTGTGGAAAGGGTTGATCATATGGTTTTTTCATCATTTGTACATGATGTGACTCAATTACTCCATTTCCAACAACATTCTTACTATGGTTGTATTGCTTGGATTTTTCATAGTTACTAGCCTAGGCTGGTGTCGATGCTTGTATTTAGACGTGGTTATGGTTCTAACTTGGGCCTACACATTAGTTTTGGTTATGATCTTGATTTTATGAGGTTAATTTAATAATCCCTTTATTAATAAGGGAATTTTAAATTATCAAACCTTTGTCAATGATCTCTTTTAAGGTATGTGCACACTGAAGCTCCATATGATATAAATATATTATTATGTAAATGTTTAGTAAAAATAATGGCTAATCATTTATTAGGTAAGGTGTGGGTGAAGAGACTATAAAGTTCTCTCTATTTATATAGATATCTTGTAAATCTTTCCTTATTTTTTGTTTGGCTTGAGTCAAATCAACCAATGAAATCTCATGATCAAGATTATAGGAGAAATGTTGGACAAATTTGTTTGAAAGATCATCAAAATTAGATACATAATTCTTTGGAAACTTGAAGAACCACTCCAAAGCATGTCCCACTAGACTTCAAAGAAATAAAATGAGGAGGCAAATGTTGTTATAAGCCATTGATTGGAAAGTGATAAAGAAGTCTATCAAATGGGCCTTAGGGTCTCCTTTACCCTTGTATTTATCAAATTTTGGTGGTTCATAACCTAGTGGAAATGGTATCTGAAGATATTCCATGTTGAATGGGTATGAACATATTTCATATAACTATAATTTATTATTTTTCTTCACTACTTGAATGGTATCAATTGCCTTCATTTGTTTCAGCTCTTGGGCCAAGAAACTAGATGAAACATTTGGCTAAGGTGGTGTCTGGGAAATTAAAGGTGGATTACCTTGATTGAGGTATAATGGAGGTATGGTTTGTTTTGGGATGTTGGTTTGATGAGTGAACTGACCAATAATATGCATCTACAAATTGGGATGTATTTTTTGAAATTACATACATTATTTTGTTATATTCTAGTTTAGATTATGTATATATCCTTAGTTTTGAGGGAATTGTGATTATGATGGAAGGATATGGCATTAAGGAAGTAATATGCATGTTGAGGTTGAGTAGTGACTTATTGTTGACTGGTCAAACCTATATAAATAAGGGGAACTTATTGTATACCAAGTCCATGTTTTTGGATCTATGGCATGTGTTGATTAAAAGGTAATTATTGCCTAATTAGTATTTACTAGATAGTGGTACCACTTTATTGCACAAACACCTATTATGAGCTATATGTTTGTTGGGTGTTTTATATTTGTCTTTGACCAATAAACATGTGTTGTTGATTAGACAACATTTGCACTTGTAAAGGAATATTGGTCTACAACTATTGAGGTACATTTTACATTACCTATTGAGGTTGAATTTTTTTCCCCATGTTGAGGTGGCATAGTGTTTTGCCTCTAATGTGGTGGTAGATTATACTATGCCTATTTTTGTGGAGTATTAGTCATCACTTGTGGTTGATACAAGGCACTAGTTGGTACTTGGTTACTTTATCCCTTTGGTTGCATGCTTAAAGAAGCATTTGGTTGAGGATTAGAAGTAACTTGTTGTGGTTGGGACATAATAGTTACTACCCCTATTGTTGTGCACCATTCATGGTATTAAATAAAGACACTTTTTTTTGTAGATTATTTTTTGGTGCATTTAAATCACTTTACCTTGGATTAAAATATACTTGCATGTTATCCACCATGTTTGGCACATTGTTTAGTATAAAAGCTATAATCACATATTCAATACATGGGACATTGTACATGTCACCAACTGAAGTACTTAGCACAAATGGGTTTATAAAAAAATTATTTTGACCTATTACTAAATTATCACTCCTGTTGAAGGAGGTACCTCTATGAGTGGAGTGTTTGGCATGGCCATTGCATTAAAATTGTATGATAGATTCAAATAGGTTTGATATGCTTATTACATGTCTATAAAGTGGTCTTCCATGAGGACCTTTCCTTTTACTAGCATATTTGGGTCCTTATATGACATTTGAATGAGCTCTTGAGGATGGCTAGTATAGTATTATTTAATGATTTAGGTATAAGACATGTTGAGAGGCACTCTAACTAGGCTAGGTAAATTTTCATGGGGTAAGTCTACTAAAAACTTGGCCCCTACCTCCACAACTCTAACTAAAACTTCATCCTTATTTTCAAGAAAGTGATGATCAAATAAATAATGATAATTTTTTGATGTCATAGTAACATAATATGGTTGTTGTTGAACTTGTTTTACAATTTATGATACACTAACAAGGTATTATGTAGTTTGCTCTTGGTCTTATTCTAAATAAGGAGATGTGTTAACAAAATAATAGGCTAATGGATATTAACTTTTTTCCCCCAGATTGAGTAGTGTAAGGAGGATAGGGATCCATTACATCATCACCATAGGGGTATTGAATAAAGTTATCATTTGTGACTATATTATCATACCTTGGATTTCACATGGATCCACTACAAGTGTAATGAAACATATCCAAATCAATGATGAATGTTCTATGAAGATAGGCCTAGAGTTATACAAAATCTTAAAAACAAGGTCTAAAAGATAAATGGTTTGAAATTGGTCTAAATTGGTCTAGGAATGGAGTTGTTTCTCTAAAATGGTAAATGATAAACTTGGTCTAAAATGGTATAATGTCAAATGTCTCAAATAAAAGGTCAATTGAAGGGGTAAAATTGAATGCCAAACTCAGTAAAAAGTGTTTTAAAAAATCTAAAAATTAAAAAGGTTATTAGGTCTTTAGGAACAAGGCATAAATCTAGGCTTAAAATAACTATGTCTAAAAAAATGAGGTAAGATGCTAGGACTTTTGGAAACAAGGTGTAAAATCTAGACTTGAGACAAACTAGGTCTAAGAACAAAATAGAATTGCTAGGTATTTTGGAAATAAGGCATAAAATCTAGACTTTGAAACATACTAAGTCTAAGAACAAATGGGAATTTACTAGGTCTTTTGGGAACAATGAATACAAGCTAGACTTTTAAACACACTAGGTCTAAGAACAAATGGGAATTTGCTAAGTCTTTTGGGAACAAGGCACAAAAGCTTGACTTTGAAACACACTAGGTCTAAGAACAAACAATAATTTGTTAGGTATTTTTGGAACAAGGCACAAAATATAGACTTTGAAACACACTAGGTCTAATAACAAATAGGAATTTACTAGGTTTTTTGGGAACAAGGCATAATAGCTAGATTTGGCATAAACTAGGTCTAAAAGGCAAGATAATTAATCTAATATATTTGAAAAAAATTGACTCAAACTAGGCATTTTAATTAAAACATACAATTAACCATTGGTAAAATACATTATACTTTATGCATATAGAAGATAGACCACTTCTCAAATTCTAGGCACAAAAATAATCTTTAAAATCGAGCAAGAAACTAGTCTAAGTTACAAAAATCAAAAGTGAGAGATAAATACCTAAGCTAAAATTACATGAGGCATAGGCACAAACCAATAAATGTTTGAATTTTAAATTATCGATACTGATTGGCAAATTGACTTAGAATTCTTGGTGCTTAAATGGATAACAAGCTAGACCATAATGGATAACATAATGATACTAGGCATAGACCAAGAAGGTACACATGGTTTTGAAATTGAAATTGAATACAAGGAAATAAGTCATTGAAATAATTGGAGTAGTTTAATAATGATATCATTATCTAAAGATATGACACATGTTTTGTTTCAAAATCCCTAAGGTACAAGACTTGAAATTAAATGGACAATGTACGTACACCCCTTTCAAACAAGTGACACACACACACACAAAAGTTTGACAAATGACTATGGTAAAGTGTGGTGTCAAACAGATGGCATAAAACCTCTTAAAAAAGAGTGATATGCAAATTTTACTAATTTTATATGTGTTATGACAAACAAATAATTTTAACTCAAGTCAAAGTGAGTAAAAAGGAAAAACAACAAAAACACTTAAGTGTATCATCATAATCTTACAAACTGACAATGTAGCTTCATACTTTCAAATTCTATCTATATAATTGATATTGAGAGGAAATTATATTATTAATCCAAAAATTAAAATTCACATGAAAAATAGGTTTTTTAGGTTCCCTCTTCTCTTAAGAGTTTGTACAGTGACATGGAAATTTGGGCTACTGGCCTTGCATTGATAGTATGTCCACAACAAGTGGGGTTGTCTAAACTATCAATTTTTCCATATTATAAATGGTCCCATATGTGTGGTTAACACTAGGTTACAACACATCATTTGGATTCATGTTAATTGGCTTGTTGTGAAAATGTCATCCTTTTCATAACTGCTACATCCGTCAATTGATTAGTGTAGTGTGATGTCCAAGTTAAATAGACATTTATAGGTAGTCTCTTACTAACAGAGCTTACTTAACTTCTCAAACAAGTTTCCCAATAATTCAATCTCAATTTTTATACCCCTACCATGGAGTGGGGTTGAAATGATTCTATGAGATGAATTCTTGGGTGAACACATCCCTAGAGAACCCATGGGGAAGTGATGAACTCCTACCCACAACCCAAAATACATAAACATAAATTGAATATCACTTTAGGGTCATTCTGGGATCACCCAAATCACTCATATTTTTGGGAGGGCCTTAGAAAATTTCCTTCCATGCTTTCAAACAAAGCAACAAATGTAAAAATTAAAGCATTTTTTATCACCCAAGTTCACTAAAGGGTATGGAAGAGAGCATACACACTACACTTGTCTTAAAAAACAAATACTCAATCAACAAACATGAAAATGGAAAATATTATGAACATTTAGCTAAATTTTGAGTTCATTTTTATAGCACCAAATGAAATATGTCATGAAGTTTATCCCCTTAGCATTTGTTTGTGTTGTGAACTTTGAAAACCAAAAAATAAAGTAAGTGCCCAATTTTTAAACACCAAATTTAAATGTGAATTAAATGAATTAAAGTGTTAAAAATGTCTTCCCTTGGTCTTTGGGTGCTAAAAATATGTTAGTGGGTTTACTTATTGCTTGGCAAAAGTGATGTCCTTGTAAATTAGCTCAAAAAAGCATAAAATCCAATCTTTAGAATGATTTCATAGTTATACAATAAATTATTAACTTCAAAAAAAAATTATCATAAAAACATATTCAAAATAGAATTCTTAAAAATTCACAATGAGCAATTTCATAGGTTCTGAAGGATTTTGTGACTCGGTTTGATGATTTCTCTACTCAACAAATAATTTTGTATTTTTGAGAATAATTTCATAATTTAGGCAGTAATTTTGTGATTCTAGGAAACTTGCAACAAAATATAGAAATACACAAGGATGAATTCATGATTTTACAATGATTTTGTTGTTATTAAAAATGATTTCTCTACTACATAATATGAATTCATAGTTAAGCAGGATGAATTTACAATCTAAGAATGTGATTTTACTCCTCTTAAAAATAATTTCACTACTTAAAATAATGATTTAACTACAAAAATTAACAAAATCACTAATTTTTAATAATTTCACAGTTAGCTAAAAAAACATTGAAAAGGATCCTTTTCCTATAAGATGATTTTGTGGTTTTTTATCGATTTCACTATTTCTGAGCATGATTTCTTCATTTCATAGGGTCAAGAAAAACTAGAGTAATTTTTCTATTTTCCAAGACAAATTTGTAGATTCAACTACCATTTTCATGGTTTAACTTACCTAATTCGTAGTTATGTAGCCATGAATTTGCAGATATGCAATCACAAGGAAAAAAATTATTAATAAATCATGAAATTAAGCTCTATAATGAAGTATTCTTGGCTCCAAAAATATCTCAAGAGACTCTATTCATTCTTATATGGTGTGTGGTCACAATGGCCATGCCATCATGTGAACAAGGCATACATAGAGGGGAGGTTAGTATAGTGTTAGTCCAATAAAACTAAATCAAAATAACACACTAAACACTAACACCTCTAACCTATACACTAGGGATAGCATAGGTAACAACTATACAAATGAAAACACAACTAGAAAACAAAATAAATCATCTTTTTACTTTATTTGTATCTCTAAAATAGCTTGTTGAAGTGGCTTACTTGACTTTGTGCATCAAGAAATCTTTAACAATGAAACTCCCTTTGCTCCACCTATCATTGACACCTTGGATTAGTTGATTGGATTATGAATTTGGCATGGTAACACTACTTGAAAATTTTATTTTTATCCAAATGAGCATTATAAATTTGGCTTATGAGATCTTCTTGGAGTTATTTTGGCATCATAACCTTTCACAAAAAAAAATTGTTGATCAATAGGCATATCCTTGTATTTATAGCCTCCAAAGTTAACTCTCTCCCAAGGTGAGTTAAGGTTGAGTCTAAACATGGAATGAATTCAAACTAACCCTAAGTGAGTTGAGGTTAACTTCAGTTTAGTAAAAAAAATACATGTAATTATGATTTTCAATGAATAGGCATGGCTCTCAAATTAGATATTTTGAGATATTTTAGAGAGCTTGACAACTTATAAAGACAATGATGAAAAGGCTTGATATTTTAATTTTTTGAATTTCCATTTTAAGATATTCATTAATTTTAAATGGATAATTTAGCTACACATTTAATCTAGTTTAATTAAATGATTCATTTTGATTAGCATTTTAGCTCTTTTAATATTTTTTCAAGTGTTATGCTTAATGGGTCCATATCCCAAACTGTCAGTTGTTATGTCACAATGTCACTGAGGATAAATATGTGAGAGGTTATTTTTATGTACATGATATTACCCCAAATAAGGATGCCTCAAAATTATTTTGATAATTCATGAATTATGTGTAGATGAAATTAGGAAGTTCAATGATTCCTAGCCTTAATTTTCAATGTTTGGTAGAAATCAATCTAAAGTCCATTCGGGTGCCAGTTGTGACCAGAATGGGGTGTATACATGACCTAGATTGTAACTTGGAAAATATGACCATATGATTTCTCATTTATTACTTCAAACCTTTAGCTGGGTTGTTCTTTTGACTGATATCAGAATAGGGTAGAATAGGAAATATTTTGGTAACTTGAATTCTTCTTGAGTGCTCTTTTGGTTTGATTACTAGGCATTCCTAGGTGATGAATAAATGAGGGTTTATATTGTATTTATACAAATCCTATTGAGAGATAATTCATATTAAATCACTTAATCCAACCATTATAATATGTTTTATTTATCAATTGGATGACTTTAAGGTACTAGACACTTGTATCAATGCTATTATCTATCCTAGACATTAGTGTCTAGGGATAAGGAGAGAAGACATAGATTAAAACCCTATAAAGGTATAAGATAAGTACATTTTAATCATTTTGGGTAAGATGAGATGTTTGTGTCATCATTATAAGGCTATTCAGACTAAGATATAGGCCAAAGGGAATAATATAGATTAGATGTGAGGTTTGTGGAAGAAATATGTGTATAAATAAGAGGAATATCCATGGTCTAAATTTTCAAAGTGTACAAGATTGAGGTGATACATAATCACAAAATATCATCTACATATTATTGAACATGTAGTGGAATTTTTTTGTGAATAAAAAATAATAATGAGACACGTTTTTTCCATGGGAGAGTAATTAATCTCATACAATACCAAAGTTCTGCTTAGGCAATAAACTTATCATTATGATCCACTATCATCATGGTGTGCCATAAAATACCCTAATGCATATTGTGTAATGGATATGTGTGTGTGTGTGTGTGTGTGTGTGTGTGTGTGTGTGTGTGTGTGTGTGTGTGTGTTTGTGTGTGTGTGTGTGTGTGTGTGTGTGTGTGTGTGTGTGTGTGTGTGTGTGTGTGTGTGTGTGTGTGTGTGTGTGTGTGTGTGTGTGTGTGTGTGTGTATGTATGTATGTATATATGTATGTATGTGTATATATATATATATAAGTAAAACAAATCTTGTAGTAGGTGGCATAAATACTGGTGGATTGTAAATATATTGTTTGAGATTCATAAATTCCCTATTATAATATTCATTCCAAGTTAAAAAAGTGTCTTTCTTAAGAAATAATGTGAATATATGACAAATGTCTCCAAGTTTTGATATAAACCTTTGGGTTATCATAATTTTACCTTGTAGACTATGGAGTTGCTTGAGATTTTTAGGTGTAAGAATATTCATGATAGCAAAAAATTTTGAAGGATAAACCTCAATGCCATGGTGTGAAACTATGAATCCCAATAAATTTCCTAACATAACCCCAAAGACACATTTCTTTGGATTCAAATAGATCTTTTACTCTCTCATTCTATCAAAAATTATGTGTAATATCTCAATGTGTTCTAATCTATATTTGGATTTAGTAATGATTTCATAAAAATAGTCTTCCATGATGTCATGAATCATATCATGGAATATAACTATAATCACTCTATTTTATGTATCTCTAGAATTATTGAGACCAAATAGCATTATTTGATAGTAAAAAGTGCCCCAAGGTGTTTTAAATGTTTTCTATTTTTGGTCCTTAGGAGTTATTTTGATTTGGTTATAACTTGAAAAATTGTCCATTAAATACAACATCTCATGACCAGTGGTGGAATCCATAATCATGTTTATATTTGGAAATGGAAATTCATCTTTAGGACATCCCTTATTTATATCCCTAAAGTCTAGGGATGGTTTCTTTGATATTAACACAACACTATATATCCAATATATGTAATCTATGGGATGTATGAAGCCAATCTCTAATTGATTTGTTAGTCATTCCTTCATGAAGATTGATACTTTTTGATGCATTTTTTCTAAGTTTTTTATTTATAGGATTTGTATCTAGATGAACCACAATATGATGCACAAAAAGTTATGGATCAAACCTTGGCATGTATGCATAAGACTATGAAAACACATCAGAGAATTCTTTAATTAAAAGTAAGAATATTTCTTTTTTTTCTTGAGTTAATGATGTAGAAAGCTTGACTATATTTGGATTTTCCTACTTCCCAATGTTAATTTTTATGGTGTCTTCAACTACAAGAGTTGACTCTTTTTGATATTTTATGGGTGTTGGAATAAGGTTAAGTTCCTGTTCAAGGTTTTCTTATTTTTGTGTTATTTTTTTAAGGATTTGGTGATATGATAATAACTCCAAAAAATATGCAAAATAATATAACTGGATGGAAAAATCCTTCTTGTGATCACCTAATAGAATATTGTCTCTTGCACTCAAGAATTCAGATATTGTTTCAAAAAATTTAAAGTGATCAAGCATAGGTGTTGATTGTTTGTCCAACTATATTAGGTTTCAATATGTTAGGTCAAGTTTCAAAATAGTGGATTCATGTAATAATTTGGTCATGTAATAATTTGGTCATGTATATATATTAAAATAGTTTATAGATGGAACCCATTTTAGTGTCCAAAGAGCTTGCCCAAGACTCACTAGAAGAGTCACTTTGGTAAAGTTTTGTGCTCACATTAAGTGGGTTAAATCTTAGACCATGTAAATCTTAATTTTATTTAAGAATGATTTGTTCTATTAGTCTTTGTTCATTATATCTAATAGCATTTCCTTTATGTTTCATTGTAGTACACATGATGGATTTGGCTATGGGATATTAGTTTTTAAAGAAAAAAGTAGCTTATTTATTGAAATAAAGCTATGAGGAATTCAAATATTCAATTTTATCATTAGAAAGAAGACCACCTTATAAAAATTATGTTTTTATAAAGTTACTAAGAACTTGATTATCCTTTTTATAATGGGCCATATCATGATTGTTTGGATACATATGGATTTTACCTAAGTAATTAGCATCTTGCATTTCATACTCATTTAGACCTTTGTCAACAATTTTGAATTGAGATGGAGGAGATGGCGTGTTTTTTTAATTATATGCTTAACTTTTAGATGGATTATGTATGGAAGTGGGTGTGGATGGCATATTCAACCAACCACCAAGTGGAGATGTTTGAAGCAATGTGTCAGCATGAATGTAGTTATTAATATTAGGTGATACCTCAATAGGAACATATGTGTATTTGGTAAAAGGTATATAAATTCTTTTTTTTATAGAACCTTTTCAATCATTTGTAATATTGGAAGGGTTGAGGATCACCAAGTTTCATAACTTTTATTCCATCATGAGAAAAATTCAAAAACTAGTGTAAGGTGGAGGGTGTAGCATTCATAGAGTAAATCTATGGGCATCCAAGAAGTAAATTATAAGGTAAATCCAAGTCAATTACATGAACTAATGTATCATGAATGATAAACACCACTATCAAATGAATATATATAGTTCCAATATACTCACATTCATTATTTTTATATTCCTTAATGGTAATAATATTTAATCATAGTATTATTGTAGGATACCTTAAATGTTTGATTAATGTTAATATACACAAGTTTAAATCTGAGCCATTATCTATAAACACCATTTTTAATTTGTGCCTATAGATTATGAATTCTATATTTAAAGGTAAATTGTGTATATATCCAATAGGAGAGACATTAGAATGATCAAATGTATCTTGATTGATAGTGGATAAGTTTATAACTAACACTTGAGAATTTGATGGATTGGTGCCTTGAGTGACTCTTGACTCTTAAAGGATTTTTTACAAGATATCTTTATATACAGTGGATGTTTTAATAAGATTTAAAATGGATACATGAAAGAGTGTATTAACAAGGTGATATATGATATTGTACTTACTCTCAATAGTGTACAAGGAAGCACTTGGGATGGTAGTCTTGGTGCATCTTGTAGAAATGATGAAATCTTAGGATTTTATGGTAATGACATAAATATTATGGTTTGTATAATCAACACAATTAACTATAGATTAAAAAATGGGATTAGTTTGATTAACATTAATTTTTATAGGTTGCTCTTATTTTTTTTTACCATGACCTTGCTCATGTTTTATAAATGGATCTTTATATATTCCCAAATTTTGATTATTAGATGATGTGGATGTTGGATTTCAATGGCTATATACCTAAGACATATGAGATCTTGGACATAATGTTTTGGCCCCATACACCAATTGGTTGAATACACCTTAATCCTATGGTATTCATAATATTTTTCATCATGATACAACTCAGATTTAGGAACATTTTCTTCAAGGGGTTTGGTTTTACCATATGATCATGTTTGCTTAGGCCAAATTTTAAAAAATCAATTCATAAGAGTCTCCAAATTGAGTGAACTTACACTTTAAGTTTTATTATTTTTGTTGAATTAGCTATTGTTATGTTATTGATAGGCTATGTGTTTTTAACTTGTTTGAGATATGTCACACTATCACTATAACATTTTTATTTTTGGTGAAAAACTTGGGTTTGTCTATTGGGTTTGAGGAATTGTTATCATGTTTGAAAATTTTGATAGCACCCTTTGTAATTAAATTTAGTTTGATTTGAACTCCATTTTTGATGATTTCATAAAAGTATGTTGGATAATTAATTTAAAAGTGATGAGCTAACTTAGAGTTAAGGTTATTTGTGAATATAGAAAAGAATTATTTTTTAGGAAAGGACCATGAAAAATGGCTTGCCAATGACTACCATATTTTTAATAAAGAAGTAAATGTTTTACCATTTCAATGTTTAGTGTTATATAAATCGAGCATGTTCAATTAATTTTTAGCATTATATGACAAATTATGAATAAATTTTTTTGATAGGCCTTCAAAGGTAGAGATTAATCCTTTGGGTAAGCATGAGAACCATTGTAGGGATTGACCCCCTAGATTACATGGAAAGATCCTTAACATGTATTCATTATTATATGCAACATCATCACATGCTATATATAAGTATTTTAAAATTGATCCCTAAGATCACCCTTATCTTTTTACTTGTCAAATTTAGGGAGTTCAAAATGTTTGTGTAAGTTTGTTGTCATATTATTTACATCATATGGATAAGGAAAAATTTCCTCAAACTTTTTATTTTTGCCTATAAAAGGTACTATCTTTCAAGCCTTGGATCTTATCCTTCATGTTTTTCCACTCTCAAATGAAGTTTGGTGAGATTTTATTACTTTGGCTTGAAGAGGTAAATGGGTTGGATTTTTCACCCATAAATGGGTTTCAATTGATATTGGCTTGTGAAAACAAATAGCTATTATGGGTTGGATTATTGATGAGTTAATTGGAAAGTGTGTTGAAAGATCAATTGGCATGTTGTGATTGTGTGAAGGTGTTTAAATTTATTGGGTTAGTGGAGAAGTTGGTATTTTTTTTATTTAGATTGGTAGTGCAATTAAGATTTGATTGATTCATGAATATATATTGAAATTATCTTGGTTTGATTTGGAGATGGATTGACAAATGTGTTTTGGTTCAAGTTTGGATTTGTAAAAGTACATGAACCAAGAGTTTTATTTGGATGAAGGTTAGTATTAAAGGGTTGATGTTGATTTATATTTGAATTAGTGTGTATGAGTGGGTTTGGATTATTGGGTGTTTTATTTTAATGTGATAAAACTAATCCTATAAAATAACTTGGATCTAAAAATTGATTTAGTGCACTTCCTAAATTAAAATTTTGATGTTGATTTATAGGTAAACTTGAATAATCATTAAATTTTGGATTTAAATTTGATCGATTGTGGATAGACAAATTATAATGAGTATTCAAGTTTAGATTTTGATTTGGATTGGTATGGTTGATTGGTAAACTATGGAATTTTGGATTTTGATTGATTGAAAACTTTAATAAGTATTAAATTTTGTATTTTATTGATTATTCGTTGATACACTTGAATAAGTATTCAAGTTTGGATTTTATTGATTGAAGTTTGGTAAACTTTAATGATAATTTAAGTTTGGATTAGATTAGCTTATGATTAGTAAACCTAAATAAGTATTTAAGTTTGAATTTGTTTGGTTGATGATTAGTAAAATTGAATGAGTATTCAAGTTTAGATTTGTTTGGTTGATGATTAGTAAAATTGAATAGGAATTCAAGTTTGGATTAGATTGGTTGATGATAGGTGAACTTGAATGATATTTCAAGATTAGATTTGGATTGATAAATTAGGGTGAATTTGGATTCACACCCAAGCTTAGATTTATATTGGGAATTTGGTCAACTAAAGGATTGTTTGTCTTATTAGCTTGGATGTTTTAAATCTCTTGGTTTATTTTATGGGTATGGGTCTCTATATAAAACCCATGGCTTGTTTGGGATGATTACTCATTGGGAATGGATTTTCTTTTATCTTGGAAGATTCGGGGATTGGAATTGGAGGAACCAACTATAGTCTTGCTAACCTTTAGAGATAATTTTGATGTATATTTATCTTGGATGGGTGATGAAGACTCTTTTCTATTGAGGAAATGATGTATGTTTAAACATCAAAATCAAGTGGATTTTTTCCCCCTAGACTCAAGTCTTGGAATAAAACTTCATTATTATTGGATAGTATATATTTATTAAATGGATAAAGATATAATATTTCCTTAGGTATACCCTCATTTTGATAAGGTCCCTCCTCTTATTCATTGTCATATATTTCATGTATTTCAACATAATGTCCTTGGTTTTCTTCGTTACCAAATTTAAAATGGTCATTGCCAAAAGGATCATCCCTCAACCTAGGATTATTAAACATAGTCATGTGACTTTGATAGGCTACATTGCTAATGGAAAGTATTTGACTCAAAAAATTAAAAATTAAAAAACTTGAGTTTAAGAAAGTGAAATACCAAGATGACTAAAATTTGGATTGATAACAAGATACTTTTGAGTTTTGATATTTTTGGGACTAAACTTGTGGTTTTTAAATATTTTGGATTATGGCCTGATTTATTGATTTCAATTATCAAAATAAAATTGATTTCAATCAGGGATTTTAGCATGTTTTATTTTGCAAGGGATCAAAAAAACAAGTCCTACTCTAAACACACATGCATTACACAAAAAAGGGATAAAAATTTGGCAAAGGGACTTGAATAACTCATAAGATTTCTATGTCACTTTCATGTCCATTGCATTAGTTTTTTACTTCAAGACACTAACCATGGATGATTATGTAATTACCATGATCCATTAATCCCAATTTCAAGGATGTAGGGAAAGTAGCTTCTCAATGTTAATCACTAACTGATGCACTATAAATTAGATGGTAAAAGTGGCTTACTAGGATTAAGGTTTAAACAATATTATCTAGGGGATCCTCTATATTCCTCTTAGTATGTTGAGGACTAAAACCATGGAAGAATCTTATTTAATGAAAACACACAAATGGGTAAAGTTCTAATGTCCCCAACACAACCATAATATTTTAGTATGATGATCTTCAAAATATAGAAATTAGATTCAAGTTGTTTAAGGATTGATTAGTGGAGGATGAAACCCCCTTACTTCACAATGTGCTTAAAACATAATACCATTTAGATAATAACTATATCTCTAGCTCAATTTTTACATGAGCTCAGCCTACCATATAGTGGTGAAATCCAAGGTCGATAGAGCCCCTAATAATAATAAATAAGACTTACACTTACCTTTAATTCTAAAGTATAGTCACCAATGTGATGCTAGGATAATAGCATACATGTAAGTGGGTATTAGATAACAATGTTTTTTCAAATGTTATTTCTGATTTCTTGAGTATTGTCACCAATGAAATACCACATAAAAAAGCATATACAATAAGTTCCACATAAATAGATTCATTAAAATGGAAAAATTAATTAACTCCAAAAATTAAAATGTTATATAATTACTACTAAAAGTGACAATGCTGAAACAAAAATTGTTAAAAAGTATGAAATAAAATAAGAGAACTAAAAGCTAAATTAAATTTTGATTTTGGATAGCTTTCTTTGGTTTGTCTTTGACTAACGACATGAAATAAAACTATTAAAAAAATTTATGTGGCTAGAAGATCAATGAAACCTACAAAATTTAGCTCAAAAGAATATAAAAGACAAAAAAATAACATTCTATAATGATTTCATTGTTATACAGTCAGATAAAATAATGAATTCATTAGCAGTTAGAAAACTCAAAAAATTAGAAAATTGAAAATTGAAAATAAATACTTATAGAACAATTTTTCTATTTACAACATTTTTTTAAAAAAATCTAATGATTTAGTTGAATTTTATAATGAATTTTATAAAGTTTATAATAATTTCACTATTGTTTCAGATGAATTCATTGAAGTGTATGATGATTTCACTGTAATATCCCCTGTCCAATAGGGAATATAGAAATACAAAATCTCTGATACCACTATAATATCCCCAACCAATAGGGACTATAGAAAAACAAAAGCTCTGAATTGCTTTTTTGAGTATTCTAATTTTTTATATGAAATAAGAATAAATTGCAATTCTTGCAAAATAATTTCCAAATAGATAAATAAATCACAATATAATCTCTTATTTATTCACTCAAATGATTACAATAGATGTCTTCTATCATGCATATAAAAGAATATTCAAATACAGTCTTAATAACCTAAGTATTCCGTAAACTGGGAAAAAAAACCTAAATCTGGCATGTCTCAGCCTGCTATGTCAAAAACACAGTCACTAACATTAGTTATACTACCGCCATCAGTTTCCTGGTGTCGATAACCTGCCAATGTCGGTGAGAGGGTCAACTGATGTCGGTCACTATCGGTCTCTGCCTGCAGATATCGGTCTCTACACGGATTTGTACAAATCTGTATAAACTTTGTACGGCTGCCAATATAGCACACCCTGTTTGTTAGACCCCTAATCTCAAGATATATGGCTCTAGTATAGAATATCTCTATCTATATAATTTATTGAATCAAAAACCTAATAAAATAAATACATGTGATAACTTTTGTGTGAAGTTATCTCCCAAACCTGTAAACCTCTATGATAACTTTTGTATGAAGCTATCTCTCAAATCGGTAATAGATCAACTGATATCTCACAGCCTTTGAATCACACACACTGAAGAGTGGATGTTCTCCAATGAAAATGGAATCATGGAACCCTTGGCTCAGTCTTGACAGAAGAATTCTTAGAAACAATCAATATCAATAATCAATAATCATTCATAATCAATTCTCTCCCATGAGAAACCCTTATACCCTCCAAAAAGATATGCTTGCCCTAATTAGGGTTTTCTTAAATTAGAATTAGGGTTTCTAATTAAAATTAGACCAAATAATTAATATTTGATTAAATCAATCAAATATTAATATCTCCCTCAATACATGTCAGATCCTCAAACCATCTAAAGTTGGTGACCCAAGGAGTGATTCCGCACATGATCATGCCAAAATAAGAGTGCTCCACTACATGTCAAAAGTCCCTAAATAATAGAAGCTCAGGCAAAATGTGTTTTAAAGAGCCCAAATGAAAGCCAACTGTATAAATTCTACCAATTGAAGCCAAGCCAAGCTCCATCATGACCCTCTATTCATCCTATCAGCCTACGAAGGTCGCATAATAGGCTAATCATCAAGTCTAAATATGTCACCTAAAAAGGGAACATGACAATCTGCCCCTCCTGAAATTGCTTGTCCCCAAGCAATCTCAGAACAACAAACCCATTAATCCACCTGGATCCCATATGTAGTTGTGATCTACACTGCTATCAATCAATGCAAGCTCCTGCAATATCCTCTAAAATATAACTAAGAGGAACCCATAATCAAGCTGGAAAATACTACTCAACCAAAATCCAAAAGCACAACTACCATAGTCAAGAACCCATGAGAAATAAACTCTTGAAGTATCATAACCCAAGTAGCATGGACAACTCAAACTGCCAATTCCATCTACAAAAGATGGTGCCAATCCATCCCATAACTGATCCCTTTATAAAGGTGGCATGACCAACTGTACCACACTATCATCAGTGTGAGAAGAATCAATCTGGAGACTCAACTCCACTGGTATGCCCAACTCATTAGGACCAGGTACTCCCAAATCTTGAACATGTGTGTCAGCTCCAACAACATGTTCCTTAGCAACAACTACAAGAATGTACTCACCAAAAACACTCAATGTACTAACCTCTAAGTATACCTCCACACTCTGAATGCTAGCATCATACTCATCCTCATCTAACTCTGAAGAAGCTGCTGCTGAAACTATCTCATCATCACAATCTCTAGCTCCCTCATCCTCTGCAACTAACTGAGAGTCCGAATTCCCATGACTAAGCTCATCCATATGTCTCTCAGAATCTTGGTGAGCCACCTTCATTGCCTCTACCTTAGGTTCTGAAGCCTCTGCCTCTAACTCCTTAGAACTATCCCACTGTTCGAAGTCTTCTAATTTTGAATTCTCATAATATGCCCATATTACCTGATTTGCCTTACCTTTAGGCCTCAAAAGACAATCGTGATTGGGATCATATGGACCTTTGCAGTATAAGCAAAGCTTTTTCCTGCATAGACTGTTAAGAGCCTCTCAATCCAAAGGTGGTGCTGTTGGGTTGGATTTTGAATCATTCTTAATAAATGTAGGTCGTGTAGGCCTATCAGCTGTCCTGGAATGGGTCAGCCATAGTTTCTAATTAATAGAAGCACTCCTATTATCCCCTTACTCCCCATTCTATTGAATAGGTGTGTTCATCCTCTCTACCATAGTAGTGAGTGCCTGTAGTGCCTGAATCATCTGTTGCTTGCCTGTAGCCATAACCCAGAAGAATTCTTTGGTGTCCTAATTACTTGAATTAATCATGGTTACTTAGTTGATTCAATGACCAAGCTACCCAAACTACCCAACAAGATGGCATAATTTAGCTCTGATCTACCCAATAGGATGGTAGGAATTTAGATCTGATACCACTATAATATCCCCTATCCAATAGGGAATATAGATATATAAAAGCTCTGATACCACTGTAATATCCCCAACCAATAGGGACTATAGAAAAACAAAAGTTCTAATTTTTTGTATGAAATAAGAACAAATTGTGATTCTTGCAAAATAATTTCCAAATAGATAAATAAATCACAATATAATCTCTTATTTATTAACTCAGATGATTACAATATATGTCTTTTGTCATGCATATAAAAGAATATTCAAATACAGTCTTAATAACTTGAGTATTCTACAAACTAGGGAAAAAAAACCTAAATCTGGCATGTCTCAGCCTGCTGTGTCAAAAACATAGTCACCGACATCGGTTATACTACTGCCATCAGTTTCCTGGTGTCGATAACTTGCCAACATCGGTGAGAGGGTCAGTCGATGTCAGTCATTGTCAGTCTCTACCTGCCAATGTCAGTCTCTGCACAGATCTGTACAAATCTGTATGGACTTCATACGACTACCAATATAGCACACCCTGTTTGTTGGACCCCTAATCTCAAGATATATGGCTCTAGTATAGAAGATCTCTATCTGTATAATTTATTGAATCAAAAACCTAATAAAATAAATACCTGAAATACTTGTGATAACTTCTATGTGAAGTTATCTCCCAAACCTGTAAACCTCTATGATAACTTCTGTATGAAGCTATCTCTCAAATCGGCAATAGATCAGCTGATATCTCACAGCCTCTGAATCACACACACTGAAGAGTGGACATTCTCAAATGCAAATGGAATCTTGGAACCCTTAGCTCAGTCTTCATAGAAGAATTCTTAGAAACAATCAATATCAATAATCAATAATCATTCATAATCAATTCTCTCCCATGAGAAACCCTTATACCCTCCAAAAAGATATGCTTGCCCTAATTAGGGTTTTCTTAAATTAGAATTAGGGTTTCTAATTAAAATTAGACCAAATAATTAATATTTGATTAAATCAATCAAATATTAATATCTCCCTCAATACATGTCAGATCCTTGAACCGTCTAAAGCTGGTAACCCAGGGAGTGATTCTGCACATGATCATGCCAAAATAAGAGTGCTCCGTTGCATGTCAAAAGTCCCTAAATAATAGGAGCTCAGGTAAAATGTGTTTGAAAGACCCTGAATGAAAGCCAACTGTAGAAATTTTGCTAATCGAAGCCAAGCCAAGCTCCATCATGACCCTCTACTCATCCTATCAGCCTACGAAGGTCACATAATAGGCTAATCATCAAGTCTGAAGATGTCACCTGAAAAGGGGACATGACATTCACTGAAGCTTAAAATGACTTTGTTATTTTATAGAGTTAAAAAAAGTATGAATGAAATAAAAACTAGGTTTAAATAAGATAAACACACAAAAACAAATATAAAATTGAAAAAATAAATAATATAGGAATGAATTCACTATTTATTGTAATGAATTCACTATTATACAAAATGAATTCACTATTTTTATAGGTTTATAGATAGCAAGCTCAAAAACTCAAAAAATTAACTTAAAAAAACAAATAAAGAACTCCAATACAAGTGTTAAATGTATATGCACAAGAATATTAATAAAAAATAACTGAAATGACTCCTTAAATGTACCTATGATGTAAAATATGGGGGGAAAGATCCCAATAGGCATGACAAATGTATATGCTAAGAAAATATTTACAAATGAATTCTAATCTAAACTTAACTTCAAAGATATAGCAACAATAATAAGAGAAAATTAAATGAAATACTTACAAAATGAAATGCAATTTCATCACCTTCTCTATTGTGTGATCAATAGTGGATTTGCTCTTGGATGATAATGTGGTTTCTCAACTCAGTTCCAAAGAAAATATAATTTTTTAACATTTTAGTATGAAAATGATTTGGATGGTTTTTATTTGTTTTGATTCACTTTGAAATTTTGATAGCACTTCATTAACTTGAAGGTGAATGATTGAAAGTGATGGATTACACGTCAATTTATAGGCTTATGGGAGGTTAAATAGATGGTTGAGGATTATTTTAATATTTCAATTTATTCAAATAATCAATGGTAAGGAATTAGTCCTTATCCATGAGGATTATGACTAATTCCATGGGTTACAAAGAAAGGGGAGTTGGTTAAATGAATCAGTAAGAATGGGTCAAGTTAATTGGTTGATTCATTTAGGAGTTTTAAATGTTTTAAGATTATGCATAATTTAGTTATGTAAGTTGAGGGAATATTTGAATGAGTTAACACATGGTTGATACAAACAAGGAGGATGTTTAGGTGAGGTAGAAAATCTATATTTTTAACTAGTTTAAGAGGAAAATAGGTGTGGATGAATATAATTGATTAATTGAGAATTAGTCAATTATTTTAATTTTGAAGGAAAATGATGTTAATTTTAATTTTAATTGTGGAAGGGGAAGGATTAGTGTGTCAAATTTAATTTAAATACTAAATGGTGAAATTTAAGTGTTTACATATCATATAAATATCTTTATATATAGTTGACTATTTTAAAATCTTGCAAATTGAAATCTTATCCTGTGTATTATGTACTTGGTCAATAAGATCCTACTCGATAGAGTTTGCTACTATATTAGGCTTAGAACCAACTTGTTTCATAGGGCCAATAGTATTTCTAGAAGAATTGGAAAAAGAGATTTGATTTGTTATCTTTTGGTAAAGCACTCTTTTCTATTTTACCAATGTGTTGTCTCCAACTTATTGCATTATGGATTGATATGACCATGTAGTAGAAATAACAAGAAAATATGGCTATGATATATTTCCCAAGTAAATATCTATTAGATACATCCATCACAAACATGACTTTTAGGAAAATAAAGTTTGATTTTTAAAATTTGAAGATTTTTTTGAAATTAGAAATTAGAGATTAGAAAAATAGTAAATTAGGAAACTGTAGGTTAACCTAGGGTTTGGAATCCAAATGTCAAGTTCACCAAATGTTTAAACCTAAATTGAGATATGTGGTATAGGTTAAATAATATAAAAATATTTGAATCTCAAGGAATTTAAACTAATATATAATAGGATAATTAATTTCAAACTCGGATAAATAATATTCCAAATTATAATACTAAGATATAATAAATATAAAAATTACGAAATTCAAAAAATGTTTAATTGATTGATATTCCAAATATAAATGATATTATTTGGGTTTATTGTGTGTAAGAATATCTAGACTAAAAGTAGGTAAAAATTATGTAGGATCATGTTCTATATCAGTCTTTAGATTCTATAAATTCTATTTTTGTAGTTGCAGACACTACTATCATATCTAGACACTACCATGGATTCTAATGTATGGCTATGACATAGATGTTTAGTATGGAATAATTACTAGATATCAATGTGATAAACTTTATTTTTCTAAGTCTTATATAAAATTTCTACTAATATATTTGTATTTGGGATACAAGATATCAATATTTGATAATTTATCAAATCTTGGATCTTCACCATTATAATGAGTTTGTTAAAAATAGGGTAGTGGGATTATGGTTTAAAATTGATGTAAATGTCCCTTATATTATTGAGTTTTTCCTACATATATAATACTCTAAAGATGGCCTTAGACTTATATAGTTTTCCCATATGTGTGGTGGTGTGTGTGCACAAGTGTGCAATATACTATATGAAGATGCATGTAGTGATCTATCCTGTAACTCAAAAATATCATTCATGGGCTTATCTTTGAATTCTTGAGACATTTTTTATAATTTTCATTATGACTAATAAATAAATAGGGTTAAATAGGGTAATATAACTTAGTTTTATAGTTGATTGAATGAGCTTTGGTAGGTTTCTTGCTTGGTATTTTATATATCAGGAATGAGAAGGATTATACTTTAATTTATACACACCTTTTTGAAAATATATCATGGTAGGGTTAAATAATATAAATCAGTTGACCCATACATTTTTAAAAAATTGAAATTTATATGAATTTTGGAAACTGTGCAGTAGATAAGGATATAGACACTACCATTGGTGGTGGTGTCCTTCTATGGTCGATAGTGTTTAGAGGGATAAAAAATAGGTATGGATCTAAAATTGATAGTGAAGGATGTATGTCATAATTTAAGTTTTATGTGTAGTACTCCATTTATATTTATGATATTAGGGAGCCATCATGAAAGGAGTTGAAGTATAGTTTGCAGGTTCTAGCTAACATGGTGGCACAAAGGATGGACAAATATAAATCCACCATAGAAGAGCTGAAAGCAAAAAATTAGGCTATGATCCAATACTTGTAGAAGTTATTGAGTAAGCCAAAGGCAGTAACTCCAACTACCATTAAGACTCCAGACCTTCCTCTTTTCCCCATGGGGTCACTAGATTTTGGCTAAGGTGATGAGCTAAAATCTAGAGGGTAGGCTACAGAAGAATGGCAAGAAGATCTAAACACCTCGGCCAAAGAGATAATACATTTAGCATTATAATTCTTAGATGACATAATAGATAAGGAGAAATATTGTGAAACCCAAATGTCTCTTTATGATGTGGACATAAAAAAATGGCAAAAGATCTAGCTTAAGGTAGATAAATGTGCAATATGGGTAGTAATGTTTTAACGATAGAGAAGATTGTCTCTTTAGATAATCACAAGAAGCCCAAATAATATCAATTGGCAATAAATCATTGAATGATGGTGATCAAAGAGGGAGTCTTTTATTTAAAAGGAGGAGAGTGGTCTCTTAAGACTGCTACCAAGGAAATAGAATCCACCCTTAGAAAAATGGTAAACCTTAATTAGGCTAGTGATTTGATAGAAGGGGGTAATACATAGTGCTCTAAAAAATTTCATTGATGTGCCTCAAGGAGATTTTGATGCCCACCAAATAAGATAGTTAGTCACACTTGAGAAGGCTTATGACCTACTCAAAGTACTCATTAGGTGAAAACAAGCCACAATTCAAAAGATCACCCCTTGTCTAGAGGAATTTGATGTCAAATTTAAATACCAAGCTGGCCCGAATCAAAAGGATATCTCCTCCATGATTAATAGGTATGCCAATTACAAGAACAAGTTGGTGAAGAATTTAGCTATCAATATTGATTTTGGAGCATAACCAATCATTCCAGTTTCTTCCTAGCTAGTAATATTCTTTTCTCTTCTCTCTCTCTCTCTCTCTCTCTCTCTCTCTCTCTCTCTCTCTCTCTCTCTCTCTCTCTCTCTCTCTCTCTCTCTCTCTCTCTCTCTCTCCTCTCTCTCTCTCTCTCTCTCTCTCTCTCTCTCTCTCTCTCTCTCTCTCTCTCTCTCTCTCTCTCTACACACACACACATTTTATACACTTTTATTTCATTTTTCATCTATTTGGGAGAATGATTCATCCTCGAGTTGATGATTAGTGGTGGTAAATGCAACTATTGGAGGGTTCATATTACTCATTTTCATTTTTTTCTATAGTTTCATAGAGAATATGTTTTTAATGGATTTTTTTTATGAAAATACATAGTTTTCAATATATTTATATGTTTATTTTTCTTTATCTATTAATAAGCATTATTTATATTATCTCAAAGTGTATTTGAATTTTTAATGAAATATGTTTCATAGTAATGGAATAATATATCATAGAATTAAGACCATGATGAGTAGATCCACAATAATAATTGATGAAAGAATAAAATACTTGATAAATATGATTGAATAAAATTTAGATGTTTATATAGGAAATATTCATCCTCCCATGTTCAACATTCAAAATTCAATTAATTTATCTTGTTCACAACCTTTTAGTGTATGTGTGAAGGATCTCCTTAGGTTCTAAAATGACTCTACCTTATTCATACAATTTTGGTAAATCAAACTTGGTAAAACTATTTATATAATTACCTTATTTAGGGATGAACATGAATTACATGATGTATGTAAGTGGACTAGGGTAGTTCCATATTGTATGCCATAGGTTAATTTTATGCAGGATCTCATCATGGAAATTATACATGGGATAAATTTTGTTATCATTTTTATGTTGATTAAAATATATCTACTTATTTATCTTGATTAAAGACCCAATAACCTATATAAAAATTTCTCACTATAATTTTAATCTACTTGTTGTTTCATTCTATTTTATGCCATTACTAAATTCTCAGTCAAACTAGTTAGTACCCTCATGTGGATGTTGATTGTGTTATTCAATAGTTTAAACCCTAGGTTTCACCTTCAAATATGAAGTGATGAATTGGGGATGATAACCATAAAAGTACTAGAAATGGAGACATTTTAGAAGAGGTATGGAAGGAATTATTATACCACTATTCTGTTAGTGACAACCAATGAACCCATTTTTCCTATTTATCTAATCCAAAATAATAGAGATACCCTTCTAAGAATTTTTTTGACCACCTCTATTTTACCATCATATTAAGGATGATATGAAAATCTATGATCCAATTGAGTTCCCAAAAATGTGAATAAACCAATTCAAAAATTATTGGTAAAGATAGGATCATAATCACTTAAAATGATCTTGGGAGTACCATATAACTTTTGAACCGTATTGAGAAAAACACCAACTACAAATGGCTATGATAAGGAAAAAAACCAACATATTTTTTGAGCTTAACCACAATTATCATTATAACATTTTTACCTTTAAAATTCATCAACCCTATAATAAAATTTATGTAAACCTCTTTTGACCTTTGGTTAGGGATGGATAAATGCTATAAAAGAATTGGTTTCTTAATTGTTTCACCTTTATTCTATTAACACACCATGCATTTTGTCACAAGTTTGAGTATATCCACATTGAGTCATGTTTTTATTCCAATATCTTTATCCAATTTGCATCTATGAGGCTAGATTCACTAAATGAGCTCAAGGAATAGTTGGGGGACTTGCATCCCTTCATTTTAGGATTATTATTGAGACAATATAGGGTGTGAGATATAGGTATGGGACTCCAATAGATAGAATAATTAGAATATATCCTTAAGAGATGAAGTGATAAAAAAAGAGGTCTAATACTAATTTTATCACTAATTTTCAAAACTTATACACTTATAACTAGACCTGTTATAACATATTAAATTATAGAGCTCTACTCTGATTCAATTCACCCTTTCTAAAGAAAGGGAAAGATCACTTTTTCATAAATAGACATCAAAATAGAGAGAGGGTAAATTATTAATAAATTATTCTAATTAAAAAGGTAAGATAAATTATTTTAGGACCACAACATGCTTAGCTACAATTTCACCACTGTATGCCAAGTTTCATGATGGCTCAAGCTTCAATCACATTGGGAGAGAGTATAAGAAGTAAGTGAAAATACTTAATTCTAAGACTCATTTAATGAATTAATTTCAAACATGTATGTAGTTAATTATACATAAATCCTTATAGACTTTAAATAAAGTGAAAGGAGTCAAATAACCTAACTAAAATAGTAGAAGCACATCCTAGTTAATGCATAAACTCTAGAAAAACACAAATTATGGTCATATAACACTAATTTCAGTCTATTATATCATAAATAAAATGGAATGCTTATAAGGAAATGAGATGTATTTACATAGATAACTATTTTGCATTATTCCAACACTATTTGTTTGAAAATAAAGTTGACCCTTCTAACATATTAGGTAGTAGTATATAGAAGGGAGAGATGGATCTTACTTCTAAAAAGCATAGGATCCCACTCTTGTCCATCATGGCCTAAAATGTTAAAATATAAGTTTCATAATATTCCTCATTTCAATAAGATAAAATAAAATTTCCTAGCCCACTAAGGAACCTTGAGGAGAGGTATGATGTGTACTACATCTTAATGGTTCTGATAGGATTTTCCAATGATTAGTCAATGAGGTAGAAACTATGTAATTTTACATGGAGGAGCAAATTTTTTGGAGATATTACATGTTGTAAATGTGGATAACACATGCAATTTTTCCACAATGGCAGTATGAATGACTGAGGGATTGGCCACATGTAACTTTGCCAATATCTTTGATTATGTAATCCTTCTACAAAATACAAATGTCTTATTTTAATGTTTTGGTATATACACTCTTATCTTTTACTTATATACTATAATCAAAACAAGTGTCACAGTAGAGCTCCTTGGTATTGTGACACTTTTCCATTTTCCACTCAATTAGGATTTGTAGACCTTTTCCTTAGCTTATGGACCAAAATTGATCTAGATGCCAAGTCATCCTTAAAATGATAGACAAGTCACTATAGTGCTCACAAGACCCATTCCCATATCTTTAATATTATTTATCTATAGAGAGAAACATGTGGCACAATTTCACTAATTTTTTCCTCTTAGTCACTTCATTGAGACATATACTTTGCCTCATGTCTATTTTTCATGCATTTGGGACTTGATTTATTAGACATTAGACTTTAAACTATGATTTAATGAAATATAGACATGTGTCCTAATCCTTCTAGTTTGCTTGATTTTTGAGCTTTAATGTATGCATCTTTGGGACTTTATTTATATTTCAATGAGATGTTGACACATGGAAAAAAATTTACCTCTAGGGGCTTGTAAGCTCCATATAGTATTTTTGTTCAATTTGTAAGTTATGAATTAGTGAGATGATACCATGTAGATTTCCCTCAATTTTTTAGGTGCTCGAGAACCTTAGGACATCATATTTCTTCTGTTATTCATGGTTGAGTAGGATCATGCCACATGGTAAGATCTCATGTATCTAGGTGATTGGGGACCTTGAGACTTGGGCTACTTCACTATCTTACTCTGAAAAAATGAAATGTTGAAACATGGCTCAATATCATTAATGTGGGGGCTCATGGGATTCATATTATCTTTTTATATATCTATTGGATCTATATGAGTGGGATTTTTCCATATGGCATGATTTCCCTTATCTCAATGGTCACCTAGCCTTGGAATGTTTACATTTGTCAATGGGATTTGGATGAGTGAGATGTGTAGTTGCTTGTATAACATGCTCCATTTTTAGTCTAAAAATAAGAACCCTCTTTTTTACTTTGGATTTTGGTATTATACCTTTCATAGTTTTGTTATGGTTACTTGTCTAAAACAACCTTCTTAGGAATGCCTATTTTTCTAGATGTGAAGATTTGAAATATGAATGTGCTTCATTTTTTTAACCAAGCCTACAAAATTAATACTTCATTATGAAAACACTAGGCATAGAAATTCACATTTTGGGTTACTCTAATTTTAATATCTAAATTTACATAAATATGTTAAGTCTTATCCTATTTGTCTTCTTGTGTTTTGGAAACATATTTGAAACTTTATTTTAGGCTATTTTACATTAGGTTTATGAAAATTATCTAACTATTTTAGATTTGTATTTCTCCTTTCTTAAGCAATTTGATCCATTATCCTTATTTTTATCTAAATGGCTAAATACCCTCATAAAAATAGACTAAATTGACTTTATATTGATCAAATGACTAAGTCATTTCACTTATACTTAGTCATCTTTGGCTTTAGAATATCATTTGAATTTAATTTTTTCATATCCCTTAGTTTTCAAATTATTTTATTAATCACTTATTTGATTTTTCCTTAACCATTTATTTTAAATTGCTTTGTCATTGGTTTTTTAAACTAAAGTCATTGATTGTGCCTTTTCATATGGTATCTACAGGTACCAAAAGAAGTTGTCATTCACACTATTTGGTAAAGAGTAGTCAGAAGTTTTGCATGAAGGAGAGTCTACAAAAGGCCCAAAGATTTTATGAGAATTATATAATTCTTTTACTCTTAGGTAAAAATTTCAAGAATGATTCAGAGATTTTATGCAAAGGACAAACAAAAAAAGTTCTAAATAAAAGTTTCAAGAAAAATTCATGAAGGTGAAACTGGTGGAGATTAATTATGAAAAATGTCACAAAGAAGGAAGATATCCCAAAACACTTCATGAGAATTTTCTAAGTGTTTGATATTTGGAAAAAGTGATATGAAGACTAGTTGGAACTTCTATTCTGAAAAAAAATTATGAAGACCAAGGCCCAAATATAAATCATGACGATAAAATTTCTAAAGTCTAAGGCAAAAGTCAAAAAAGACAAGAATGAAAGTTAGAACTTCTGCATAAGGGCTCAAAGATAAAAATTTAGAAGACTTAAATCAAAATTCATGAGAAGGTGAGGAAGTGTACAAACCCATAAGTGTGGAAGCTTAGGGGCATTAAGACATTGAGCTAAAATTTAATCCTTTCCAAGTCTCAAGACCTTGAGAATATATCACATAACAGCTTCCTAGAACCCCATCACCTCGGTAGGGTGGACCCATTGAAGCCTGGAACCTCAAAACCATTTCACTATGATCCAAAGACATAAATATATTTGGAGAACATAAATATGTTACATGGCCATGGATACTACAACAACCAATGACAAAGCTAAAGCTTCCAGACATCGAGGAGATACCAAGTGGTGAAATGTAGGACCAAAGTTAATAATCTGAGTCCATAAGCACAAAAGAGATCCAATGTCTCCCAAAGCCCATGGAAAGAACTAAAGCAATCAAAATCAGATAAATGTTGGAGAAGGCATAAAGTAAGGGTTTAAACTTAGAGTTTTTCAAGTTCTTAGATTTAGTCTCCTAGGTGTCAAACTTGTTAGAGCCCAAAGCTAATCAACAGGTACCACATGGATTTTTTCAGTCTTAAGGCTAGTCTCCCAGACCTGATAAAGATGTCAAAGCCTAGGAGAGCCCATATTAATTAAAAGCCACTATGTGTCTTGGATGTAAAATTTCCTAGTATTTTTGACTTGATAGAGATATCAAAATTGGGAAGAACCTAGGATGAATGAGATTAAGACACATGGACCTGATGTCAGTTTAAAGAGCTAACACTAAGAGAGATGAATGGGTGAAGTGGATAAAACCTAGATCAAATGTAAACATGAAAATTGGAAGCAATACAACAATCCTATGGACAATGTGGTAGAAAATCAACTAATAGGAGATGGGCATGTGTGTAATTAGTAGTCCCATTGGCAATCTTGTCCCTTTTTGTAACATGATAAAGGGACCAATCTTGTTTTAACACATGACACAATAAATTAATTAGATTTGAGCACAAGTGGTCTTTCAAGACTAAGTAAATAAGTGATCACTCTTCATTATAAAACACTTTTATTTTCTTCCCCTTATGAATGTGGGATAAAATTACCAATGTTAATACAATGAGCTTGGAAGATGTTGCATGGACAAAACCTAGGTTTAGCAAGTTCAAGGTAAGGATATCTCAAGCTCAAATGGAAACATTATGAGGAATCTAATTTTATCAAAGAGCCCATCTCAAATTATATATGATCTTGACTTGAGGGTTTTATTGATCCCAAGCTCAAAGAGATGAAGAACTCAACAAATATCATAGGAAGCTTTAATGGGTCACCCAAGTGTCAAACAAAGATAAGTCCTAGGGTAATTTATAAAAAGGGGTCATTGGTTATTTCTTAGAATTATTATATCCCAAATTTTCACCCTTATAATATTGTTTAATCCTTTCAGATTTAGGATAACATGGAGACAATCCTAGGTTACGGGTGACCTTTAGATGGATTGAATCTCTAGGTTAAATAGATAGCTCCCCTTGTTGTATCACTTAGGCTAATTTATTAATCTACCAAATTGTTAAGAAAAGGGAGATAAACCTATTCTAATGTAGGTGATGCACCAAAATAATTTGACCACTAACAACTAAATGTATGTGTACATCAATCATGAGACTAACCTGAAACAAACACTACTTTTAATATACCTCTTTACATTAGCACTTCATTGTGGATGTAGAGAAAAATGCTTGGGATAGGAGGACTAGTAAAGAGGTCATAAGATGACACTAATGAATAGATAACTCACTCAACCTCAAAAATTCACTTGGACATTTCACAAGACCTTTAAAAGTCTTTCAAATTAAACATGAATGTTAGAAAAGGGCAATGTGCCAAGGAAGCAAAGCTAATCACTTGACAGGAATAACTAGTCATGCACACATATTGAAACGAATCAAAGGTAGAGGTAAAACCAAAAGTTTATCATTGATCAAAGGATTGAAAATGGGTAGGGATTCACCATACCTAGGTGGAAGATGAATACATATCCTATCTAGGCTGAATTTATAGAGAAATGAGAGAGAAGAAGAGAGAGGCATAGGAGAGAGAGAGTGACAAGTGTCAAGTAAAGGTTACAATCAAGAAAAAAATTGAAACTATCTCATTAGTCCTTTATTCCATGTTTTTCTATATTTAATATGCCTTCCTCTTCCAAATGGTGTGGAAGTTTCAAACCTTGCTTGACACCTTATCTTTTTCTTTAGATTTGCCCCTTCTCTTTGCTTGTGGTGGACAAATGCAACACTTGATCACTAAATCCTCTTGATATACTCTTTTACACCTTGCATCAGTTTAGAATCTCTCAAAACTAACATCTCAATGATGATTACACCTCTTAGGTGTCTTAAAGTCTAATTTATCCTACTACGCCAATCTTGCTTGCAAGTGTCAAATATTGACATTATATTCATAACTATAATTTCTCTCCATGGATGGAATATCTATATCATAAAAAACCTAAAAAAATTAATTTAAAGGCCTCAAATTCTCTCTAATACTTCATCATATACCCAAATCTCTCACTTTTACTTAATTCCTTATAGCCCTAAAAAATGTAATGCTCCTTATATGGGAGAATGTATGGATTATTTTTGGGTAAAAATATATTATAAGTACCCAGTATCCCCTTACAGCTCCATTCTAAATTTCATGACTTGAAAGTGAGTGAAATATACTTATTAGCTTGATCTCTCTTTCTAATTAGGCTTTAATTAGGCCTCTAGGCCTAAAATTGAGTTTTTATTCAAATGGCCTCCCACACATGTGAAACTCATTAAAAGTGTTTGATTCACTTTACCCATTACCTGACCATGATCCACATCAATTTTTAACTTTTGAAACCTTGTATAGATAGGTAAACCATGAAATGGCTAAAACCCTAGCTTAAGTGCTTAAACAGGTTTGAGAGGTGATTGAGGTGGTTTTTCAAGTTTTTTTTAGGTTATATTAATTTTAAATTGTCTATTTAGGTATTAAACACCTTATTACATCTTAATCCACTGAGGATAGGTCTCTTGAAGTATTTTATAGGCCTACATTAGGCTTCTTGGCTTGCAAAATAGTGCATTCTCACCTTCTTGGCCAACTTGATGACTTTCAGATCTCATGTATCACTTTGAGAGACATTAATATGTGTGTTAATGATTTAATAACTTTTTAAAAGTATTTTTAAACCTTTTTTATTTATTTAGAAGCTAATTCACACCCTACTTCTTCACACACAAGCCTATAACAAGCTTTTTAGGCCAATTTTGTACACTTGTACCTTCACATTTGCCAAAAATTACTTAATAGTATTCTAATGATATATTATAAGGTCACTTAGATAATTTAAAATTCATATTTATCTGTTATAATCCATTTTAAGGCCTATTTCTCCCATCAAGTTACTATTAGGGGTTTAGGAGGGTTTAAGGTACTTTATCATCTTAATAATGATTCATATAGTATAGGGCCTATATGGAAAAATTAATTCCCCAAAATTTATATTTCATATACCCATATATCTACCCATAATATATCCTATCACCATGCATCTTCTCAAAGATTATTTGAGTAAGTTTTGTAGTCTCTCGGGTAGCTGAGTATGCATTATGTGAGACCTAGAAGTGAGCAGTAGAGTGGAAAAAGATAAATAGTTATTGGTTTGAATTTAGATACCTCAATGATTTATATGACACCATCACCAATCTATACAAGCATTCATCTTTTCCACTTATCCTCTAGACATACTATGACCATCATTGGTTCATGTTAGGGTTTTCAAACCAATTAATGGAAGTAACCATGGCAACCTATGTTTACCCCTTTTTTCCCACTTTTGAAGGTTTGAGATGAGATTTTAGTAATTATCATATATTTTATATAATATTTTAAAACACTTTAATCTTATAATCTTCAATTCTTCCTTCAAAACATGCAAGTTTCCATCATTCTTATACACAACCTGATTATCTTGTTTAGATGGTGTGACTGCAGGGGTGATGAATTTGTTTTGGTCATCCTTCTCATTGATATTGATGAATATATAAGGTCATTTTATCATCATATAATCAATTTCATATGAATTACTTTCCATTACACTTCATTGTCTCTCAAAACAAGTATAAACCACTCACTCTAGGCAGGGAGGCCTAAAGGAGTATTTGGTTGAATATATGTAGGGTTCAAGTGGATTTTATTTGGATCATTTCCTCTCTTCTAAGAATTTTTTGAGTTTATATAACCTAAATTGACTATTTTAAATTTTTATATCCATCTAATATCCCACTCTATAGTGTATCTTACATATTATTTTCAATGCTCTCATAAGGCTTCACACTGCTCAAACTTGTTATTTTGCTTATAGGTGTATATTGGTTTCTTTAGCATTGAGTTTGAAAACACACTTCCTTATTGGTCTTGATATTATTAAAATGTATACACATTACACTTTTTTAACCACTCAAGTCCTCAAAATGATATTTTTGGTGCACATTACAATACATCTCTCATAAAATTCATACCCACAAGTTTGCAAACCTATATGTATGCATTCCTCATGGTTTAGGCCTTGAAAATTGATAGGTTTGATAGATTTAAACCTGAGATAATTTATTCATTTCTTCCTCACTATTATTGTGAGGCAAAGATCTCTATATGAATTTGATAATGCAAGACAAACTTTTTGAAAACCTTTTTTACAGGCAATATCAAACATAGTCTTCAAGTTGAGGACATGAATGTCACTTGGAGGACTAGTATGAAATGACCAATTATATTAGGTATCTTAGGATGAGATTATAATATGGTATAAAAATCAAACCATCTATTGTATTCCTTAAAACTTGCATAATCTTTCAAGACTTTAAGTGCAAAATCTACAACCTCACTTTCCATGAAAAATACCACTCATAGATTACTTGCACAACTTGAAAATGCTTTTAAATGAGCTTATAAGACAAATAAAACCATTTTGGAACATGAAAAAACTTTATCCAATAGTAACATGTTCATAAATTCACCTAAGAGGCCCAAAACTGATATTGTCATGGTTTAAGAGGTAGTTTTAACACCTTAGAGTCTTAACAATTGTTCATAAAGGAGATAAGATGATCTACAAAATAATGCCACAAAATTGAAGGTATTTATTACCCATAACATTTCCAAATATCTTAGCCTCCAAACTTTTCTCTCCTAGCCATACCATGCACATGAAATTAACCTTTTTTAGTCTACCAAGAGGTTGATGGAGATTCAGATGCAAATTTGAGACTTGTAGGACCTATGTAAGCTAGTCGAGGGTGAAAATGACTTGTGGGAGATTAAGAGACACCTTGAAACCATTTTTACCTAAATATGATCTCATTAATTATGTGCAAGTGCTTTAAACATCCTTATTTGGCATTAAAACTATAATACTAGCTATCTTCTTACTTGTACTGACCTCTTTGATTATATACACTTTAGATAACTACTTTACCAGTTTTGATAAGTGTATGTATGTTTATTCCAACTTGATCAACTTTTTAATTGGCTTTATAATCCTTATAAATCACTTACAATTACAAATAAGGCTAATGCATATTGGGTGATCTCATAAAGAGGACATATATCTATCCAATACCTTTTAAGACTTCAAATGATTTATTCACCATTGGATTTATCAACTCATGCAAGAAATAAGCTTTGAAAAGACTCACATTGGCCATAATGAAAACCTTAAAATATTCTAAATTGCCTTAATATCCTCAAACAAGGCTTAGGACTCATTAACAAGGCTAACAAGCAAGGTTCAAACTATAGGGGTTGATGCTTTTTGGCCTATGGGAAAAAATTTGTCAATAATTTGGTGATTCACATAGGTATCATTTTTTATATGCTTACTAGACCAATTTCCTAGCCATTCATTGGGCAATGTAGTCATTTTCACTCAAACACAAACCTGATCACACCTTGACACTTTATTGTAAATGCTTTGACCACATAATACAATTGATTGACTCCAAGACACACAACATAAGGATAAACACACAAATAAAATGAAACACACAAGACACACATGTGCTAGCCAATCACTTAAATAAAACTAGACACAACAAACATAAGCAAACTACTAGTATGTACAACTAACCTAAACACATCTTCTTCCTTTTGGATCAAATGGGAAGTTTGTGAAATATTTTACTCCATGAGGTGAGATATGTTGTATAAAAAGCTTCCCTTTGATTGTAACATTTGGTGGGCCATGCTTCTTATGATTAAGTAATCAAATAAGGGTGGTTATATCATGTGTTAGAACAAGAAAACTTTAATAAAAACACACTAACATGCATAAAACTTGCTTGCCTATATCATAGGATGGGATATTAGTGAACAAACAAAAAAGGACAAAGCTCAACTAAATTGAAAAGAAATTACAAATTCCTTACCTTCCTTGAATGTTCCAAATGATGTGTTCATTTGGATTACTTAGCTTATGCTCAAGAAGTCTTTGGCAAATGGAGTTATGTGGCTCCTTCTCTCCTTGGCACCATTGTTTGGATCATGCTTGCTTGATGTAGCTTCATAGCTTGGCTTATTTTTTGGAATTATAACACTATTATCATGAAATCTTGATCTAAAAATAGTATTATAACATTACTAAATCCAAACTCTCCTAAACGAAGTGGTCTAGGCTTGTATTTATAGGTTTAACAACTAACCCCAACCTAAGGTGAGTTAAGGTGTAGTTAGATCTTGAAATGGATTCAAACCTAACCTTTGTGAGTTAATTAACCCTAGTAGAGTTAAAATGTGTTAAATGGTCATGATTAGTAATTAATAGGAATGTTCAGATATTTTATGATATTTGACAACTCACAAAAAGGTAATTATGAATTCCTAGGCTATTTTTTGATTTTTGAAGTTCCTTTTTAATAATTCATTTAATTACTCAAGGATGATTTGGGTATTTGATTTGATTTCAAATTTTAATTAATTTTGTTTAGGTTTTTTACCATTTTGAGAGTTTTGAATTAATTGATGTGTGCATTTTCCCCATTTAATAGGTCTTTAAGCCAAATTGTATGTTATGAAGCCAAATTTGAGATATTTAGATATTCTTAGGCTAGATTTGTAAAAGGTTGGTAAGAATTGGTCTAAAGTATAGTATGAATCCATTGGTGGCCAATTTTAGATGTCTATAATTTTCCCCTATTTGGGAAGGCATTACAAGCTATAACCATAGTACCATCTTCTCAAAGATTGAAAAGGTATTTTATGCTTATGACTTCAATGGTAATGGATGAACTATAGGGTACCCCCTAGAGGGAACAGTTGGAAAATGGTTTGATAAATGGTCCTTTGAAAGAAGTAAATGAGTGGAACAAATAGATGAAAATGATATAGTATAAAAGATTGATTTTACCATAGGTAGTTATAATCAGTGGCATATGGAGTTAACCCAATTAGGATAGACAAACAAGATGATTTTATTGAAGGTGATTATAATCATCGGCATATGTGGAATTAAAAAAGGTGATGGTTTTCTCAAAGGAGGCTATAATCAATTAAAGGGAAAATAATGATTTTCCCATAGGTGTTTATAATCATTGGCAGGATAAAAACATGCACCAGTTGGTTAGAAGAAAGTGAATGATTTACCTAAAGGCAATTATAATCATTAACCCTCAAATTGGTGGAAACCAAATGATTTGCCCAAAGTCAATTATAAGTATTGTATCTTGATTATGGCAAACATGATATGAAATGATGATGAAAAACATGATATAGAGGATAAATATGAATAAGGTAAATTAATAGTAGGAAGATGCTTGTCTAGACTGATAAGGAGGATAATTCTTTCATTATTTAATTACTCTATTAGGATATGATTTAGATTAGATCAAAAATGTTATTGGTGTTAGTGCCAAAGAGATATTATTATTGCATTTTCTTTTTAGAATTCTCTAAGTTTATTTTTTCTATAGCATGTGATGGTAGGCATCATGATATAACACCATGAGGACTTATCCAAAATATGAATAAGGACTAACACTCAATCCAATATTCAATGGAAATAATACACCAATGATAAAAACCATGATGACAATGTTGACATATGAATATGGATGTATTCAAGAATAATGTGTAAGGAATCACCTAATGAACTCACATAGACTAAATCAAGGCACAATAATAAATCACACAAATAAATAAACAAAACAAAATAAAAAGAAATAAGACAAAACAAAGAAAAAAAATAATGGTTAATCACAATGTTAGTACAAAAAAAGTGACACAAATAAGATGAAGAACATTGCCCCTAGAACATAGGTGATAACTTAACAAACAAATAATATGGGGGAATAGAAGAAAAGGAAGGGGGTGGCTGAGTTATCTCCATGTGCACTAGGAAAGTGAAGGCTACCTATATAATTCTATAGACGTAATATCTAATAAAAAATTTATAACAAATGTAGTTCTCCTAGGAAATGGGATAAATGAAAATGATGAGAAATAAAACATGATGGATGTGATAGAAGAATAGGAATGAACTCACAAAATGGTGAGATCATGAGATAAAAGGGCAAATAAGGATGGGGAAACTAAATTATAAGTGGTTTCTTATGACTTAGTGAGGGTTCCCAGAATACTTAAGGCAAAGAAGTGATCAATGTCTTTGGTTTTTTAAATCATTTTAAAAATGTTTTTAGAATTTTGGATCATCTTAACTTGATCAATAATGATGAGAAACTAAATGGTCCAAGCTCATTAAACATTGAGAACGTGGCTTAGGTTACCCATAAAATAGTGAGAGCATATGGAAAAGGGGGACTGAGCTAACCCTAATGTGAATTGATCACTACCTACATAGACCAAATATGGGACCTCAAGTCACTTGTAATTCCACCTTACAGTAGAGGAATCTAACTAGTGTAGAAGGCAATTCAAATAAAACAAGCATAGTAGTCAAATGGAATAGTATGACATAGGAGTGGCAAGTTGGTATGTCAAGGCATAATAAATAAGTGTTTCCTTTAGTTTGACCATAGGGAGTTATAACTAAAAAATAATGGCATAGATCAATGATACTAATTTACCCATAGGTGGTTATAATTAATAGCATGACCATGGGACATTGATTTTCCCATATGCAATTATAATCAAGCCTACAAATGATAAGGAAAATGGAACAAGAAATAAAGGATGAAATTACCAAAAATTCTATCATACTACTCTAAAATATGACCTTTATCTAGAATACTTGAAATAACTACTAAAATTGATCTGAATCTTCATGTTAAAATTGAAACCAATGGATTAACCAAAGTCAAATGGGATAGGTAGGGAGGGTCAAAACAACTTGGTCAATAGAAGAGGTATGGTAGAATAGAATGGTGGAATGATGAAGCAATAGGATGGTAAAATGGTATGGTACAAAGAAGAATGTTAATAATATGGTACAACTTGAAATGGTCCTCATAAATAATACACCAAGTCATTCAAGTGAAGTAATACTTGAGGTGTATAATGTTCATTTTCTCATCAAGTTCATCCCTATCTAGCATGGTGAGCCTATATGATTCAGAACCATAGTATAAAATAATGATGAAAAGGCCTACCCAGTTGGGTTTGAACTTGCCTTTATTATTCATCTTAGCCATTGTATTATTTTGGTTCTCTTTAAGAACAAGATCACCAAGCTTAAATTATTTATGTTACATGTAGCAATTATAGTGGCCACAAAGTTAGTTTTGATATGATTGAAGGTGATTTACTATGTCTCTGCATTTCTCATCAAGTAACTCTAGTACTTGAAGGCAATCTATTTGATAGTCTTTATCATCTAGGACATGCTTTAAACAGATGCATAATGAAGGTAACTCAACCTCAATGGGAATAATGGGCTTAGTGTCATAAAAAAGTGATTATGGAGTGGTACCTATGGGAGTGTGATGGTTGGTACAGTATGGCCAAAGGGTGAAGAATATTTTAAGGTGTCAATCATATCTGACATCATTGACAATATTTTTAAGGATTTGGATAATGGTTTTATTGGATGATTTTTCTTGACCATTACCTTGTGGGTAATATGTTATGGAAAAATGTTGTTTAATCTTGTGTTTGATACATATCAATTCAACATCTTTATTCTTAAATGATCCACCATTATTAGATATAATTTTAGAGGGGATGTCATAATGACAAATGAGATGGTTAAATATGAATTTGGAAATTTTCTTTCTAGTCACATAAGTGAGGGGTATAGCTTCAACCCACTTAGTAAAATATTATGTAGTAGTAAGGATATGTTTATGGCCATTAGATGAGGTGGGGTTTATCTTCCCAATGAGATCAAGGCCCTATGTAGTAAATGGACATGGTGTCAACATTAGTTTCAAAGTTTTGGTGGGGGAATGAATCAAATTATCATATCATTGACATTTATCAAATATTTTCACATATATAGTTGCATCTACATTTACAGTTGCATCTACATTTATTATTAGCCTATAATACCTAGTATGCAAGATATTTTTGGATAAGACTGCCCAGCTAGTGTGGGATCCACATACCCCTTTGTGAATTTCTCATAATTCTAATGTAGATTCTACCAAAGTTAAACAATAAAGATGAGTTCCATCAAAATTATGGTAGTATAGGGTCAGTCCAAGTAAGGTATAACATGCAACATTATGGATAAAGGATTTAGATTGTTTACAAGATAGGTCTGGTGGCATAATATGGTTGTAGAGATAGGCATATAGGTTTGAATACCAAGTAGAGATGGGACCAACAATATCATAGATCATTGCGATAGTTAAAGGTTCATGAACTGGCACTAGTAGAGTTTTAATGAGAAATTGGTATTCTTTGGCCATATTTATTTGTCAAATCAATGATATAATGGTATCTATGTAATCTAATGTTCTATAACTAACCCTTGGTATATGTTCAAATTGGACATCAACAATCTAATGCTTGAGAGTGTTGGTCATGGCCTTATAAGGAACCAATTTATCATCTTTAGTCTAAAAATGGTCTATAACCTGATTGATGATTAACTAAGAATCACTATAATCCTTAAGATGCTGTATGTTCCATTTTATTTCCTATCAAAGACCTAAGATAAGTGTTTCATATTTATCCATGTTATTGGTATAAGGAAAATTGATTCTGAATGACTCAGGGATTAGATCCCCCTATGGAGTAATAAACAAAAATCCTTCCCCTGATCCATGTGTTGTGAATGATCCATCAAAATACAACTTATAATGTTTCTTCTCAAGAGGTTTTTCAATAATAGTCATAATGGATTTATTAGGAAATTATAATTTTAATGGATCTATATCTGTAAGGGGTGTTTTAACAAGCTGATCTGCAAGAACTTACCCCTTCATGGCTTTCTGGTTGACATAATCTATCTCAAACTCACTAAGAATCATAATCTATTTGGCCATGTGGCCTTATAAAGTTTTTTAGATAGTAGATACTTGAGCATATCTACTTTAGAAATGACCATGGTCTTATTGTTCAACAAGTAATGTCAGACTTTATGAGTTGTGAAGACCATAACTAAATAGGCTTTTTCAATGGGTGTATAATTGTGCTCATACACAACCATTGTATGGCTTAGATAATACATGGCATGCTCTTTTCCATTATCATCATGTTGAGCTACAAGTTTCCCTAGGGCTTTTTTTGTGGCCAATAGATATAGAAGGAATGGTTTTTCTAGCATAAGAGGTAATAAAATAGGTGGATTTGTTAGATAATCCTTTAATTATTTAAAATATTTATAACAATCATCATCCCAAATAAATGTTACACCCTTATTTAGTAGGTGATTAAATGGGTGGCATTTGTCAACCAATTGAGATATAAAGCATCTAATGGATTGGATCTTGCCCTATAAATTGTAGAGTTACTTTAAATTGGTTGGTGGCAGCATATCTATTATGGCTCATACTTTAGATGGATCAATTTCAATGCCTTAATGAGACATAATGAATCCAATAAATTTTCCTAAATTAACTCCAAAAATACACTCCTAGGGTTGAGCCTAACTTTGTATTCATGTAGTCATTCAAATATCCTCCTTAGTGTTGTCAGATGATCATCCTTAGTTTTTAATTTACCTAGTATGTCATCGACATAGTATTCAAAAATGTCATAAACCTTATTATGAAATATGATGGTCATGGCTCTTTGGTAGGTGGCCCCTACATTATTGAGACCAAATGGCATAACTTGATAATAGAATATTCCCCATAGAGTGTTGAATGATATTTTGTGTCAGTCTTCTGGTGTAATTTAGATCTAGTTATAGCCTAAGAATTTGTCCATCAATGAAATAATTTCATAACCTACTATAGATTATAAAATAATATCAATTTTTGGTAGAAAGAAGTCATCCTTGGGGAAAGCCTTGTTTATGTCTCTAAATAGTACAGATTCTAATTCCTTATGGATTTTTGTTGACAAGCACAACATTAGAAATCCATTCAGAATAGTTGATTGGCCTAATACATTTCAATCTCAAGATATTTTACAACTCTTTATTTACTAATACATAAATGTGAGGATGTATCTTACACAATTTTTATTTCATAGGTTTGACATCAAGATGTACCACAAGGTGGTGAATAACCAAGGTGGGTTCCGAACTAGGCATGTTAGAGTAGGCCCATGCAAATATATCAAAAAATTCCCTCAATAGGGATGTAAGGAATTCATGTTCCTCCTTAATGAAGGACACACCTAATTTGATCCATTTTGGGTCATCTAGAGTCTTAATTTTTACCTCTATTGTGTCTTCCACTAGAAGGGTTAAACCATCTTCAAGAATAGTGGGTAAAGATTTGAATTATTTATCAATGCTAGAGTCATCTGTTAGGATTAGATATTTGTGTTCTCCTAGTCATGATAAATTAGAATCCCCCAAGGGTAGGGATGGCCATGTAATAAATATAGTTGGAAACTCCTAAATTATGCTATCAAATGCTTGTTGTTCTTCAAAACTAAACTTAGATCCATAAGCAAGTTCATCATCAGTGGTCTCCTAGATGATTTGATCAAAATATTGATGTTATTAAAGACTAAACTCAAACTTGTAGACAATTTCATCATTGGTGGTCTCCTAGTCTATGTTTGAATAAGGTTGAACACCCCCATCTAATGGTATCTAAAATAGGTTTTCACCACTAGACTAGCCTTTATATGTACTATTTCTCTAGTCAAAAAGTAACTCAAAGAGGTTTTCACTTTGAGACCTCAATGTTTTATTTAATTATTTTTGGCTAAGGGTGTTCACTTGCTCTCCAAAATAGGCTTCAAGATCCAGCTTGATTAAGAACCTTTTTTTGTGGTCTCCAAATGGAACATTATCCTTGAGGCCTTGAAAATTGTAGAAAGCCTCATCATTCTGAAACTCATCAACCAGCATGCTTGATTCTTATTGGCCTCAATATATTAGTTGGGGATAATATAATGGAAGTGGGTTATGTGAATGTCTTGTCAAAAGGCATAAATGTCATTAGTGTTAAACAAATTGGTATGAGATAGGTCATCAAAATGTCTATGACTAGACTCTACTTCATTTTCAACATCATCATCACTAGTCATTGATATTAGAACTCAAATAAGATATATGGGGTCACCCCCAGGCAGTTTAAATCCAAGTCCATAGGTTCTTTTGTATAGAGTCATAGAAATTGTCTCAAGTGTTCCCTATTGATTTGGCTCAAGGCCTCCTCCTCCATAATCTTGGTTCTCCATGATTTGATTAGGAATGGGGTATTTGGAATTTTTATAATAATTGGCCAATTTGTCATTATATAAACATGATTCATCACCTTCAAGAGGGTCATATTCTTGGCTAGAGGCTAGTATAAAAGTGATATGTGTTAGACTATGTAGATGGACTTTTCCATTTATTTACCATTGCATGAGTGGTTTGGATTTTGGTATTCCAAATGACTTGGGGTTCTATGGAAGTTTTGCAATGTGAAAGGTATCATGGGTTAAATACTCTCTTATGCCATTAGCTGAGATGGTATATTGATTGGACACTTCATGAGGTGGCATGTGGGAAAGTGAATCAAGGGTATCAAGTTTAATGTAGTTAGCCTCTGGTGAATCAACAAGTATTATTTTCCCCTTGTCTTTCTAAGCCATCAGATTCATGCCAAAATGGTAGTTTTAGATTTTGAACTTGGGTTTTGAATGCTTATAATGCTCATATAGATGCAAATCTCCTGGAATAGTGACCTTAATTCTTGAATGGGATAACTTGATATACTATTGTAATGTCAATGGGATTGTATTAATCTCATGTATCCAAGGCCTACCCAAAAGTTTATTATATGACAAATCAAGATCTAACACATGGCATTGTGTATCATGGTTCAAAGGCTTGATGATAACTAGCAAGTTGATAGTGCCTTATAATTCCCATTCTTCATTGTCATGGGATTTGATGGTGATTGTTTTTTATTAGAGATCTACTATCATGTACCTAAGAATCTTGATGAGCTTTAGAGACACAATATTTAGACCTAATCCATTGTCTATGAGGACACATTTCACTTTGTGTTTCATTATGTAAACTTTGATGTACAAGATATTGTTATGTAGTGGGCCAAGGGATGGCATATAGATTTGGTTGAAAGTTAATTGTTGACTTAGAGATAGGTGTCCACCAGAGATTGAAATTTGTCTGGAGATATGTCATTGGGAACTTTTGATTGGCCAAGAAACTCTATCAAGCTTTTTTAAATGGTGGATGTACGTAAAAAATCTAAAATGGAGATTTGTGTAGGTAGATTTTGCAATTATTCCACAATATCAAGCATCTTATCTTGCACAATGATAAATGACTTGTGCCTAGCTAGAATGGTTAGTGGTATGATAGGTGAAGTGGTAGATGGTTATGGTCCTGGTATGGTTATACTTGATTGTTGAGTTGTGATTGCACAATCAGGATTAGGTATAGGACCATTGTTACTAACAAATGATGGTAGAGGGGGACTATATAAGATAAGTCTTGGTTATTGGTACACTTGTGAATGGTCATGGGATAACTATGGGTTATCGATATAAGGTCTAACAGTGGGAATCCTTGTTTGTTGGTTTGCCTATATGCAGTCCCAATTCAAAGAAGGATTACTAGCATGATTGGGTTGATTGGGTATGATTAGCAATGGTCTTGTATGATTACTACTTGGTCTTGGATTAATTAAAATTGGTGTTAACATGACCTCCTAAAATATGTCTTACAAATATGTTATAGTCATGTACAACTGCATGGTAGGTCTGTTGATTATTGACATTGTTTTGGCCTTAATTTTGTCTATTGTTCTAACATTGTTAGTTCTATTACTAATTTTGTTGATTTTATTAATTCTACCTTAGTTGTTTATAGTATTTTTATTATTATTGCACTGGTTATTATTGTTGTTGTTTTTGTTGGTTGTTATGTTGGGAAAAGGGATTTTGATAAATGTCAAGGTTGAAATTGGATGTGAAATCTCCATGATCTAATGTTATCTCTCTATTTTCAAACATATTATCAATAACATGTTTAATTTGCACACAATGATGTAAATTATGGCCATTGACCTAATGATACTTGTAGAATTCATTTGGCTAGTACCAGTCTAGATAGGTAGTGCCCTCAAAAAGGCCCTTTATAATAGGTTATTTAATCAAATTAGTTGTGGCAAGCTTGAAAAAAATATATTTAAGGGGTTCTCTAAAGTTACTAAAAATACAATGAGCAGGTACATTTCTCCTTAAAGGAGGGTTTTTCAAAGGCATATGTTGTTTTATTTATTGTGCTAGTCTAGGTTATTGTGCTTGTTGCATTTGTTGAAGAGGTTACTACTTAGGAGTTATGTGCATATGTTTCATAGGATATTTAGATAGTGTTTACACCATTTGGACATGTTGTGACTCAATTACTCCATTTCCTACAACATTCATGTTGTAAATGAACTACTTGGGTTTATCATAATTATTGGCTTGGGTTGGTTGTGATGTTTATGCTTGGACCTAGTTTTGATTTTGGCCATTGTTCTTATTTTGGTTTTGGATTTTATTTGATGAGGTTAGTTTAATGATCCCCTTGTTAATAAGGGCTATTTTAATCAACAAACTTTTATAAATGATCTCTTTGAACATGTGCACACACTACAACTATAAATTGTAAATATCTCACTATGTAGATTTTTGGTAAACACAATGCCTAATTATTTGTATGGTAGATTATGGGTAAATCATCTTTTAAGTGATACCCATCAATATAGATAGCTTTTGAAGCATTCACCAAACTTTTTTTTGACCTATGTCAAATATACCAATGAAATATTATGCTCACGATCATTAGATAAGTGTTGTACAAACTTGTTTGAAAGGCTATCAAAATTAGATACTGAATTCTTAGGAAAATTTAGGAACCATTCCAATGTTTTCCCTACTAGTCTTCTTAGAAATAAGAGAAATAAGTATATGTCATTATAGGCCACTGATTGAAATGAAATAAATAATTCCATCAAATGGGCCTTGGGGTCACCTTCCCCCTTGTATTTTTCTAACTTTTGTGTTATGTACCCTAGAGGAAATGGTATCTATAAGTACTCCATATTGAAAGGGTAAGAACACACATCATCCAACTTAAAATTTTTAGTTTGTTTCACCGCTTGAATGAGGGAAATTGCATTGTTCATTTATTATAGCTCTTGTGCAAGGAAAACAATGGGATTATTAGCATGAGATAGAGGTGTGTGGTCAAAATGAATTACTTTGACTGGGGTATAGTGGAGGCATTTGTTTGGGAATGTTGGATTGGTTAGGAACTAGATCAGGAATATGCATACATGGATAAAGGTGTAATTGTTGAAATTATATGTGTGTTTGTGTGATATTCTAATTTGGATTAGGTATGTAGGCTTGGTTTTGGGCATACTATGGTTTGGATGGAGGAATATGGATGTACTATGCCTATTAAGGTTGAATACAGATATTCTTCTAATTAGTCATACCTTATTGATTGAGGGGAATTTGTGAAATAAGACCCTATCTTAGAACTTGTGGCACATTTTTCATGAAAGGAAATTATTACCTAATTAGTAATTAAAGAACATTAGAACCTCTTGGTTGTATAAATACCTATTGGGAAGTAGATGCATGTTAGAGATTTAGCATTTGGTACTGAACAATACTAGTATGTTGTTGGTTAGACATCATTTAGTTTTAGATCAGCATGTTATTCTACAACTAAAGAGGTATGTTCGCTACTACCTAGAGAGGTAAAACATTGGTTTCCCCTATTGATGTGGAAATATGTTTTTCCTATATTTCATAGTTACATTTGATGGTGTCTATTTTTGTGGAATGTTACTCATCACCTATTGAGGTGGAGAAAGATTCATCACATTTTATTGTGATGCAACACTAGTCATTGGTTGACTACTTAATCTCTGATGTTGGGTGCTTGAAGAAGTAATTGATTAAGGACTAAAGGTATTCATCTAAGGTTTGGAAGTATAAAATCCTACCCCCTATATTTTTAAACCTCTCATGGTGTTATTTAAAGGAATATTTTGTTGTTGAATATTTTTTTGTGTGCTAACAACACTTTAGTTTAAATTAGACATTACTTGTATTTGGTCTACTATGTTTAGCTCACTATTCTACATATAAATAAAAGACACTTCCTCAATGTTTGGGGTAATAAATATTTTCTCTCTTGAGGTACTTTTTTTAATTGGTTATAAAACCTAGTTTTCTTAACCTGTCAACTCAAATAAGACTCCTATTGAAAGAAGTGATTTAATAAGAGGTGTATTTAACATGGTCATATGATTAAAGTTGCATGATAGGTTTTGATATGCCTAGTGTGCTATCTACATTTTAATTAAGTGGTCTTCCATGAGGCCTCTTTGTGTGATAGGCATACGCGTATCTTGATATGACATTGGATTACTAGAATAGGCCTATTCATTGTTCTAATTATAAGACATGTTGTAAGGCCCTCTTACTATACCTGGAAATTTTTCATACCCTACCTCAATGGATCTATTAGGATTATAAGCTAATGGAATTGTAACATAATGAGGTTATTTTTGGATGCTTTCCACAATTTAAGGTATTTTAGCCAAATATTAAGCCATTTTTTCTTGGTCTTCCTCCATGTATGGAGGCATGTTAACCAAATATATGGCCAAAGTATCTTGAATCTATTCCCCTTATTAAACATTTTAAGGTGGATAGGAATCCATCTCCCAAATAACATATTCCTCATAAGGGTCTTGAAAAAATTATTCTTGTGTGACAACATTTCCATATAATGGATTATACATGATTCCACTATGTGTATAATGAGACATGGTTAAATTAGTGGCAAATGTTCATGATAAGAGAGGTTAGAGTTCTAAAAACTCTAAAAATATATGTTTGAAAAGATAAAAGGTTCAAACTAGGTCTAACTTGGTCAAAAAGGATGGATCTATATCTTTAAAAAGGTATAAGACTTGTTAAAAACATTATAACATCAAATTTCTAACATTAAATGTCTCACACAAACAAGGTCAAATAAATGAACTAAAAACAAGATCCAAAACTCTAGGTCCAAAGATGTTTCAAATAGGTCTAAAAGGAAAAGTAAAAATTTCTAGGCCTTTTAGCTAAATGCAACTCAAAATCTAGGATCAAACAAGGCATGTGCTAAGACTCTGGCCAAACTTGGTGTCAAAATATAGACTTGAAACAAAAGCATGATTTTAATCTAACAAACATGGAACACTTTGGCATAAACAAGGCACTTGATTTTAGACATAAATTTAATCAAATTCGTGGAAGGCACAAAATAAAAGGTATTTTTAAATAGACTGATTCTCTTAAATAAAGGCACAAATAATATAGTTTTTGAATTTTAATTCAAAATTAACCTAAGTTATGCAACCCAAAAGAGAAAGTTCTATGTATCATCCCCTATGAAATGAAGCCTAAATAAAAATCAATCAATTTTTGGATCTAAACTTGTAAAAGTTAATTAAAAACTCAATTTAGGAAAACTTTGGATTTTCTTGACCAACAAGCTAGGCAAATTTGAATAGCATGATTGCACTAAAAAAAGATCCCACAAGACACATGTGATTGGTTTAAAATAATGGAAATTTGGACACGAGAAAAGACAAGTCTATTGAAAAAATTTGAGTAGTATAATGATGTTAACACTCTGAAAAGGTATAAATAATGTTTTTTTCAAAGACTTTTAAGTCTCAAAACTTGAATTAATTTTGGAAGTGTAATATTACCCGTTTCAATCAAGTGCCACACACAATTCTCTTGACATAAAAGTTTTCTAAGTTAATTCAAGGTGTAAAATGAATGGCATAACACCTCCTAAAATAATAGAGTAGTGTAGACAAATAAAATTATTTATGATGTGGTATAAAAATCAAAGTTTTAGACACAAAACACTAAGCAATAAAATGAAAAATTGAAAACATACAACTAAGTATAACATCCTAGATCCTATCAAAGTGTGGTAAGTAGGGTTGACTAAAACTTATAATTTTTGACAATCTAGATTGATCCCAAGTGTGGATAACACAAGACAAGTATCAGGTCAATTAAGTTCATAACAATCAACTTATCATTCATGGGTCTATTCCTTTACATGGCAATTCCATCTGTGGACTACTTAGTGGAATCCCTTGGTTGACAAGACCTGACTCAAGCCTTCATTATGAAAGGAGAGGTTAGCTATTCAACCCCTTGGATCTCATAGTATGTGTACCCTAATTTTTATATGCTATCATGGAATAGGGTTGAAACACTACCAGGAGATGATGCCCCAGGTTAATAATTCCCTAAAGAACTCATGAGAGGCAATGACACCCCCTTCACAATCTAGATTACATAAAAATAAATGACTAATTAGAAATATTTTAGGGTTGATTTTAGATCACCCAAACCATACAAGTTTTGAGAAGATCATAGAAAACTTTATTTCTACACCTTAGACTAGGAAAAAATATAATGAAAAGGTGATTTTTATCACCCAAGTTCCCTATAGGGGATGGGGGGGAGCATACATGTGTTATTCTTTTTTTGAAAATAAACAATCAACATATAGTTTTAAGAAATTATGATTTAAAGTAAGTGATGATTTTAGGCACCAAATCAAAATGTGTGATGAAGTTCTTTACTTGGACCCTTGGCTTAAGTGTGAAAGCTTTGAAAGGATTTTGCACAAAACTAATTTAATTAAAACCATCTATGTCCATTTTAATCCCAAATACCCAAATGTTCAATATTTAACCTAAGTTTGTTTTTAAACACCAAAAATAAGTGTTCAAGACTTAAACATTCATTTTAAGCAACAAAAATGAAGTGTTAAAAACATTAATAATCCTAACTCCTTTTAAGCACCAAAGCTCAAATGTTCAAGATCTAACATGTTCATTTATCACCAAAATGAAATGTGAATGACTTAGCTAATTCCTTTTAGGTACCCAAAATGAAATCTTAAAACAACTTAAAACTTTTTAAATTTTTACTCAAATCATGTCATGGATTTGCAATGGTTAGATAGTCTCCTTATGCTTAGAAGAGATTTTAGTGGTGAGAAAATTAACTTTGGAAAATTATCTCTTGGGTTTTGATTTTTAAAAACATAGTGATTATGGTTGGTCAGAACTGACTGATGCTAGTTTTAAGGATATTGATGTCGATCAATCTCAAAGAAAACTGATGATGGCAGTAAAGGACTGATACTAATTGACTAGGACTAATATTAGTCACCTATGAACTTGAAGGCAAAACCACATAAGATGAAAAATATTAGGTTATCTCAAAAACATATAAAAATTCCTCAAAACCTATAACACAGAGGTTAGATAGAGAGTTAAAATGCTAATGAAACCAATAAATCATGAAATGGAATGCTAAAAAGATTCAAAATTCAAGCCTTATAACCATATTTTCCCTGATAAACTGCCTAATGATGGTCACATAAAACCAAGCTTAGTTAAGTGTAACTAATGACAGTTTGGTAGAATTGATGTCAATTAGGCCTAACTGATGTCAGTCTTTATGTAGATCCAAGTTAATTTAATAATTAAAAATATAGAAAAATCAAAGCTAAAATTACAAATTTGAAGATATTCAAGCATTCTTTTATCAATTTTTGAGTTTCATCTTCATCTCCTTGGTACGTGGGGTGCTCAAATCCCACCAGGCATGCCATTTATGATCAAGGAATCCAAGAAGGGTGATTAGATCATGTGTTAGAACAATTAAAAAAACATTAATAAAAACACTCTAACATGCATAACACTTGCTTGCCTAGATTACAGGGGGATCTTAGTCAACAAAAAAAAATGACAAAGATTAAATAAAATTCAAAGAACTTATAAATTCATTACCTTCCTTAAATGTTCCAAATGATGTGTTCATTTGGATTTCTCAGCTTATGATCAAGAAGTCTTTGGTAAATGGAGTTATATGGCTCCTTCTCTCTTTGGCAACATTGTTTGGCTCATGCTTTATTGATGTAGATTCATGGCTTGGATTGTTATTTTGGCATTATAAACCTATTATCATGTAATCTTTCTCTAAAATCATCATTATAACATTACTATGTCTAAGCTCTCCTAAATGAAGAGGTATAGGATTTTATTTATAGGTTTAGCAACTAACCCCAACCCAAGGTGACTCAAGGTGTAGTTAAATCTTGGAATGGGTTCAACCCTAACCTTTGTGAGTTAATTAACCCTAGTATAGTTAAAAGGTGTCAAATGGTCATGATTAGCAATGAATAGGCATGTTGAGATATTTTAGGATATTTGATAACTCACAAAAAGGTAATTATGAATTCCTAGGATATTCTTTGATTTTTAAATTTACTTTTTGATAATTCATTTAATTTCTCATAGATGATTCAATTAGGCATTTGATTTGGTTTTGCATTTTAATTAATTCTATTTAGGTTTTTAGAATTTTTAATGTTTTGAATTAATTGATGTGTGAATTTGCTCCATTTAATATGTCTTTAAACTAAATTGTATGTTATGAAGCCAAATTTGAGACATTTAGATATTCTTAAGCTATATTTTCAAAATGTTTATAAGAATTGGTCTAAATTCTGGTATGAAGCCATTGGTGGCCAATTTTTGATGTCTACACTTCTTACTTACCAACATTATTGGCATGCTCTCAATTAGATCATCAGGGGTCATGTATCCAATGTAGACATACTCATATTGTGTCTCAATAGCCTTCTCATGATATCTCTTGATGTTTTAAGTCAACTCAAACATGAATACTTGGTTCATAGGGGCAGCCTCAAACTTGGTGCCTTAGAGATTCTCACATTATGATTTAAGAAGGAAGGTAGCCTCAATAACATCCTCAATTTTTCTAATAGCAGATATAGGTCCTTAAAGATCCTAAAATTATTGCATATGTATAGGTAATTTTTTCATAATTATTCATCCTTATCTTGTTATCCCTCTTGAAGAGATACAATCTAAAGTACATATTTATAGGCTTCTTCTTTTGTTATAGCATCTTGATTAGCTTACACTCCTTCAATATTCCCTTTCACTTCATCCTTGAAAATTGAATTTCCTTTTTCTTCCCCAAGTGGAGTACTAATGAATTTTTTTTTTTCATACACACTTTAATTTTCCTCTTAACATTCTCCTTGAAACTCACTTGTAGCTATAACTTCCTCCCTTATCTTTCATAGAATAGGTTCCTCTTCAATAAGGGAGTTGGTGGGAGGGTAATGAATGTGTTCATGAGTTTTATAAGGAGTATTAAGTATGGTAGGTAATTAATAAATGTTCTTAGGGGTGGAATACTCTTCTATAAATTTTTGGAGAGAGAATAAGCTGATTTGATCTATGTATACTTTATTTTCTTCCTCACCCTCACAATTCACTCGATCAATTTCTAATGTAGTTTAAGCTTTAACTTCTTCAAAAATCACTCCTTCTTTCCTTTGGATGTTTTCTTGAATTGAATTTTATGAGTGAAAAACAAAGGCTTAAATAGGCATAAGGTCTTATTTGATTTCAATTTCCTTATCTAGGCACTCTTCCTCTTTCTTCTCCTAAGACTTAACTACTTGTTTCCAAAATGTGACTTTGAAACTAGTAGGTTCTCTTGGAGATTGAATTGGATCTCTTAGATGTTTTATTTTAGGTTGGTCAATGACTTCATGAGGATAATGATAACAATAAATTTGATATGAAATACAAGTGGGCTCTTTAAGAGGGATGAGAGAGACTTACATAGGCTCATATTCTTCCTTGATTTCAACTCCCCAATATATACTTGTCTCACTTTGCTTACCCCATGATTTCACCACTTGATTCTAACTTGGAATCTTGAAATAATTATTTTGGGGTTAATTAATAAGAGTATAATTTTGTGTCAAAATAGCCTCATTATCTTCCCTATAAGTGGTAATCAATCTCTCTAATTCTACTTTGTCTTGGTTCTCATCAATAGGCTACTAATAACAACCTCTTCCTTATTTTAAATGTTCTCTTAGATTAATTTCCAAGAAGGTAAAGTTTTAGAGTTATGTGAAGGACTTGAAACACCTTTAATCTCACTTAAAATGGTCTCTTTGGGAATAATGGGTGGCACTTATAAAGGATGAGGTGGTATATATGAAAACACATGGGGCTGATAATATTGAACCTATTATCCTTCATGAACTCTTATATTATCCTCTATGCTTTGAATTAGACCACTTACATCCGTTATGTCACTTTAGATGATTTTTAAAATTTCTCTCACAATAGGTATCCATTCTTCCTTCATTATTTTCAGTGCACCTCTCACGTTATGAATGAGATGACTAGGGAAATTTTGACCATACTCTTTTTATGTGTTAAGCCCTATTATATAACTTTCATATCCCAAGAGAGTTTGATTAAAACTTTAAATATAATGATTATTAAATAGGTATATCATGGTCTTGAGAATATTGATTATATGCAACATCATAGTCATGTAGGGGGAGTATAGGTTGATCATAGGACTGATATGACTCATGGTAAAGCTGGTAAAAATCATGGTAAGGTTGATATGGATCATTATAAGACTAATAAGGCTCATAATAAGGTTTATATGGAATATTATAAGCCTAATATTCCTCATCAACTTGCATGAAATTGAAATTCACTTCAAACTTAGACATAACAACTTCATCAAAATAGTGAATTGAAAACACAACTTACTTTGAACAAGTATCTAAGTTGCTAGAGCCAACTGATTGATCTCAAAGTCACCATTGATGTTATGAATGACTCCAAATAATAATATGTAGAATTAAAACACAAATAATCCTTCAACTAATTTGGACCTTAGTCCCATAAGGTGTGCTAAAATTGTTATAGCCCAAATTTGCACCATTGGAATATTATTTAAGCCTTCCAAATTTATGATAACATAGGGACAATCTTAGGCTATGAGTGACCTTTAGATGTATTTAATCTCTAAGTTAAAGCTCATTGATGTATCACTTATGATAATTCACTAATATACTAACTTGTTATGAAAAGGGAGATAAATCTACTTTAATGGAGGTGATGAACCAAAATAGTTTGACCACTACCATCTAGTTGTATGTACATATCAACCATGAGACTAACCTAAAACAAACACTACTCCTAGTTTTTATCTCTACATCATCAATTAATTATGGAGATATTCAAATATTCTTGGGTTATGAGGACTAATAAAGAGGTCATATAATGACACTAATGAATAGACAACTCACTCAACCTTCACACTTCACTATGACACTTCACAAGACCTATAAAAAAAAGATTTCAAATTTAATATAAATGATATAAAAGAAAAAATGCCAAAAAAGAAAATATAATCACTTGAAAAGATAAAATATTCATTCACACACATTGAAACCAATCAAAGGAGGAGGTAAAACCATAAGTTTCTTTTATCAAAGGCTTGAAAATGGGTAGGGCTTAGCCATACCCAGGTGGAGGATGAATATATAGCCTATCTAGGCTAAATTTATAGTAAAATGAGAGAGAAGTAGAGATAATGGAGTAGGAGAGAGTGAAAAGTGTCAAGTGAAGGTTTAAATTGGGAAAATATTTGTGAAACTATCTGATCCAGTCCTCTATGCCATGTTTTTCTCTATTGAATATGCCTTAACCTTCCAAATGGCATGAAAGTTTTAAACCTTACTTGACACCTTATATTTTTCTTCAATTCATCCCCATATTTTGGATTGTGATGGATAAATGGCACACTTTATCACTAACTCATATTGAACTATCTCTTTATCTACTCTTTGACACCTTTCATCAATTTATAATCTCTCCAAACTAACATCTCAATGATGATTACACCTCTTAGGTGTATTGAAGTCTAATTTATCTTAATATTCCAACACAATTAAAATTGTATTAATAAATAAAATTTATCTCCATGGATTTCATATCTATATCATATCAAACCTAAAACAATTCACTTTGAGGCCTCAAACTCTCTCCAAGACTTTATCTTGTACCCAAGTCTCTCACTGGCACTTAATTCTTTGTAGCCCTAAAAACATTAAAAGATCATTATATGGGATAATTTATGGATTATATTATGTAAATAAATATATTTTTATTACAAAATATCCCCTTACATCTCCATGCCAAATTTTATGACCTAAAAGTGAGTGGAAGTACACTTATTAGCTTGATTTCTCATTTCAATTAGGCCTTTAGGCCTAAAAACTAAATTTTTGACAAAATGGCCTCCCACACATATTAAACTTATGAAAAGTGTTTTATTAACTTTACCCATTACCTTACCATGTTCCACATCAATTTTTAGCTCATGGAACCATGTAAAGATAGGTAAACCACGAATGGCTAAAACCCTAGCCTAGGTGCTTGAACAAGCTTGAGAGGTGATTGAGGTGGTTTTCCAAGAATGTTTTAGGTTATAATTATTTTAAATTATATTTTTAGGTATGAAACACATTTTAAAAACTCAATCCACTAAGGATATGTCTCTTGAAGTATTTTATAGGCTTGCATATAGGCTTCTTAGCTTGTAAAATAGTGCATTCTCACCTTCTTAGCCAACTTGATGACTTGAAGAGCTCATGTATCACTTTGATAGACATAAATAGGTGTTTTAATAATTTTATAACCTTTTTTAGGTCTTTTTATACCTTTTTTCTTGATTTGGCAGCTAATATATAGCCTACTTCTTCACACACAAGCCTTCAACCAAGCTTCTTATTTTAATTTTGTACACTTGTACCTTAACATGTGCCAAAAATTGATTAATAATATTATAATGATATATTATAATGTCACTAAGGTCATTTAAAAGTCAAATATATCCCTTATAATCTATTGGAAGGCCTATTTCTCCCATCAAGTTACTATGAGGGGTTTAAGAGGGTCTAAGGTACTTTATCATCTTAACGATGATTCAGACAATAAAGGACATATATGGAAAAATTAATTCATAAAATTTATATTAAATATACCCATATATATCCCCATAATATCACCTCCTACCATTCATCTTCTCAAGGAATATCTAAGCAAGTTTTGTAGTCTCTCAGGTGGTTGAGTATACATTCTATGAGGCCTAAAAATGAGTAAAAGAGTGGAAAGAGATCAACAGTGATTGGTTTAAATTTTTAAACATTATTTAGGTCTATGACACCATCACTAATTTATACAATTTTTCATATTTTTCACTTCTCCTGTACACCTACTATGACTATCATTAGTTCATGTTAGGGTTCTCAAACCAATTGATGTAAGTGACCCTGACAACCCACGTTTGCCCCTTTTTCTCCACTTTTGAAGGTTTTAGATGATATTTTAGTAATTTTATGATATTTTATAAAAAAAATCAAACACTTTAATATTAAAATATTCAACTCTTCCTTAAAAATATGTAGGTTTCCATCATTCTTATAGATAGGCCTGCTTTCTGATTTAGACTGTGTGATTGCAAGGGTGATGAATTTGTTTTGGTCATCCTTATAATTGATAGTGATAACTATATAATATCATCCTGTAATCATATAATTAAATTTATATTAAATTATTTCCATTAGACATCATTGTCTCTCAAAATAAGTAGAAACCTCTCACTCTAAGCAAGCAAGCCTGAAGGAGTATCTAGTTGAATGTATGTAGGGTTCAAGTGAATTTTGTTTGGATAATTTCCCCTCTTATGATAATTTTTTGAGTTTATATGATCTCAAGTGACTATTTTACACTTTTATGTCCATATAATCTCCCACTCTACAGTATATCTTTCATATTCTTTTTAATGTTCTCACAAGGCTTCACATTGCTCAAACTTGTTATTATATCTGTATGTGTATATTGGTTTCTTAAGAATTGAGTTTGAAAACACACTTTCTCATTAGTATTTATACTCTTAAAATTTAGATACATTACACTTATATAACCACTGAAGTCCTCAAAATGATATTTTTGATGTACATTACAATACATCTATCATAAAATGCAAACTTACAAGTTTGCAGACCTGTAGGTATACATTCTTCATAATTTAGGCCTTGAAAAGTGATTGGTTTGATATATTAATAGCTGAGATAATTTCTCCATTTCCTCCTCACTCCTCTTTTGAGTTTAATATATCTATATGAATTTGATAATACATGATAAACCTTTTGAAAACCTTCTTTACAGGCAATATCAAACACACTCTTCAAGTTAAGGAGATGAATGTCACTTAGAGGACTATTATAGAATGACAAATCATATTAGGTAGATTGGTATGAGATAATATGTTATAATCATTAAAACATCCATTATATTTCTTGAAACTTTCATAATCTTTCAATACTTAAAGTGAAAAACTTGCAACCTCACTTTCCATGAAAAATACCACTCATGGATGACTTTCACAATATGAAAATTCTTGTAAATGAGCTTAGAATACTGATAATACCACGTGGTAACTTGAAAAAACTTCCTCTAATGGAAATTAGTTCACAAATTCACCTAAGAGGCCCAAAACTGACCATGTCATGGTTTGAGAGGTAGTTTTAGCACCTTGGAGTCTTAACAATTGTTCATAAAGGAGAGGGGATGGATCTACACACCAATGTCACAAAATTTAAAGTTATTATGATTTCTGACATTTCTTAGGATCTCAACCTCAAAATTTCTCTCTCTTGGTTATACCATGCACATGAAATTAACCTTTGTTAGTTTATCAAGAGGTCGATAAAGGTTCTAATGTAAGTTTAAGACTCTTAGCACCTGTGCAAGCTAGTTAAGGGTGAAAATGACCTATGGGATATTAAGATACACCTTAAAACTTTTTTTACCTAAATATGGGGTCATTAATTCCATACAAGTTCTTTAAACTTATTTATTTAGTGTTGAAACTACATTACTAACTATCTTCTGACTTATATTAACATCGCTAACTTATATGCATGTTGGATAACTATACTAGATTTGACAAGTGTATGTATAGTTATTACACCTTGATCAACTTTGGAATTGGGTTTAAAACCCTTATAAATCACTTAAAATTTCAAATAATTTTAATTCATATTGGATGATCTCATAAAGAGGACATATATCTATCTAAGACCTTTTAAGACTTCAAATGATTTCTTCACCATTGGATTTATCAATTGGTGCAAGAAAGAGGCTTTGGGAAGACTCACATTGGCAATAATGAAAACTTTAATATTATCAAAGACCTTAAAATATGCTAAATTATCTTAATTTCCTCAAACAAGGCTTAGGATTAATCAACAAGGCCAAAAAGAAAGTTTCAAACTATAGGGGTTGGCCCCTTTTGGCCTCGAGGCGAAAATTGGTCAATAGGAATCAATCCAAATAAGGTAGCATGTTTTGATTGTGACCATTAAGAATGGTTAGAAAAGAATCTAATCATAGAGTGGTGATTAGATCTCCTAACTAAATTTGGTTGATTGGGCCCAATTTATCCCATGTACTTTGATGTATCAACTCATAAAATCATTGAGAATTTGTAATCACTACATTAGTTGGCTAATCTAAACATCAAATCCATGAGATTCATAAATTATCTATTTAAAGAGGCTAAAATTACATTGTTAAGGGTGATACTTTTAGGCATCAAGGATCTATAGGAATTGTGTTTGGATTCTACCTACCTTTCCTCTTTTGCACTTTGCTCAGACTATCTTCCAAAGATTGATAATTCTATGCAATAAAACTTTGAAAAAATATTGCCAAGGAATGTACCTATGCTTTTTTTCTCTATTCAATGTACATTTTACCTTATAAGTTTGAATAAAGAAATTTATGTTGATTTTATGAATATGTGAAAGGGTTTTTCATTTCTTATAAACAATCAATTCATGTAAAATCTATGTTGGTTATTTTGATCTTTATTTTCTATGTAAGATTTATGTAATTTTTGGTAGTGATTTATCTAGTTTAGATGTTTTACATGTGTTGGACATAATCTCCCATTAATTGTATGTGTTTTGGCTATTTATTATTGGTAGTAACCATTGTTCAAGTAGTGTTGATTCATTAAGTCTTATTCGGAGAGGGTTAAAATCAATGTGTTTGGACCTAGTTTCCTTAGATGTTTTCTTATTGGGTTAATTAATTTTAAGTGGTATCTAAACTTATGATTCAATGGTTTGATGGTAGACATAATAATTTTCCTATTATTGCATTAATGAATTTATTTTTATTTAAGTAACAGTTTATTTTTTGCCCTTCCCTCTCCCTCTCTTTTGTGTTTATTTTGGAACTTGAACTACCTCCCCTTTATTTTATAAAATTATAAAATGAAATACACTGACATTAACAACAAAACCAAGTAATTAACTCACATCAATCAAAATTAAATCCTTGATGGTGGCATCATATCTCTTAGATAATATTTTATGGAAGCTCCATAATAAATCCAAATACCTACAACCATGCCCTAGGTTGATCTCACATCAGTCCTAAAATAGAGGATGAAAGTCCATCATTGTTCCCACTCTTCTCTTTGGAAACACCCAATCTCATGAGTGTTCTTAGAGTAGAATTTTATAGTGAACAATAGGATGTTACCACATGGATGACCCTCACTCTTCTAAATAATCACTTATATTTGTAAGATGTGTGTCTACCTATAGGCTCTAGATTAGTGGGATTCTACCATGGGGATGACCCTTACTCTTTTGACTGATCTCTTATCTATGAAATATGTACCTTTGCCTATAGGTTCTTGATGAGTGAGATGTTTTCATGTGGATGGACCTCACTTATCCATAGTTTATTAAATATTTATGACTTTGGATTAATATTGTTTATTGTGAATGCCTAAAACTTGGCCATTTCACTATTTCACCTTAGAGGAATGAGATCAAAACACATAGCATAATATCACTAATCTATATTCTTGTGAGTTCCTTACCTTATCCATTTGAGTTGATATAAATGAGTAACTAGGATAAAAATATGTGGCATAATATTGGTTTCTCAAGTTCTTAGGTGAAAATGACTTGAAAATTTTTACCTCATTAGCTATGGAGAAGTGAGATGAAGACGTGTGTCTTAATATTATGAATCTGAGAGCTCACCAAAGTAAAACACTTAGTTATTTTAAAAATCCTTTATAGGGAATATGGGTGTCAAAACATGTATTTTTTATAAAATTAAATGAATTAGCCATTGAAATTTGATTCTATTATCACTGTTAAAATTTATAGTTGCTCTAGGTGTAAGAGAGATGTGCAGCAACAGTTTGTGCAAGGAAACTTTTAGAAAAATAAGTATGAAAATTCATTCATAGTGTATATGAATCTTTCTAATAATGAAAAATTAATATTTTGTAAGGTTATCATGTGGGGTTAGAACACTCCTACTAATAATAAATAACCTTGGAAAAAAATAAGTTAGATTGATTAATCTATAAAGCCAAAATATGAATTCAATGAAAATAATAGTACTAAAATCTAGATAGATGCATAAAATAATTTTAGTAAACATTCCCACTTCAACCCTTAAACTCATATATCAATTAAATTATCATATCAATTTTGGGGAACATTCATCCAACTTAGAATGAGATCAAGACTTCAGTCTTAATAAAAAAACACTTAAAAATGACTACCATCTTAGACTTGGATTGATTCATTTCACAAGACCTGAACATGGAAATTTTAAACTAAAATAAGATAATCATTTGAAAACATAAAAATGGTGCATGTTAGCCACAAAAATGGTGGTTACTATATGGAAAATACTACCTCAGTATTTAGAATCTAGACTATGATCCTCTGTTACTAAAACTATGAGATAATCAACTAAAGTTCCCTTCAAATGAACTTAGAGGAAAAGAGAGTGCTAAATTATGATTCAAGCAACAACATATTGGACCCTAATTTTTTTAAAGGGTCATTTTGTGCAAAGAGTGATTTTGTTATTATTTTGAATCCAATGGGCAATCTTAAACATATATTTGGAGCTCGTTTATAGGTAATTTATATTTATAATTTTGGTTAAATAAAGCAAGACTTGGGCATTGCTCTACTACTAGTGAGGCATATATATCCTTGGTGTAGATATCTTTGGTCCCACTCAAGACATTGATCCATTGTCTACCACAACATAAATCATGTGATGGATGTTTCCCAAATCACCCTTTCTTAGGAAGAAACTTATACTTTCATGAGATTCATACTTCTTTTCATTTTAATGTTTATTTTTATTAATTTGAGAGGGTTGGGGACCAATATATCCAAGGTGTAACGATGGTTCAATGAAATATTTTCATCACTAATGTATTTTGATTGCTTAGTGGTTTGGTTTTGATTGATATGTTCTTTCTAGTGTTGTGATGACCTTTATACAAAATAGGGCCTTTCTCAATTCACTTTCTTAGTTATGAATTAGTGACCATTAATCCTTTTAGTGTCTCAAGAGAAGTTCCTTTTTTTATCACATTGTTTAATAATGGGGGATCACCTTTTGCCTTCTAATTCTAGGACTATATTTTTAGTGCATTTTAAAATTTTAGGTGATCAAACTTAGGAACATGTAGATAAAGATTTATATTGGACTATATCTTACTAGAAATGTCTTAGTTTCTTTTCAATATGGATCATGGGAATAAGGTAGAACTGCCTTAAGGTTAAAAAGGGTGAATAAGGGGGAAACAAGAGGAATCCTCAAAGAAAACAAATTCATGCCAAAAGAACATAAAGTAGGGACAAAAAATCAAAATCACAATATAATAGAATCAAATACACAACTAAATCAAACTAGATAAATCTAATATAATATCTACATCACTAGCCTTAGCCCCATGGGCTATTCTAAAATTGTATTAGAATGGATATCCAATAAGTAATGCTTTAATAAATATCCATTCATAGGTATTGGGATGTTATTTCCTTCAAGTTCCTATAATCAAATTGTGTTCTACCCTAGCAATTTAGAGATTCACTATGGGCCAATCTAGAGTGTGTCAAATTTGGATTAATGCCCTTTTTCTCATGTTATTTTTCCCACAGTAGGAATAAGTCTAATATCCAAAAATAATTAATCTTTTACCTTTTATCTAACCATATTTTGATTGTCAGTTGATGTCTACTAAAGTTTTATAGAGCCTATTCTCATGCATCCTCTAATTGGATAATATCCAATAGCCTTGAGTTTGTATATTCAATATCTTCTATATACTCTTATATAAACTTGTAAGTTGAAACCTTAAGGCTCATTGGCAAGATGGGAACCAACCCATATACCAATATAAAATGAGATATTTTGAAGGCTTACTTATATATGGTGTAGTCAACCCATAGAGCATATTTCAATAGTGAATGTCAGTCTATAGGTTTCCTTTTTCCATACTTGTTTATGGATTCAATCAAGTTCTTATTGTTCAGCTCATCCAAACCATTCCCTTATAGGTAATAGTTCAATTATAACCTTAAGGTAATCCCAATTTTCATAAGCACGTTTAATGAGCTCAACTGACTAAAATATAGGTCCAATGTCATAGACTAGAGAGGCTAGGTTGCCAAATCATGTTGTTTTTTCCTCAAAGAACTTGATGACTTCCTTACTTGTGTTATTATTAGTTTACACTACCTATATCTATATTATGTAGTAATAAATGGCTATAAGTATGAATTTATGGTGAACTAATAAGTTAAGGTTGATGATTCCAAATAATTCAAGTCCCCATCAAGTGAAAGGATGTTCTTATATCATAGGATATAAATGAATTATAGCATGAACTTCCTTCTTGGAAAATTTATGGCACTAATGGCATGAATGTACATGATCATTGGCATATTTTAAGATAGTGGGGCAATATTAATAAGCTCATGAAATTGTGTGTGTATTTACAGTACCTAAAAAATGGCCTCTGCCTAATTTCTTATGGAATCTCATCATGACTTCCTTAGCTTATTCTTCAAATAGAATCTGATATAGATGCATTCATATTTATTTCTATATATCACTACCTTATTAAACATGTAGTGGGTTTCCTTTATCCTAAGATATATTTTATGAATCTAATTAAATCCTCAAGAAGGATTTCCATATAGGATGTAGTGGACAATTAGATCATACCAATCTTGATAGACCATTGCTGACTAATCTAATTACACCACTATGATCCTTGGGTTAGTTTTAGTGATCAACTAAGTAAGACCTTGACCTTAGACTAGCTTATGAGGTTTTATTTCTAGGTTTTAATCTTATATATTATCCATCAATCAACCTATGCATTTTCCTAATTCATTATACCCCATCATTAACTTTATGGTTGAGTCTATGATGATGACATCAACCTTGTTTTTAATAATGTAGTGTTTAAATTTCTTCACAACCTTGACCAAGGCATATGCATACTTGTCTAAGGTGTAACACTTTAGCTCTACATATTTCATGTTTTTGATCATGAAATTTATTAGGTTTTCATCTTCATATAGATTTTGGGTGACCACTACAGCTATGGTGTGATTTGATGTGAAGGAATAGAGTTAAAATTCCTTCATGTAGTTTGGGTTGATTAATATCAATGCCTACATGATAGATTCCTTGATTTATTTAAAGGTTTCCTTAGTTTTAATATTCCACTCAAGCTTTGCTTCATGTTTCAACATTGCATTTAAAGTGTTTAACCCTAAATTAGATAAGAGGGGTTAGCTTATCCTTTTATGGTTTAAGGGTTATTAATATAAAAATGATACTACACAAAGGAGATAATTAGATCTACAATAAGACAATTAAGTGATAAACTTAGATATAATCATACATTGAATTTATTATGTTGATTATAGGCTAAATATATAAAGTATAACTAAATTATACATGGAAATGACAAAGAAGTAATATACTTTAGTTAGCTTTGATGCTAACATAGTGTTGGCTATGGAACAAATAGGAAACAAGATGGAAGATAGTTTTGGAAAAATCGTTAGATGTTGGATATGATTCTTTTATCACTTTGGATATTAATTTCATCCTAGGATGGTTACATAATTACTAATAAATGGGTTTGATGCAAGTATCCTATATGAAAGGTGAAAAGAGATGTGACCACCTAGATGCTCCTAGGTTTTACTTTGCCTTCACTCTAGTGCATTCAAATATGGATCATGGAATGTCACTTCTCATGAGATTTGAAAACCCTAGTTCTTAATCATCATGGTAACCTTAGGGGAAAAAAGGTTAGTGTACACATGGTGTCAATCTAACCCCAAAGACACTATTATTAGATGGAATTGCCTATATAACAAATACTCTAAAAGAGGGTCTTACATTGATGTCGATTGTGTGTGAATCATATAATATGTTCAAAGTAAGTACAATAGTATCCTAGCTTATAACTTAGAAAATTAGACTCTTGGGATACTCCTTTAGTACTTTATACATGTATATTTGTTATACCTATGAATGGTATGGAAATAGGTAAGTTTTTTTTAATTGAATTCTCTTTGAATGCTCTTTGGCAAGAATAGTTGGTATTGTTCATGTGTTGCTAGGTGAGGAATCAATGAGGATTGATCTCATATCTATATCAATCCCTTTGAAGTAATAAATTACATTAAATAACTTATTCTAACCATTATTATATGTTTCATTTAAAAAATAGATGACTTTAAGGCACTAGACACTTGTGTAGGGTTAGGACACTAATTTTAATACTAGTGTCTATTAAAAATGTTAGTGTCCATGGAAAAAGAAAGTAGGTACAGGTTTAAAACTTTAAAATATGGAAGATAAGTACATTTAAAGCATTCTAGACAAGATATAAGTCCTAGGTCATCAACATAAGATTGGTCAGACTCAAATATATAGGCCAAGGGTCATAAGATAGTATAGATGTGAAACTTGTAAAAGTGGGAAAGGTCTAGAACTAGGAAGAATATCAAGGTATAATTTTACCAAGTGTATAAGATTGAGTTATTATATAATCCATAAATATCATATACATTCCCCCCTCCTTTAATATAGTAATGAAATTATAGTTTAAAGGAAAATAATGCATACTTGGGTGTGTATAACACACCTTGTATTTGTATGTGCCCAACATCAGTGCTTTGTTGGTGACTGGCCTACAACCAAGAGCATGTTAAAGTATAAAATTGGTACATATAATCTATCTTTAAATTACTTGAAATATATTTAAATTAAAATATCAAGGTTTATGAATACAATTATCTGTCGATGTAACTATCTTGACTCTTGACAAGTTGATGTGAAAAAGATGTATCAATGTAAGGATCTAAAATAGATACTAGGATAAATATAGATAAATATTTAAAACACATATATCCAATAATATAAAAAGGTATTGGAATGCCTCTATCCCCAACCTTGGAGAAAAAATGAGTTACCACCTAATTGTTAAGATTAGTTCAACTGTACAATCCAATGATACTTATAACCTGGTGAGGCTAGATTATAAAATCAAGTCCAACCTAAAAATTTGGCAACATTTATTGACTTGATCACCTCAACCATACCAAAAAATTAAACCAACTATTACAGTAGATTGGCTCAATAAATTCCATAGGTTATCAGTACAAAAAAATTTGTGATGTGGTAATAATCCATAAAATAGTTTTAGAATCTAAAGTTGATTTGGATTTTACAATATTAGGCACACATTGCATATCATATTCACCTTAGATATGTCTCATGCTAAAACTATGTATAATAATGGTACCAATGTATATAATTCTACCATAACTATGAATTTGAATCATATAACTCTATGTTTTGGCTAATTCAAATAACTATATAAGTGTGGATAACATGATTATAAAGCATGCCCCCACTATACATAGATAAAACTAAAAATTTATATAATTAACAATTATGTGTGGAGAATATGTCTCCAAATCATGTCCCCACTAAATCTAAGAATTGTGTTAAATGTGTATAAGTGTGGAGAACATGTTTCCAAAGCATTCCCCTGACGAATCTAAAAAAATTTAATGTGTGGAATCCTTGCCCATATGACATTCCCCTATATAATCTAGGAACTAGTATAACTACCATATCCTAAATGAGTGTGGAGAACATGCTTCCAAAGCTTACCCCCACTAAATATAGAAATCAAGAATGTGTGGAATCCATGCCCATATGACATGCCCCACCGAATATATAAATTATGCCAAGTATGAAGGAAATGTCTCTATGAGATGCCCCCACTAATATTCCCCCTTTTGAGGTGAGGAAAATATAGGAATTGGTAGTTACCTCACCTCAAAAAGATAAAATAATTATGTAATCTTTGAATGTAACCATATAGCATATAGAAATAACATGTCTAGTTAGATATAGCATTAAAGAACATACAACCAATGTGATCACATGAATCTTATGATGTATGATAAGAATCATGGAAATGTCTAAATATTAATAGTATAATCTCAACAAGAAAACAAGAACACACCCAAGATCACTCAAAAGCAAGTCAAAATGCAATGGTTTAAGGGCACTGAAAATAAGGGGCATGTTCAAATACCACAAAATCAATGGGATATGACTTATTAAAGTTCCAAAAAGGTAAGGATGAAATATTTAAATGTCCATACAACAAATAATGACATATACAAATGTCAATGAAATCATACATAGGAATGAGAACCACAAGCAAAAAAGAATATTCAAATGATCAAAAAAGGAAATACAATAGCAAGGCAAGACTCTCAAGGAAGTGCATAAAGTAAATTATAATCAACTAAAATAAACATGTTATAATATCCCATGGATCAATGTGTTAGGAAAAAATGTCAAGTGTACAAAATATCAAGTACCCTATGTAAGATATATTCATGGATAAATCCATTTGTAAGTATATATGTAAGCTCAAACATGATAGTGTAGAGTGATCATCAAATCATATAACCTATGTGTATCAATATCAAAGAAGCGTATTCCCCCAATATCCATGTGACATGAGTAGAGGGAAAGCCCAAAATATGAAAAAATAGGAGTAGAACATGTAGCTATGTAGGTCTGTATCATGCTCAAGTAGAAGTGTGATACACATGTATGTAGGAGTAAATAAGTATGCCATCCATCAATATGGAACTAACACATAGATGTCAAGGAGAAAATAGAACATGTAGGTTTTGAAATTATTTTTTGAGTTTTGAATGTTTTTTGTTTTGGTATTTTGGGAATATTTGAAGAGACTAATCTATGATCTCATCTAATGGATGGACATAGGTATCTCCCCCATTTATTACCTAACAATCATAAATTGAATCTTTTTCATTGTTTTCATCATTATTAGATAGGTTGAAAAGTTACATACTACATTCTTCCTCAGTTTTGCATTTGTAGTAGAAGTAATTCTATCACTTGAAATATGTGTTAATTTTCCTTCATGATAAAAATAAATATCTTGTTAATTTTGGTTAAATTTTGCTTCCATTTGGTAAATCCAAATATTTTTTATTGTAAGTGCATATGGAAATGTGGTATTCATAACCCAAACTCATGTTTGAATTATTTTAGGACCACACGTAATTGGTATTAGTGTGTTAACCAAGGGGTCTTTTTAACTAACCTTATTTTGAAAGTCTTTTAGGCCAAAACCAAGCTGCTAAAAAAGATTTATATGAAAATTGGTTTTTGTTTATGTAGGATCAATATGGTTATGCAAAAAATAAGCATCACCCATGTATAATCTAATTTTTAAGAATTGTTTGTGTGGATGATTTTTTATTTATTGTGAACTTAATTCCTTCAAAAGATCCTCAAATGTAAAGCATCAGTTTGTAAAATGCTTAGGTCCTTGATGATAGTAAAAATCAATATTTAAATTATACCCTTTAGGTAGAGGTCAACTTCTATCATCCTCAATAGTATGAGGGAGAGATATAAGCTTACACTCTATTATCCATGGGAGTAAAGAAGTTGGGGACTTAGGTAAACATGATAACTGTCTCTTTGGTGCCATAGATAACATAGCCTAATTAGGTTCTTGCACTAGTGTATCAATTTTGGACTCATATCTAGAGTTTTGTGGTTTCATATTATTTATTTTTTGAACCATTGCATAATGTTTGAATGGATTAGGATATGTTGGACATGTGTAAAGGAATCCTTGATGACTAAATTTTAAGTACATGTGAAATATAGAGGGAACCACATACAATTAATGTATCCAAGGCCATCCTAAGATAATGTTATAGTTAAAATCATTTGTTATTAGTTGGCACAAAGTGGGAAATGTATGGGGACCCATAATAATATTTTATGTAATTTGACTAATTAGAGGGCTATGTGAATTTTAAAACCCTTTTATGTGCATAATTGTGTTTTGATTAAGGTTTATGTTGATACCCATGGTGGTTAGGAATTTCATGCTACAAATTTTTAGGCCTAATCCATTATTAATGATCACTCTTTTGATACCTTTACTTTGTATTGTTATTTGTATGAACAAAGGAAAATTTTGGTCAATAATATCTTGGGATGGTAAATATATTAGATCAAAGGTGATGAGCTTGTTATTATTCTTTAGATATTTCATAATATCTACAAAATAATTAGGTTTAATATTAATTGAAACTTATGTCTCTTGCAATGCCTCGATAAAATATCCTTATAGACATAAGATTACTTTAGGATCTCAAGGATTGAAAGTTTTACATGTGTATTACTCAATTGGTCAATAATGTCATGTCCCTTAGATTTTATTACAATCTTAGGTTTAGGAGGCACCTATTATATATTAACATGTGGAGGAATAGGTTGAGAGCATGTACATTGTCATTTAGACACTAGTTTTATGTCATTACAAAATGAATTTTGAAGAGAGATCAAGCATTGTTTTTAATTTAAACCCCTATAATTATCCTTTTATGGTGTAAGGGTTAAGAATATAGAAATTACAATACACAAGGAAGATAATAAGAACTAGAACATGTCATTTGGGTGCTAAACTCATATATAAAAATACACTAAATTTATTATGATGAGTATAATCTAAATATATTAATTACAACTAAGTTATACATGGAAATGAAAAATAAGTAATATACTTAGTTGGTTTTGATGATAACATAGTGTTGGATTTGGAATAGGTAGGAAATAGGCTGGAAGATAGTTCTAAAAAAATCAATAGATTTTAGATTTAATGCTTCTACCACTCTATACACTAATGTCATCCTATTAAATTTGAATATATGCTAGTATATAGTTTTGATGCAAGTCACATGTATAAAATACATGGTAAAAAGAGATGCAACCACTTAGATGTTTCTAATTTGACTTTGCCTTCACTTTGGTGCTTTCATATCTAGGTCATGGACTATCTCTCTTCATGAATTTACAAAACCCTAGTTCTTTTTCATCATGGTGACCTTGGGGGAAAATGGATTAGTGGAAAAATAATGTCAAGCTAACCCCAAAAACCTTGATGTCAAAGGGCACTACCTATATAATCAATACTCTAGAAGAGGGCCTTTGACTAATGTAGTTCTCCCCTACATATTGACTTATGTGTGAATCATATAATATGTGCAAATAAAGTGTAATAGTGACCTAGCTTGTAACTTATAAAATTTGGCTCTTGTGATACTCCTTTATTAATTTAGACCTATATATGTGTTTTACCTATGACTAGTATGGAAATAGGGTAGCTTTGTTCAATTTAATGTCATATGAAGGTTTTTTTGTAAGAATACATGGTATTGTTCTTGTGTTTCTAGGTGAGGAATGAATAAGGATTAATCTTATGCTTATATCAATCCCTTTAAACTAATAACTCATATTAACTCACTTAGTCTGACCATTAAGATATGTTTCATTTGTAAAATATATGACTTTAGGGCACTAGAGACTTATGTCAGGTTAGAACACTAACATTGATGCTAGTGTCTATATTGAATGTTAATGTCTAGGGAGCAAGAAAACAAGTACAAGTTTAGAACTTTTAGATATGGAATATAAGTATATTTTAAGAATTTTAAGTAAGATAGAAGGTTTGGGTTATTAGCATAAGACTAGTCAGACTTAGAGATATAGGATAAGGGGCATAATATACAGTAGATTCAAGATTTGAAAAAGCGAGAAAGGTCCAAAACTAGGAGGAATAGCCAAGGTCTGAGTTTTCTAAGTGTACAAGATTAATGTGATATATAATCCATAAATATCATATACATAAAGGTCTAACAATTTTAGCAAAACCAAATATGATTTTTCATACAAAGTTAATCTTACCAAAGAATGACTTTATTTATGTTTTATTATTAGGAAAAGGTATTTTGAAAATCACAATGGTACACTTAGGGTTGATATAAATTCATTCCATCATGATTATGTGACCAATAATATTACCATTGGTAACACCAAACATGTTTTTCTGAGGGTTAAACAAGATACCATACCTTCTACACCTTTCAAATATCTTCTAAGATATCAAATATGATCAAACCTACATTTTAAAAAAGTAGTCAAGTCATCCATGTAAATAATAATGCATTTACCTATCAGACCTTTAAAATAAAATTCCATAGCTATTTGAAATGTTGCTTCTACATTAATAAGGACAAATGATTTCATTTGTAATAAAAGATGCCCCACTTAGTTGAAAATATTCTTAGCTCGATCTTCTAGGTTTACTAGAACTTGATTATATCTTAATAATCCATCTAGGATGTACATCATATAGGATCCACTTACCATATTTATCACCTCATATAAGGAAGTTAAAGGATAGTTATCCTTGTTATAAGCTCAGTTCATATTTCTAAAATCCACATGGAGTCATATTTCTCTATTATTTTTATGGAATGGCACTAAGTTAGCTACGTAGGTAGAGTGATGAATTGGGAAGATGATCCTAGATAAGAGGATTTTTTGGACCTCATTTTGAGTAAGTGGTTCCAAGATTAGGTTCATAGGGTGTTGCCTCTATATAAAGGTATTATCATTTCGCTTGAGTGGGATAATGTGGTCTATTATCTTTGGGTTGAAGACCTTAAGGTCTCTTTAGGTGCAAGCAATAATATCTCATAACTATAGTATCATTTTTTTGAGTCATTTAAATTCAATAAAATGAAAATTACACTAATACAAACATCTTGGGGATGGCCTAATGATCCCAAATTAATTGTTCTATAATTTTGGTCTAAGTGTATTTAACTCTTAGGTTTGTGTGTGGGATTGTCGAGGTCAAACACTCTCTCAAGGGAGATCATCCCTTTTAAAATTTAGTTTTATTTTAGGTTCATGATATCATCTTGGTTACATTTTTCATTTCTAAGGTCATCCCTTTCCACCTCATATATAAATTGGTTCTCAAATACCCTCAAGTTATTGAGGAATTATAAAATTGTGTTACTCATGCTCAACTACATAGAAGTTATTCACATTGTCTAGTATTGAGGGACATGGTATGAGTTCTACTAAAAAAATTTACAACCATGAATCATCTAGGGGTGTTAGGTTTATAGTGGTAGTTTCCAATAAATCAACCACTATTTTTATTCACTAGGAATAGGAATGACATTAAAAGCATTGAAATTTTATATCAATTCCCATGTCCTATGTTTATACTTCCTTAAATAGGAAAACTTGCATTAGAACCTAATCCTAACTTAGTTTACTGCCAATTCAAAATATTTAAACACTCTCAACTCTTTAACCTTGTTTGTTCCCAGTTATATACCTTTGTCACTTAGCCTTCCACACTTGAAGTGAGTGGCAAGTAAAGATGGAAAACTTGATTAGTATGTCATTATAGTCATGGATGGGTTTGATATCATGATTGGATTAAACAGATAAAATGATTGAGAGGCACCTACAAAGGGTATGGTTAGTTCCCTACTACTTCTAGCTCTGCCTGAATCAAGGTTAAAGGACCTAAGGGATAGCTTCACTTCATATGAAGGGATTATATGATTCAATACTCATGGGGATTATTAGCACAAGGGAATAAAAATCTGATTGGAAGACAACCAAGCTTGCTTAATCCACCCGATAAGGGTTGTCACTCGAAGTGAGAAAATGTTTTAGATCAAATAGAAGCTACTAAAGATAGATATAGATAAGATTGTAACTTCCATTCTAAATAATATTCAACAATAAAGGGTTGAACAAGAGATTTTAATGTTTGTCTTTAACATGCAAATGCAAACACATACTAAGCATACAATATTTATGCACTTTCAGGTAGATAATGGTTTGAATATGTAGAGGGTGTGTTATATGCAAGGTAAAATAGAGTAGGACAAAAAATATCAGTTAATAGAGATTAAAAGTGGAGGGTTAACATATGAGCACAAATAAGTTCAAGTAAATTGCTACATTGCCTTTACCAAAAAATGTAACATAAATCCAACACAAAATAAATTGAAGTCATGCACAGGTGATATCCTTCAAGAACTTTTTCTAGTTGAATCCATGACCCCAGGAATACCCTTAAAAAGGCTATCAACACCCTATTCTCAAATCTCAAAGTAGAAAGAATTTTATAATCTAGATATACACTCCAAATGACCACCATAAAGATGAATACATTAGATCACCAATAATAAAAAGAGAATGGAAAACACAAAGAAATTTCATTTATCAATTGAATTGGAAATGAGTATAATGTGTATTAAATATTAAAATAAATTGAAACTATGTAAGGAAATCTTGTAACAAGGGAGACATGTATAATGTTCTCAAATCTTACCAATGATTTTACATTAAAAATCACTTTGGCACCAGAAGCATTACACAATGAGAAATATTTGAGGCTATAGATCTTGACACAAAAATTTAATCGACCATTATAAATGGACATACCCACTTTACTTATACAACTGAGCTAAGCCTAGCATATTCCTAAAGATGCTCCAGCTAGAATATTCCTTCATAGGCTTAGAGTCTATTAGAACTTGTAACAAACATGATTCCTTAGATTATGCTTATGCTCTTATGATGATGGTGAGCCTAATCCTCCACTAAGGTAGAATATTTCTTATTATCCACATGGAGGATGATCCTATAAGAGACAAAATAAACCTTTATCTTCTTTTATAAAAAACAAAAATGTCCCTTGCCTATGCACATTATTACACAAAAACTAATTTGAAAGGGATGTGCCACTATCAAGAGAAGTAAAATAGTTTCCTAATGGGAAATGAGAAAAGAGAAAGGGAAAAGAAGAGAAAATCAAGGTGGTTCTAGCTCGGAGGAAACTAAAATATTTGATTTAAGTCCTAGAATCAATCTGAATAATGGAATCCTTCACCAACTTGTTCCTATACTTAGTATATTTTTCAAGCATGGGGGCAAGACTCCCTTGGTCTGGGCTTATTTGGTATTTGAATTTGACTGTATAATCTTCAAGCTATATGGTAGTCCTCTAAAGTGTGGTTTGTTTCCATCCAATAAGTTCCTTGAGTTGATCACAAGATTTCTCAAGTCACACCAATTACATTATCTTATGAACATCAAAGGACTCTTGTGGTTCATCAATGAGGTTATTTATAGCATTGTACACTATCTCCTCCCCTAAATAATTTGCATGACTAAGGCTCACCATTTTATTCAATGTGGCATCTATTTTTTTATCATAGTCTTGAGAGATTATTCTTCTCCTTTCAAATCAAAAATGTTATCTTTGAGAATCATCGAATGATTATTGTGTTAGGTTGTGGAGCTAAAAGCTTCACTAATGCAGACATTGGAGGAGGTTGCTGAGTGTCATAGTCATCAATGTTGGTCAGGCCAACCAACATCGGTCAGGGGTAGATAAGAAGCTACTGACATCAGTTAGATATCGGCTGATGTTAGTCATCTCTAGGCAGATAGGGACCAACGTCGGTTGCCTATACGTTCCAAAACTATTTATTACATGAATAGTTAGTTATTGAATGGCTAGTTTACATGTAGAAGGCTAATTATAGTCTTGAGTTGCATGTCTAATTATTGTAATTAAGAAAGTATAATTATTGTTTGCATGAGTTCTATTTAAGAGACTCATGGGCTATATTGTAATTAAGGCAAGAAAGAGTTTTCTTCCAATTGTAAGATCAGGTTGATCTACGGGTTGTGTAAGATCAGGTAGAAGATCTACATGGTAAGTAAGATCAGGTTGATTTGTAGGTTGTTGCAAGATTAAGGAGATCTACTTGAAGTACTTTTGAGTGCTTGGTACTAGCAGTATTATTACTGACTGGTTGGAGGTGAATAATAACTCTGTGTTTGAGTTGTTTGTTGTGACTGTAACTAAGAGAGAGAACTCTTGATTGAGAATTATTGGGAGCACTAGAGGTGTGGAAAGCCTCATAGGTGTGAGAAGAGTGTGGCATCTTCTTGATTGTATTTTCTTTCTAGATGAGTTCAATACAAGATTGTATTGTCTCTCAAATTCTGTGTTGTTTCTAGTTTCTAGTTACTTATTACTTCTGGTTAAATTCCGCATTTAGTTGCTTGTATATGGTAATAAATTATTCTTCATAGGTCCTAACAAGCGGTATCAGAGTTAAGGTTGTAAGTACCAAGTTTGTGTTTGATTATAGGTCACTCTCAGGGGTTTTTGATTGAGTGGGAGTATAGCAATGGCAGAAAAACTTTAATGACATGAATTATCAATTATGGAAGATGCAGATAAAGGATTATTTGTATCAGAAAGATCTATACTTACTGTTGGGTGGGGTTGCATGCAAGCCCCAGGATATGAAAGATGAGAAATGGAATGTTCTTGATCGAAAGGCTCTGGGAACTATAAGGTTGAGTCTTGCATCGTTTGTGATTTTCAACTTATCACAGGCTAAGACAATGGTAGAATTGATGGAATCTTTGGTAAATTTATATGAAAAACCCTCAGCTTTGAATAAGGTATTTCTTATAAAGCAATTATTTAATTTGCAAATGTAGGAAGGTGGATCGGTACATAGTCATCTTAGTGATTTCCATGGATTAGTAAATCAGTTAGTTTTAGTCAATATAGTTTTTTATGATGCAATTAAGGCTCTCTTAATCTTATGCTCATTACCTAAAAGTTGGGATAGTTTGGTAATGGCAGTTAGTAATACTGTGTCTGCTTCAAATATCTTAAAAGTGAATGATGTTGTTAGTGTAATCTTGAATGAAGAAATTCACAGGAAAAGCACAAGTGAATCATCAGGGAATGCTTTGAGTGTTGAAAGCAAGGGAAGGCAAAGAGAGAAGATCGAGCAAGGGAAAACAAGGTCAAAGATAGGTAGGAGATCAAGATCCAAGCCTAGTAGGAAAATCTACTGGAATTGTGGAAAGAAATGGCATGAAAAGAAAGATTGTTGGTTGGTTGAAGATTAGCAAGAAGGAAATGAAGAAGTAGGTGTTGTAGGTATCATTGCACAGGATGCTCTTGTATGTTCTTTGGATAAAGTGGAATCTTGGGTTTTAGATTTTGGTGCCTCTTTCCATGCATCCCCAAATAGAGAATTTTTCCTTGAGTATGTCCAGGGAGACTTTGGAGAGATTTATTTAGGGGATGGTAAGCCTTGTCAAATGGTTGGCAAAGGGAAAGTGAAGCTGAAATTACAGATGGGCAACACATGGGTGTTGAAGGAGGTCATGCATATCTCAATCCTGAAGTAGAATTTAATTTCTATAGGAAGTTTGGGTGATGAGGGATGCACAGTAACTCTCACCGTAGACTCTTGGAAGGTTACCAAGGGTGCACTTGTTTTAGCAAGAGGTAAGAAAGTAGGTACTCTTTATCTATCTACTTGTATTACTGATTCTCCTTCTGGTTTATCTACTTCAGCTATAGATTCAAAGATGTGGCTTCATAGGCTTTGTCACATGAATAAGAAGGAGATGCATGTTCTTGAGTCAAAGGGTAAGAGTTCAGATCCGGATAGCATAGATCAAGATTTTTGTAAGCAACAAAAGAAAGTGAGGTTTCTTGAGACTAAAGCTACAAAAAAGGATCGGGTCTATTGCACAAAGAGGAAATCTGATGTTTTTGACAAGAACAGGAAAGCCTTGGTGTTCAAGGAGGAGATGATGGATATAGATCAGTCACAGGGGCTGAATAATTTAGAACAGGGCAGTTTGAACAAGGGAATGATTCAAAGTAAGCTCATGGGTAAGAAGTCATCACTCATAGGTAAACACAGGTATAGACATCAGTCAAGGGGAACTGACGTTGAATAAATAGGTGCCAATGTCGGTCATGTGTAGACCAAAGTCAATGGTGTCAAACAGGTTAGGACTGATGTCAGTCAGAGAACTGACATTGGCAGTTAGGTCAGTTGCAGCTAATTGACATTGATCAGATGTAGACTAAGAAGTGACCAACATCAGTCACTATTAAAATGGATTATGGGTAGACAACAAGCTGTCAAGGAGTCTCAAATGCCCATATGGAGGATTGAAATGGTAAGTAAGCCTCAAATTCATTATTTGCCTTCTTTACACTACTTGTTGCTCATTGATGGTCAAGAACCAGGAAGTTTTAAAGAAGTAGAGTAGGTAGAATCTAGGAAACAGTGGGAGCCTGGCATGGATGAGGAAGTTGATTCCTTGGGAGAGAACCAAATGGGAGGTTTGGTAGAGTTGCCAACTGGGTTAAAGAAGATAGAGAATGGACACATGAGATGGAAGGCCAAGGTATATGGTCTTGAGCAGGCTGCAGGACAATGGAGGTTTGACAGGTGGATGACAAAGTAGGGATTTAGTCAATGTCATGGTAATCATTGTGTTTTCTTTACCAAGTTGGATAATATTAGCTACATTATCCTGTTACTGTATGTAGTGTGTATGCTTATTACAGGGTCACACATGCAGAGAGTTTTTGAGCTAAAGGTAAAGTTAGTTCAGAGGTATGTCATGAAGAATCTGGGAGCAGCAAGATTCTTTGGCATGAGTATTCCTAGAGACAGGGAAGATTATAGGTTGATGTTGTCTCAAGATGATTGTGTGAATAAGGTAGTGGTGAGGTTCAAGATGCAGGATGCAGAACTAGTTAGCACACCTATGGATGGATGGTTAATAGAGTAGTGTCCCCAATCACATGATGAAGTTAAGTACATGTTTACTAGACTTAAGTTTTCCCAAGCAGTGGGAGTTGTCAATGAGTTTGTGGTCAATCTAGGAAAGAAGCACTAGAAAGTGGTTCAGTGGATTCTCAGGTATTTAAGAGGGACTAGTAGTAGGTATACATGTGATGTAGGGTCAAGCACTTCTCTACATGGATATGTAGAATTAGATATGGTACGTTACTTGGCTGACAGGTGTTGCACCACAAGATGTGTGGTGGTTGGTCTTTAAGACTAAACTTGAAGAGGAATACAAGCCAGGAAACAAATTAAATAGTGTAAAGGTACAGGTACAGGTGCAATTGTTTATCTCTGAGTGGGAGATTGTTAGGTTATGGAGCTAAAAGCTTCATTGATGTAGACATTGGAGGAGGTTGCTGAGTGTCACAATCACTGGCATCAGTCAGGCCAATCGATGTCAGTTAGGTGTGGACAGGAAATTGCCAACAACGATCAAATATCGACCGACGTCGGTCATCTCCAGGTAGATAGGGACTGACGTTGATTGCCTGTGCATTCAAGAACTATTTGTTGCATGAATAGTTAGTTGTTGAATGGCTAGTTTACATGTTAAAGGATAATTATAGTTTTGAGTTGTGTGTCTATTTATTATAATTAAGAAAGTCTAATTATTGTTTGCATGAGGTCTATTTAAGAGACTCATGGGTTGTATTGTAATTAAGGCAAGAAAGAGTTTTCTTCCAATTGTAAGATCAGGTTGATCTATAGGTTATGCAAGATCAGGTAGAAGATCTACATGGTAAGTAAGATCAAGTTGATTTGTAGGTTATTGCAAGATTATGGAGATCTACTTGAAGTACTTTTGAGTGCTTGGTACTGGCAGTATTGTTACTGACTAGTTGGAGGTGAACAATAACTCTATGTTTGAGTTGTTTATTGTGACCGTAATTGAGAGAGAAATATTAATTGAGAATTACTGGGAGCACTAGAGGTGTGGGAAGCCTCATAGGTGTGAGAAGAGTGTGGCATCTTCTTGATTGTATTTTCTTTCTAGATGAGTTGAATACAAGATTGTATTGTCTCTCAAATTTTATGTTATTTCTAGTTTCTAGTTACTTATTGCTTCTGGTTAAATTGCACATTTAGTTGCTTGTATATGGTAATCAATTGTGCTTCCTAGGTCCTAATAAGTGGTATCAGAGCTAAGGTTGCAAGGAGCAGGTTTGTGTTTGATTACGGGTCACTCTGAGGGGTTTTTGATTGAGTGGGAGTATAGCAATGACAAAAGAAAGTAAGCTAAGAATGGAGAAATTCAATGGCATGAATTATCAATTATGGAGGATGCAAATAGAGGATTATCTGTATCAGAAAGATATGTACTTACCGTTGGGTGGGATTGCATGCAAGCCCTTGGATATAAAAGATGAGGAATGGAATGTTCTTGATCAGAAGGCTCTGGGAACTATAAGGTTGAGTCTTGCATCATCTGTGATTTCCAAATTATCAAAGGCTAAGAGAATGGTAGAGTTGATGGAATCCTTGGAAAATTTATATGAAAAACCCTTAGCTTCGAATAAGGTATTTCTTATGAAGCAATTATTTAATTTACAAATGTAAGAAGGTGGATCGGTACATAGTCATCTTAGTGATTTCCATGGATTAGTAAATCAGTTAGTTTCAATCAATATAGTTTTTGATGATGAAATTAAGGATCTCTTAATCTTATGCTCATTACCTAAAAGTTGGGATAGTTTGATAATGGTAGTTAGTAATACTATGTCTGCTTCAAATATCTTAAAAGTGGATGATGTTGTTAGTGTAATCTTGAATGAAGAAAATCATAGGAAAAGCATAGGTGAATCATCAGGGAATGCTTTGAGTGTTGAAAGCAGGGGAAGGCAAAGAGAGAAGATCGAGCAAGGGAAATCAAGGTCAAAGATAGGTAGGAGATCTAGATCTAGGCCTGGCAGGAAAATCTGCTAGAATTCTGGAAAGAAAGGGCATGTAAAGAAAGATTGTTGGTTGGTTAAAGATCAGCAAGAAGGAAATGAAGAAGTAGGTGTTGCAGGTATTGTTGCATGTATCATTGCACATGATGTTCTTGTATGTTCCTTGGATAAAGTGGAATCTTGGGTTTTAGATTTTGGTGCCTCTTTCCATGCATCCCCAAATAGAGAATTTTTCCATGAGTATGTCTAGGGAGACTTTGGAGAGATTTATTTAGGGGATGGTAAGCCTTGTCAAATGGTTGGCAAAGGGAAAGTGAAGCTGAAATTATAGACGAGCAACACATGGGTGTTGAAGGAGGTCATGCATATCCTAGTCCTGAAGTAGAATTTGATTTTTGTAGGAAGTTTGGGTGATGAGGGATGCACAGTAACTCTCACAGCAGACTCTTGGAAGGTTACCAAGGGTGCACTTGTTTTAGCAAGAGGTAAGAAAATAGGAACTCTCTATCTATCTACTTGTATTACTAATTCTCCTTCTAGTTTATCTACTTCAGCTATAGATTCAAAGATGTGGCTTCATAAGCTTGATCACATGAATAAGAAAGAGATGCATGTTCTTGAGTCAAAGGGTAAGAGTTCAGATCTGGATAGCATAGATCGAGATTTCTGTAAGCAACAGAAGAAAGTGAGGTTTCTTGAGACTAAAGCTACAAGAAAGGATTAGGTCTATTACACAAAGAGGAAATTTGATGTTTTTGACAAGAACAAGAAAGCCTTAGTGTTCAAAGAGGAGATGACAGACAGAGATCAGTCACAGGGGCTATGTATTTTGAGTAGGGTAGTTTGAATAAGGGAATGATTCAAAGTAAGCTTGTGGGTAAAAAGTCATCACTCACAGGTAAACACAGGTACCAACGTTGGTTAGGGGGAATCGATGTTGAACAAAAAGGTGTTGACATCGGTCATGTGTAGACTAGAGTTGGTGGTGTCAGGCAGGTTAGGACCGACATTGGTCAGGGAACTGATGTTAGCAGTTAGGTTAGTTACAGAGAACTGATGTCAGTCAGATGCAGACTGAGAAGTGACTGACATCGGTCAATGTTAAAATGGATTATGGGTGGACAACAAGCTATTAAGGAGTCTCAAACACCCATATGGAGGATTGAAAGGGTAAGTAAACTTCAAATTCATTATTCACCTATTTTACACTACTTGTTGCTCACTGATGGTCAAGAACCAAGAAGTTTTAAAGAAGCAGAGTAGGTAGAATCTAAGAAATAGTGGGAGCATGGCATGGATGAGGAAGTTGATTCTTTGGGAGAGAACTAAATAGGAGGTTTGGTAGAGTTACCAGCTGGGTTAAAGAAGAGAGAGAATGGAAATTTGAGACAGGAGGCCAGGGTATATGGTCTTGAGCAGGCTACAAGACAATGGAGGTTTGATAGGTGGATGACAAAGCAAGACTTTAGTCAATGTCATGGTAACCATTGTGTTTTATTTACCAAGTTGGATAATATTAGCTACATTATCCTATTACTGTATGTAGTGTGTATGCTTGTTTCAGGGTCACACATGTAGGGAGTTTCTGAGCTAAAGGTAAAGTTAGTTCAGAGGTATGTCATGAAGAATCTAGGAGCAACAATATTCTTTGGCATGAGTATTCCTAGAGATAGGGAAGATCACAGGTTGATGTTGTCTTAGGATGATTATGTTAATAAGGTAGTGGCGAGGTTCAGGATGCAGGATGCAGAATTGGTTAGCACACCTATGGATGGATGGTTAACAGAGTGGTGTCCCCAATCACATGATGAGGTTAAGAACATGTGTACTAGACCTAAGTTTTCCCAAGCAGTGGGAGTTGTTAGTGAGTTTGTGGTCAATCTGAGAAAGAAGCAATGGAAAGCAGTTTAATGGATTCTTAGGTATCTGAGAGGGACTAGTAGTAGGTATACATGTGATGCAGGGTCAAGCACTTCTCTACATGGATATGTAGAATCAGATATGGCAGGTTACTTGTTTGACAAGTGTTGCACCACATGATGTGTGGTGGCTGGTCTTCAAGACTGAACTTGAAGAGGAATACAAGCTAGGAAAAAAATTAGATAGTGTATAGGTACAGATATAGGTGTGTCTATTTATGTCCAAGTGGGAGATTGTTAGGTTGTGGAGCTAAAAGCTTCACTGATGCAGACATTGGAGGAGGTTGTTGAGTGTCACAGTCACTGGCATCGGTCAGGCCAACCAATGTCAGTCAAGGGTGGACAAGAAGCATCTGACATCGGTTAGATATTGGCTGACGTCAGTCATCTCCAAGCAGATAGGGACCGACGTCGGTCACCTGTGCATTCTAGAACTATTTGTTGCATGAACAATTAGTTATTGAATAGCTAGTTTGCATGTTAAAGGCTAATTATAGTCTTGAGTTGCATGTCTAATTATTGTAATTAAGAAATTATAATTATTGTTTACATGAGGTCTATTTAAGAGACTCATGAGCTATATTGTAATTAAGGCAAAAAAAAGTTTTCTTCCAATTGTAAGATTAGGTTGATCTGTAGGTTGTCCAAGATCAGGTAGAAGATCTACATGGTAAGTAAGATCAGGTTGATTTGTAAGTTGTTGCAAGATTAAGGAGATCTATTTGAAGTACTTTTGAGTGCTTGGTACTAGCAATATTGTTACTGACTGGTTAGAGGTGAACAACAACTCTATGTTTGAGTTGTTTGTTGTGACCGTAATTGAGAGAGCAAACTCTGGATTGAGAATTATTGGGAGCACTAGAGGTGTGGGAAGCCTCATAGGTGTGAGAAGAGTGTGGCATCTTCTTGATTGTATTTTCTTTCTAGATGAGTTGAATATAAGATTGTATTGTCTCTCAAATTCTGTGTTATTTTTAGTTTCTAGTTACTTATTGCTTCTGGTTAAATTTCACATTTAGTTGTTTGTATATGGTAATCAATTGTGCTTTCTAGGTCCTAACAAGTGGTATCAGAGCTAAGGTTGCAAGGAGCAGGTTTGTGTTTGATTATGGGTCACTCTCAGGGGTTTTTGATTGAGTGGGAGTATAGCAATGGCAGAAGAAAGTAAGCTAAGAATGGAGAAATTCAATGGCATGAATTATCAATTATGGAGGATGCAGCTAGAGGATTATCTATATCAGAAAGATCTGTACTTACCGTTGGGTGGGGTTGCATGCAAGCCCTTGGATATGAAAGATGAGGAATGGAATGTTCTTGATTGGAAGGCTCTGGGAACTATAAGGTTGAGTCTTGCATCATCTATGATTTCCAACTTATCAAAGGCTAAGACAATGGTAGAGTTGATGGAATCTTTAGAAAATTTATATGAAAAACCCTCAGCTTTGAATAAGGTATTTCTTATGAAGCAATTATTTAATTTGCAAATTCAAGAAGGTGGATCGGTATATAGTCATCTTAGTGATTTACATGGATTAGTAAATTAGTTAGTTTCAGTCAATATAGTTTTTGATGATGAAATTAAGGCTCTCTTAATCGTATGCTCATTACCTAAAAGTTGGGATAGTTTGGTAATGGCAGTTAGTAATACTGTGTCTACTTCAAATATCTTAAAAGTGGATGATGTTGTTAGTGTAATCTTGAATGAAGAAATCTATAGGAAAAGCAGAGGTGAATCATCAGGGAATGCTTTGAGTGTTGAAAGTAGGGGAAGGCAAAGAGAGAAGATCGAGCAAGGAAAATCAAGGTCAAAGATAGGTAGGAGATCTAGATCCAAGCCTGGCAGGAAAATCTACTAGAATTGTGGAAAGAAAGGGCATGTAAAGAAAGATTGTTGGTTCGTTGAAGATCAGCAAGAAGGAAATGAAGAAGCAGGAGTTATAGGTATTGTTGTAGGTATCATTGCACAAGATGTTCTTGTATGTTCCTTGGATAAAGTGGAATCTTGGGTTTTAGATTTTGGTGCCTCTTTCCATGCATCCCCAAATAGAGAATTTTTCCATGAGTATGTCCAGGGAGACTTTGGAGAGATTTATTTAGGGGATAGTAAGCCTTGTCAAATGGTTGGAAAAGGGAAAGTGAAGCTGAAATTGCAGATGGGCAACACATGGGTGTTGAAGGAGGTCATGCATATCCCAGTCTTGAAGCAAAATTTGATTTTTGTAGGAAGTTTGGGTGATGAGGGATGCACAGTAACTCTCACAGTGGACTCTTGGAAGGTTACCAAGGGTGCACTTATTTTAGCAAGAGGTAAGAAAGTAGGTACTCTTTATCTATCTACTTGTATTACTGATTCTCCTTCTGGTTTATCTACTTCAGCTGTAGATTTGAAGATGTGGCTTCGTAGGCTTGGTCACATGAATAAGAAGGAGATGCATGTTCTTGAGTCAAAGGGGAAGAGTTCAGATCTGGATAGCATAGATCGAGATTTTTGTAAGCAACAGAAGAAAGTGAGGTTTCTTGAGACTAAAGCTACAAGAAAGGATCAGGTCTATTGCACAAAGAGGAAATCTAATGTTTTTGACAAGAACAAGAAATCCTTGGTGTTCAAGGAGGAGATGACAGATAGAGATTAGTCACAGGGGCTGAATAATTTTGAGTAGGGCAGTTTGAACAAAGGAATAATTGAAAGTAAACTCGTGGGTAAAAATTCATCACTCATAGGTAAACACAGGTACCAACATTGGTCAAGGGGAACTGACGTCAAACAAATAGGTGCCAACATTTGTCATGTGTAGACCAGAGTCAGTGGTGTCAGTTAGGTTAGGACCAATGTCAGTTAGGGAACTGACATTGATAGTCAGGTCAGTTGTAGGGAACCGACGTCGGTCAGATGTAGACTGAGAAGTGACTGACATCAGTCACTATTAAAATGGATTATGGGCAGACAACAAGTTGTTAAGGAGTCTCAAATGCCCATATGGAGCACTGAAATGGTAAGTAAGCCTCAAATTCATTATTTGCTTTATTTACACTACTTATTACTCATTGATGGTCAAGAATCAGGAAGTTTTAAAGAAGCAGAGTAGGTAGAATCTAGGAAATAGTGGGAGCATGGCATGGATGAGGAAGTTGATTCCTTGGGAAAGAACCAAATGGGAGGTTTGGTAGAGTTGCTAGCTGGGTTAAAGAAGAGAGAGAATGGACACATGAGATGGAAGGCCAGGGTATATGGTCTTGAGCAGGCTGCAGAACAATGGAGGTTTGACAGGTGGATGACAAAGCAAGGCTTTAGTCAATGTCATGGTAACCATTGTGTTTTCTTTACTAGGTTGGATAATATTAGCTACATTATCTTGTTATTGTATGTAGTGTGTATACTTGTTGTAGGGTCACACATGTAGGGAGTTTTTGAGCTAAAGTAAAGTTAGTTCAGAGGTATGTCATGAAGAATCTGGGAGCAGCAAGATTCTTTGGCATGAGTATTCCTAGAGATAGGGAAGATCATAAGTTGATGTTGTCTCAGGATGATTTTGTGAATAAGGTAGTGGCGAGGTTCAGGATGCAGGATGCTGAACTGGTTAGCACACCTATGGATGGATGGTTAACAGAGCAGTGTCCCCAATCACATGATGAGGTTAAGTACATGTGTACTAGACCTAAGTTTTCCCAAGCAATGGGAGTTGTCAGTGAGTTTGTGGTCAATCCAAGAAAGAAGCACTAGAAAGTGGTTTAATGGATTCTCAAGTATCTGAGAGGGACTAGCAGCAGGTATACATGTGATGTAGGGTCAAGCACTTCTCTACATGGATATGTAAAATCAGATATGGTAGGTTACTTGATTGATAGGTGTTGCACCATAGGATGTGTGGCGGTTGGTCTTCAAGACTAAACTTGAAGAGGAATACAAGCTAGGAAATAAATTAGATGGTGTATAGGTGTAGGTGCAGGTGCAACTATTTATCTCTAAGTGGGAGATTGTTAGGTTGTGGAGCTAAAATCTTCACTTATGTAGACATTGGAGGAGGTTGTTGAGTGTCAGTGACTGGCATCGATCAAGCCAACTGATGTCAGTCAAGGGTGGATAGGAAGTTGCTGACATTGGTCAAATATCAGCCAACATCGGTCATCTCTAGGCAGACAAGGACCGACATCAGTCGCCTGTGCATTCCAAAACTATTTGTTGCATGAACAGTTAGTTGTTAAATGGATAGTTTGCATGTTAAAGGCTAATTATAGTCTTGATTTGAGTGTCTAATTATTTTAATTAAGAAAGTCTAACTATTGTTTGCATGAGGTCTATTTAAGAGACTCATGGGCTGTATTGTAATTAAGGCAAGAAAGAGTTTTCTTCCAATTTTAAGATCAGGTTGATCTGCAAGTTGTGTGAGATCAGGTAGAAGATCTACATGGTAAGTAAGATCAATTTGATTTGTAGGTTTTTTCAAGATTAAGGATATCTACTTGAAGTACTTTTGAGTGCTTGGTACTAGCAGTATTGTTACCAACTAGTTGGAGGTGAACAATAACTCTATGTTTGAGTTGTTTGTTGTGACTGTAATTGAGAGAGAGAACTCTTGATTGAGAATTATTGGGAGCACTAGAGGTGTGGGAAGCCTCATAGGTGTGAGAAGAGTGTGGCATCTTCTTCATTGTATTTTATTTCTAGATGAGTTGAATACAAGATTGTATTGTCTCTCAAATTCTGTGTTGTTTCTAGTTTCTAGTTACTTATTGCTTCTGGTTAAATTCTGCATTTAGTTGCTTGTATATGGTAATCAATTGTGCTTCCTAGGTCCTAACATATTAATTTCTAGTTAATAATCCTTAGGCCTTTTGTGATCATTTAAAGCAATGATCTTCTCTACAATCAAAGTGTCTATGCTTATATTATTTATCTCATCCACCTTCTGCTAAGCTTCTTCCCACTTTTTGGTGTTTACCTCATAGGAAAACATTTGGGCATCAGACTCCCTTTTATTATCCACAATGTTATTCAAGCATTTAAATATTGAGTGGATTATTTCTTCTACCTTGGTGCCCAAGTATTCTTTCTAGTATTTAGTTGCTCATCCTCTATTCTTTAAATCATCAATCTGGCTAGAGTTGAGTGATGCAAAGGAGAGATGGAACAGACCTAGAGCTATGTTGGTAGTTAGAGTTACTACCTTAGGATCACTCAATAAATTTTAAAAGTATTGGATAATAGCTTAGTTTTTTTCTTTCAACTCCTCCATGGTGGCCTTGTATTTATCCATTCTATGGGCCACCATACTATCCAAAACTTGTGAGCTTATTTTATCTCATTCCTTAATGACTCCCCTAGATTGTAGCTATAGACAATATAACTTTCAAAAAGAGCATCCTTATTTAATGCATTGAGTGGAGGGATGGTTATCTCTACATTCCTTTCTCCTATGGTGGTGAAGGTGGTCTTATAATGTATGTTGGACCTTTTAGGGGGCTTGGCCTTGTGTGCTTAAGTGATCTTCATTACGTCAATCTCCCTGACTTTACTCATAATGCCCTTTTTATTCTTGACCTATTATTTGACCCAAAGAAGGGGTCTAGTCTGGAATCCCATTAAAGTGGTGGACATTGATGATGGCCTTGAGATAGTGAAGGGTGGTGTCATTGGAGTGCTCAATGTAGGGAGTGTCATAGGAGTGGGTTGTGGACACAACAAAAAATGTTCAATCTCTTCATCACTCTCCTACTCCTTGCCACCTTTGTCCACTCCATACTCCTTTTATAGGCTTGGCTCTATCTATTCTAAAACCTCAAACTTTGATCTGAGTTGATGAGACTCCTTGAGCAACTTTTCAATCAAACTCCCATATCTTATTAATTATATGGAAGGATATATAGTTGCTTCACCTTATTTATTTACTTGGGCCTCAATTATGGACAAGGCTATGGTGATATCCTTGCTACCTTTAGGAAACTCTTCACCAGTCATGGGCTCAAGACCTTTATTATGGGTTGGGTCATGGACCCTGATGTAAGGGAAAAGACTCTATGGTACTTCAATTAAATAAACACTTCTTAAAACACCCTCCTTAGCATCTTTATTGGAATGATCCAATTACTTATTTTTTTATATATGGGTGGGGGTACCCAATTTAAGGTTTTTTCCCCCACCTTCTTCCACACTTGCCTTCTCCTCTAGTGTTAAACTTGACACATTTAGAGGGGAAAAGACATCTTGTGGTACCTCTGAAGCTACCTATAATCCTTCTTTATCAACCACCACCTCATAATTGGTAGCACATTGAATGTTTTACTTCTACTCTACTTTAGCTTTATCATTAGATTTATTCAAATCTTTAGCTCTACCCTGATCACTTTTGCCTGGTGGTTAGGTGATGAAATTCTCAATACATGTCTCTATATCTAATGATATGGTTTATTTTTTTGAGGGGCTTGAGCTTGTGTGACCACCTCAATTCCAACATATACTACATCATCAAAATACAAAGGATAATTTGAGGTTAGAATGTCTTCTTCATTACCTTTGCTCTCTACTCCTGAGGGACCCTCTTCTATAGATAAAACCATTATTGGGGCCTTCACTAGGGTCTAAATCTTTCCCTTTGAGCTCTTTGCCTAGTTTTGACCAATGAAGGAGTGAATGCATGTTACTTATTCATCACCTCAATGATTGGCATACCCTTATTTGAATCTTCATCATCATTTACATCCCTCAACTTTTGGGCATACAAGGACTACTCTTCTTTTCTCTTCATAAGGAGTTCCTTGAAAGGTAGTTCCTTGAACACAACCTCCTTCTTCTTCATAGGAAATCCACTTAGAGGTTGTATATCCCTTTTAATTATCTTTTGTTTAGGCTAATATCCCTCTTCCTTCCCTCTTCTCTTCCTTTAATATATCTTTGGGGGAGCGATTTTTGCAGCTTGTTGCATTGGTGGAGTAGGTAGAACTAAATCTAAATTGGTTATGGGGATGGTTGTTAGAATGGTTGTCATTATTGGGGCTCCCTCTATCAAAATGGATATGGGGGTAGCATTGGCCAATGTAACCTCCCTAGTAATTATTTTATCCTAATTTTTTTCTAGGTTTGTTATCTTCAAGAAACACAATCCAACATTAGACTATGTTGTTATTATTAACTCCAAATTAGCTAGCTTGGTGAAATCAACATCACCAAGGTTTCACTTCCCTTTACCTTTCACTATTAGAGGTGGAGCTTCAGGATCATTATTTTATTTTGAGAGAAAACCTCATAGCTCCTAAACCATTTTGAGCTCTTGGAGGGTAGGGGTATCATACACACCAAGATCAACCCCATGTTCTTTCAACCACATGAAGGTTCTTCTCATAATAAGAAACATTCTCTAAGGGATGAATCATTTTCCTAAACATTGAAGTCTACCTATGAGATGGCTTAGGATTCAATATTGGTTGTATTATATACTAAAGATAGTGTCATCTTGTCATCCACCATGTCCTTGGGGATGGGAATGATATTGTAGGCAATAACCTCCTACATCATTAGCCTCATATAATCTAAATTCCTAACATCCTCCTTGGTGGTGAAATTAGACTAGATATCTTCATAATGTGATTGATGTATGATCACATTGGTTTCCATGTTTACCAACCATCTAATGTCATAGTTGGGCCTGGGCAGTATATTATCAATTACATACTAGCCCATCTCCTATTCTAATCCCTACACCTTGGCAAAAGGACATGAATAATATCCAATTTCAACTAGAAACTTAAAGGGATTATTTATCTTTTTGGCTGATATCATCTCATGTATAATCACCATTTATCAGCTTAGCTCCATTACTATCAACTTATCATCTAGGTAGCTTGGCAATTTGTGTGTACACCCTGATTAACCACTTATCTTGATGCAGGAGAATGTCTTGAATTGAATGTAAGAGGCACCATAATTCTTAATTATTTCCTTGGCCACCTTGTAAATTCTATTGAAGATTATAAAAGGAAATAAAACACTCATCATAGTGTTGAAGAAGCAATTATACACCCTACAAAAATTCTTCTTAAAATCATCCATAGTAATTTTTAGGTATATCTCATAAATTCTCATTCCATTGGGGTTCCTGGTAAGCCCCCAAAATGTATTATTGTGCACCAAGTTTTACATTAAATATGATTAAATGTAAAATGTACCTTTTAATGCCTCTTTTGAAAGAATTGTAGTTTGGAGTTGCATCATTTGCCTATGTAGATTGTCACTAAGGGTGGTGGCCCAATCCAGCTTCTACTTTTCTAACATGCAGATTAGGATCAAGAACATCCATGGCTCAAATTTTTCCATAGTTTGCATCCCATAAATATTGGAAGCCATGGAGATGATTTAATGGGGAAATTTATTAAATTCCACTAGCTTCAAACTTTTGGACATCCTAGAGACCTTTTGTCTTCTCGTGGCTAGCCAGTAGGAGTTGATAATGTCCCAAATTGCCTTAGCATTCTTATTTGCATACTCTAGGGAGAGTGTAATGATTTTGATTTGAGGAGGGATCCCAAGAATGGTGATAGGGTTTATGGGGGTGAAAGAACAAACAACTAATTGGATATCATTGATGACAGTCTTGGTGTATGGTTGATAAACCCTAGCACATACAATAACTAGTTCTAGGTATGGGGCAGCCAAGGGGAATGTTGTTTCAAGGTAAATGTAACTCATGCCCATATTATCAACTACTGGAAGGGGGTTTGGATATTTTAAAACATTTAACAAGGTAAAAATTCTAATCCCTGGACATCTGTGTCTATGATCGCATCTAAGATCGAGACAATATTGCTATTTGTTGAGGTTGAAGATGATACCATTTTTCCCTATCTCACTAGTGCACTAATTTAAATTTAAACAAACCTTTCTTTCAAGAAACCCTTAAAATACCTCTCAACTCCTCTTAAATAACACATCATAAGGAGCTAATAAGACACTTACTATTAATCTAGAGGGTTACACATAATGGAATCTAAAAATCTATGAAGAATTCATCATAATCACTTTCTCATGTTACACATAGATAGGGTACATAAATATCTTGAAGAAACAAATGAAAGCTATGAATTTAAAGGGTAAATGAAAATGAAGGTAAATGCCTTAGTTATAATCCTTTATATTTTTAAATTAGGGTTGCCATTAATGCTTTGAAGCATAATGACTATTTTCCAACTACCCTCATTAATCACTTGAGATTATTTCAAAAAAAAGAGAGGGAAGATGAAAATGTTTATTTTATTCTATAAAATCCTCCTCACAACATGTGGACCTATACAAGTGTTAAATACATCATGGTACCTTTTTGAACCTTTACGAAATTTTGCACTTTTTCACTCATTATTTTCCTTTGGTGTATTAGTGCAATATGCCTCAAGCTCCTCATGAGATGTAGGAATTCCACATGTCATTATTCAACTTTATAATATATTAATTCAATCCCTGGAGACATTATGTACCTTTCCCACTAAAATTTAAGTGGGGTAATCTTCAAAAATAGCCCAAAACTTCTAAAGCCCCTTGAACCTATCATGAGTGAAACTTAGATGTATGCTCAGACTCTCAATAAATTTTCACCTTTATACTATCTTTATTCATATGAAGAAGGGTGCAATATTCTCCTAAACCCCAAAAATATTCATAGAATTCCCCTAAGATAGACACATGTCCTTCATTCTATTCATCAAGAAATTCTTTACCAAAGTCACCAAAATACATTAGGTGCAACTTAGCAATTTCATCTAGGGCCCCAAAATTTCTTCTTCAAACACAAGGTAACAAATCCATGCACATAAAGAGGCTTGGTTATACTTCTATCTTCTCATTATGAATTATCCCACCATGAAACCTTTGGTCGAACCATGATATTCCTTTGGAACTACTAAAAATGTCCTTCATCTTCAAAAAGTTCCCTTAGAACCTCTTGTATACATCCTTCTAGAATTTTGTAAGGGAAAAGTGCCTAAAGGAAAAAATCATTTAAGCATTTTGCAGAGGCAAAATGACCCTTTAAAAGTCATAATTCTTGAAGGAAAAGTTCCTTCAAAGCTTTTACAAGGGTAAGATGATCCTAAAAATCTTTTGGGAATTTTGTGCAGGCAAATCATCTAAAGGGAAAGTGCCCTTAAAAAATTTTACCACAAATAAAATGTCAAAGATAAATGATCTAAAAAAATTTAAGACCAAAAGACAAAGGTATGGGATTCTTTTGAAACTTCTAGAGAAGATAAAATGTCCAACAAAAATAAGTCTTCAGAGCTTTTTATCCAAGACAAAAAACTCAAAGATCTATTTCCATCAAGCATTGTGTTCATGCCAAAAGGACAAAAAAGTTGAATGAATAGAATGTTTCACTTGGCAAAATCAATACAAAAGACTTGGCAAATTATAAACATGAACTTTGACCTTTTAAAGGAATATATAGAGACAGGATTGGGGCTAGTGACTAAAACATTGACATTCACCCAGTTTGGACTCAAGAATTTTACTAACAAGGGCTCAATTTCTATATTAAAATTTTAGGCACTAACATAAGCTTTTACTCAAGGATGGGTACCTCCAATAGGTACATGGAGAACACCAAACTGGGTGCCTATCCATTAGGCTATGGAGTCAAAAGATTTGCCACAGAGGTAAGGAAAAACATACCATGGGTGATCAGAGTTATAATAAGGCATTCAAAGACATAAAATATACAAACACAAACCATAATATGACCACAAAAACAAAAGTTACTATACATCATGTACATATTTACAAAAGCAAACATGGATTTAATCCAAAAAATGCTTGAGGTGTCTTCCATTAACTAGTAATTCTAGGATTTCTCCATCTTTGAGATAAAATGTATGGTTCCCTATCTGATAATCAAAGGTGTAGGGACCCATCCATAGGGAATAAAATTTACCATGTTTTCCCTTGTCTTCATGTCTGTTGTCCAAGAGTAGGACTAGATCACTAATTTGAAAATCTCTCGGGGTGACTTTCTTGTCAAATATCTTTTTGAGCCTTTCCTTGAAATTTAAATGATTTTCATGAGCTTGTCTATGAGATTCATCAAGCTCTATGATCTGGTTGATCCTTTCTTCATAGTGGTTTATTTCTTCCTCATCCTCAATTATTTACTGCATGAATTGGTAAGTAGGTAACTATAGATTCAGGGGTATAATAGCTTGAGCTCCATAAACAAGATCAAAGGGGATTTTTCTAGTAGACCTATTTAGAGTCAACTTATCATCCCACATATCAAATTTCAACTAATCACCCCATTTCATTTTGTTGGCATCCATAGTCCTAATGATTTTTAATAAATTATTATTATTGGACTCAACCTACCCATTTCCTTTTAGATTGTGATTAGAAGTGTATGTTAAATCAATCTCATATCTTCACATAATACAACTAAATATTTGGCTCTAAACCATATGGAATTGTCTTATACAATTTTAACTAGCACTCTAAATTGACAAATCACATTATTCAAAAGGAAATCAATGACTACCTAATGGGTTTATTTAATGGTGGGGATTTCTTCAAACCAATTTGTGAAGTAATCAATAACCACTAGGATCCACTTGTGTCTAAAAATTGAATCATCTGATATTTCACCCATGAATTCCATTTCCCATTGCTTGAAATATCCCTTAATATAAATCAACTATAAGGGAAGTGATCTAGATGCTTTCATTCTCCCAAAGAATCATTGACACTTTTCACATCTTCTTACCATGGCAACATCCTTGAATAGTGTGGGCCACCAATACCCAACCCTAAAAATATTGTGTGTAGTGACTTTAGGAGCAAAGTGACCACCACATACACCACTATAGAACTTTGTAACTAGTGAAGAAATCTCACTTTACACTAAGCATCTCAAGAGGACACCATCTGGGTTCGTCCAAGCTAGATCATCTTGTAATAGAAGATACTTTTGGGGCATTAAATTCAATTTCCTCCTTTGATTATTGTCTAAATGGGAAGGATAATTTAGAGTCTTCAAATAATAGACTATATCTTTGTACCATGGAGATTGGTTGTACTTGGGCTCAGGGCTATTAACCACCCATTCTACATTATTCACTTCTACAACCTATAAGTTGGTTTTAGTCATCATCTTGGTGAGAATCATGCCTCTGACCAACTTAGTAGTTTTTATCTCTAGGTCTTATTATTGAACTTTGTTGACCCATCAACATCCTTGGTTAGTAGTCTCATTCTGAGTTAATATGTACTTCACCATAGTGTGAGGAACATAGGCTACAATCTTTAAACTCAAAATGTAGGATCTTAATTGTTTGATAGCCTTTAATATAGCAAAGGATTGCTTCTCCATTATGGTATATTTTATTTCAAATCCCTATAATGCCTTACTAAAAAAGAAAATTGGTTTCTCATGACCTTCATCATTCTTTTGTAGCAACATTATGGCAATAGTATGTTCGGAGGCAAATGAAAAGATCTAGAAATATTTTCTATAATCAAGATTAGTAAGCACCAAGGTAGTTTTCAAATCTACCTTGATATCCTAAAATGATTTAGTAGACTTCTTCTCCCACTTTATAGTTTGATCTTTCTTCAACATTGAAGTGATGGGCAGAGTGATCTTTATAAAATTGGAAATAAACCTTCTTACAAAATTTATATGGCCAAAGAAAGATTGGATATCTTTCTTAGTCTATGGGATGGGTACTTTATAAATAGATTTTACCCTTTCAAGATATATCATCACACCTTATTGAGACATAATGTGTCCCAGTAGCTTTGCCTTTTATACTCCAAAGTGGCACTTTCTAAGATTGAGAGAGATTCCAAACTCCCTACATTTAATAAGCATTTGTTCCAAATGCACCAAGTGGTCATCTCTTTTCTTGGAGTACACTATAATTTCATCCTAATAAAAAATAATAAATTGGTTGATTAAATTAGCAAAAGCTACATCCATTGCTCTTTGTAAAGTGGCACTTGCATTCATTAATCTAAAAGGCATTCAAATATATGCATAGGTACCACATGGGGTAGTGAAATTAGTCTTAGACCTTTTGGAATAATACACTACCACTTGGTTGTAACCAAAAAAACCATCTAGAGGTGATAACAACTTAGAACTAGTAACATCTTAGAGCATTTTTTCCATGTTAGGCAATGGATAATTATCCTTCAATGAAGCTATGTTCTTAAAATCTACATAGATCCAGATGTCTCTATTCCTCTTTCTGATAGGGACTAAATTTTCTACCCATGATGACTACCTAATGGGTTGAATAATCCTACCATCCTTTAACTTCCTTAATTCTTCCTACATCTTGGTGGCCAAGATGGGATTAACATGCCACAATTTTTGGCAGAATGGTTTTGTATCAAGGTGGAGGGGGATAACATGCTAGAATAATTCTTCCTTATAATCCTTCATCTCTAAATATGAACATGCCAAATAGTCTTGGTATTTTATCAATAGTTTTATGAATGCTTCTTTTTCCTTATTGCTTAGGTGAGTATCGAGCCAAATCTTCCTTGGATTTTCCTCTATACCAATGTTAATCTCAATCACATTATTTGATATATAAATATTTCTAGATTTGAATCTATCAGCTCCATCAAAGGATGCTTCCAAATTAACCAATCCTCTAGGGATAATATTAGTCTTTAATTAGATAATTTATTTTCCATATAAGGTTTCCTTTCCATCATAGACCTATACCATAGAGTCCAAATCTATAACAGCTTCTCCAAACTCATCTGCACATCATATAAACCTTCTTATTTGATCATCATTATCAAAGACTTGCCAATGATCAATGTTATTTGGGATAAAAGGCCTTATCAGTACCTCAACCTCATACTCACAAGAGGGATTTCTATGTTCAACTTTAAACTTTTCAGCCCTCTTTGCAAGTATATCTACCACATGATTAAGATCTTAGGAATGATATTTAATTTTGAAAGCATCGAACCATTCTAAGTAGTCCTATACAACATTTTGATAATGCTTCAATTTTTTTTATTTCATGGTTTAAATATCTTGAACCTATTTCACCACTAAATCTGAATCACCCTTAAGTAGTAACTTTTTGAATCCATATTCACGGGTGATCTAGAGGCCAATCAGGAGTGCTTTATATTTTGCAATATTGTTTGTACACTCAAAGGATAATTGGAAGGAGTATCTATAATCTTAGCCATTAGTGGAAAAGAAAACAACCCTAGCTCCATTTCTAATGTTTGAACATACTCCATCAAATTACATGGTCCAAATGGAGTCTTCATCAAGAATACCATATTCAAGAGGCATTTCCATGTACTCAACACTCCCTAAAAAATTCCTAATATTTGTATCCATGTACAACACTTCATTCAAATGGTATTTGGGATCTTCCAAGACATGAAGCATTTAAGGCTCCCAACTTAGGCAATGCATCTTTCCATCTAGAGGTATATTGGCATAAGATAAATCACTTGAACACTACCCCCAATACTAAAAACCCATTTTTTGGAAAACAACATACCACACTTTGGTGGATAGTCTAAAATAATAATTTTCATACTTAAGAAATTACTAGGGTATTGTATGAGATACACCACCAGTCCCTTAACATGCCAATAATAGGTACTTATCGAAAATCCATGGTGAGGCATCATCCATATGTTGTAGTTATCCTTATACAAAGTTCATTTAGCATAGCTAGTGGCATAAAGTTACAAGATACACTGGAGTCAAACATGTACTTATGGACAATTAATTCATTAATCAACAAGTTGGTAAAGAATGGGTCAACATCCATCTGAATCTCTACCAACATTGTTCCCAAATACACCTCTATATAATGTTTGAGGGACTCTAAGGTGTTTTCATTTCCCACAGGGAAAGTAAGAAAAGGCTCAGCTTCAATAATCTCATTAGCAATGACTTTCTTGGTGAATCCCAAATACTCAAAAGATCTTCTCTTACGCTTTAGAATTTTTAGCTATTCCACAAAAGTCACTGTGACCTTTAATTGACTCAATACATGGGCCATGTCAAAAATATTATATTTGGGTAGAGTGTTAACAAGTAAATTAGTGACACTTTCATTTGGGATATACGCCTTGAGAGTTAGGTGGAGTAGAATAGGAGAACCCACATGCTTGACTTCACTTTTCAAGGGAGGCTTCTTAGGTTCATCCTTCTTGGGAATGCTAGATAGAAGGGGAGTTCTATTCTTGGCTTGGGTACCTTTTGGCTTGATATTTTAAGGTGTAAAACTAGGCTTGGTAGAATTTTGGACCTCCTTATTCCCTTTGGTCTCCTTTTCTTTAGTCTCTACTTTAGGGGAAGTAGAGTCTTTATCTTTTGGAGGAGTATTTTGATATTTAATTCTTAAATTTTACTCCTTATCTTTATAAATTACTACATGGATCATCAATTTTTGGTCCTTAATCGATAGAGGTGAATCTTCATACTTCTCTTGAATCATTTTTATTTCGTAAATGAAATCTAGGGTTGGGACCCTCACCTTTTCACATGCTCTCTAGAATGCTTGAGTAGTAATAGTGATCATAAGTTTCATAGATGGAGAGGCAACCATCTCATCTAGTTTGGAAAATTAGAAAGTGAAACATTCATATGTTGGAGTGTCTTCATAATCAAGAACACTTAGAGAACTCATATCTTCTTCTTGGAAAGTGTAACTTTCCATTTCTTGGATTTCAACAATGTAGATATCATCTTCATCAGATGCAGATGTAAAGCCTTTTACATCTCAACCATCATCATCAATTGTGTTACATGGGGGATGATGGAGGAATCACTTATCATACCAATCGATATCAAAATCAACTAAATTAACCTTTGTAGCTAGAGGATATGGTACTTCCCTTCCACTTCCCTGAATATGGTTTCTTTCATGTTTGTCATCCTTTACCAACCCCTTTCCCTTATCATTATTTATAGATTAGAAAGTTATATTGCCTTGACCCTAATCTCAAGGATGATTCCTTTCTTCCCTCTTGTGATCCCTCTTATCATCATGATTAGAACCCTGGGATAGCCCCTTTTTTGATCTATCCAACTTGTAGGATATCTCTTTCATAGTGGTGTCTAAAGTATTCAAAGTTTACTTAAGGTCTACACTCTTGTGGGAGGCTTGAGGCTTCTCAATATTTACCAGTTTGACATCAACCCTCTTATTTAGAGGTTTACCCACATCTTTGATGTTATTTTCTATTTAGATAGCAAAATTGAAATCCATCCTTAGATTTTTAGAAACCTTATCTTTGAGATAATAGGATGCTTTCTTATCAAATGCATCACAATATTTTTTCAAAGAAGTAGCACCACTAGGTTTGATGTCCTTTGGTAGCCTTCTCAACACTTTATTGAATCTATAATTAAAATCCTTGACACACTCATTAGGATTTTTCTTGAGATTCTCAAATTATGCAAGCAAGAATCTAGGATCAATGTTATCACCAAATTTCATCTTAAATACCTCAATCATGGCTTTTCATGTGTCTATGGATCCATCAAGGAGGGATTTGAACCACTCCCAAATCTCATCTTTAAGTGTGTTCACAAATAACTTTATGCACACGTCTTCCAAATCTATTTCATAATCTTTATTAGCATTTAAGAAGGATTTCAAATGTTGTTCCCCATACATGGCATTGTTCCCTTGAAACTTAGGCAATATATTCCTTACTTTGATGGGAAATTTATTGGGGAAACTAGGCATATCATTGAATTTAATATGTCTAAACCTTGGGATCAAAAATGGTGTACATCTATTATCCAGACCTTGATCTTCTTCTCCATCATTATCATTACCTATATTAAACATCCTCCTTATTAGATCATGGTCTTCCATCTCTAAATCTAAATATAAATATGAACTAGGGGATGACTGAGAATGAGTATTACAAGGAGGACATGAAGTAGGAGAAATAGATTGAAGCCTTAATAGCATATCAAGAGGAGAAATACTTCTTTGTGGAGGAGCTTGACTTTCATAGAGCTCAAATTTATATGAGACTCTTTGGTATCTTTCAACCAAAGGGATGTGAGACAAAAGGGAGTAAATATAATGGGGGACAAATTGGTTAGGTCATACTTGATTACCTAAATTTTTGCCTCTAATATGCTTCCACACTTGTCTCCTTTTATATGGAGCTTTTAACTTAGGTACAAGATCTTTAGATGGATTTTTTCAAAAGGAAGACCTAGTACCCTCCAGACTTGTGGATCTAAAGAAAAATCTTCAAAATAGAAAAGAGTACATATAGTAGGCATTGATATTTAAACCTTAACATAATGAGTCACCACTAGAAGCAAAACTTCTAGACCAAAACAAACAAAACCATACACAAAAATTGATAGAATGCAAACTTTTAGACACTAAAAAAATTCTAAGAATGTTGTAAAAATTTTCACAGCATGGGGGTTAACATTCCCTAGTGGAGTCACCAAGAAAGATTACAAATATGTTAATGAACTAAGTATGAATAACTTTATTTAATAATATCAGAGAATGAAATAAACAAAACACTTATATCTCTCTGCAAGTATTCTTGATAACATGGGTGATAAGAGATCTCCTCAGTAACGATGTTAAAAAAGATGTTGGTTCCTAGTTATACACCTCTATCATTTAACCTTGCACACTTGAAGTGATTGGAAAGAAAAGATGGAAAACCTACTTAGCATGTCCTTGTAGCCAGGGATGGGTTTGATATCATGACTAGATCAAATAAATAAAATGACTATGAGGCACCTATAAAGGGTATGCTCAGTTCCTTATTACTTATGGCTCTACCTGAACTAAGGTGAGAGGACCTAAGGGGTAGCTTCACTTCATGTGAAGGCATTCTATGATTTAATCCTCATGGGGATTATTAGCATAAGGGAATACAAATATGATTAGAACATAACCAAGCTTGCTCAATCCACCCAGCAAGGGTTGTCACTCAGAGTGAGCAAATGTTTTATATCAGATATAAGCTACTAAAGACAAATATAGATATGATTGCAACTTCCATTCTAAATAATCTTCAAAAATAAAGTTTTTAACAAGAGATTGTAATGTCTATCTTTACACACAAAATGTGAACACATACTAACTATATAATATGTATGAGCTTGTAGGTAGATAACACTTCAAATATGCAAAGGACATGTTATATGTAAGGTAAAATAGAGTAGGACAAAAACTATCAATTAATAGAGATTAAAAGTGGAGGTTTAACATATGACCATAAATAAGTTCAAGTAAACTATTATGTTGCCTTTACTAGTAAAAATACCATAGATCCAACATAAATGAAACTGAAATTATGCACAGGTGATATCCTTCAATAACTCCTTCTAGTTGAATCCATGAGCCCAAGACTACCCTTAAAAAGGCTATCAACACCCTATTCAGAAATCTCAAAGCAAAAAGGATTTTATAATCTAGATATACACTCCAAATAACCACCATAAAGATGAATACATCAGATCACCAATTAACTAAGAATGTAAAACATGGCATTGTAGTTCAACAATAGAAAGAGAATGGAAATCACAAGGAAAATTCATTTATCAATTGAATTGGAAATGAGTGCAATGTGTATTGAAAAGTATAACAGATTGACACTATGTAAGTAAATCATGTAATAAGGGAGACATGTATAATGATTTCAAAGTTGAAAATGATTTTACATCAAAAATCACTTTGGCACTAGAAGTAATACATAGTTATAAATATTTACTTAAAATTTTAACCAACTAGTGTAAAGGGACATACCCCCTTTACTTATACAACTAATTTAAGCCTTACATATTATTAAAGATGCTCCAAATGAAAGATTCCTTTGTAAGCCTAGAGTTTGTTAGACCTTGTAACAAACATGATTCCTTGGATTATGCTTATTCTCTTGTGATGATGGTGAGCCTGATCCTCCACTAAGGTAGAATATTTCTTGTTATCCACATGGAGGATGATCTTTAAAGAGATAAAACAAACCTTTGTCTTCTTTCATAAGAAGAAAAACATCCCTTTCCTATGCACATGATTACATAAAAACTACCTTGAAAGGGATGTGCCACTATCAGGAGAAGTATAATAGTTTCCCAATAGGAAATGAGAAAATAAAAAGGGAAAAGAAGAGAAAATTGAAGTGGTTCTAGCTTAGAGCAAACTAAAATATTTGATTCAGGTCCTAGAATTGATCTGAATAATGGAATCCTTTACCAACCTATTATTTTATGTGGTATATTATTCAAGCATGGGTGCAAGACTTCCTTGGTCTAGGCTTATTTGGTATTTGAATTTGACTCTATACTCTTCAAGCCAGGTGGCAATCCCCTAAAGCATGGTTTGCTTCTGTCCAATGAGTTCTTTGAGTTGGTTACAAGATTTCTCAAGTGACACTAATTGTTTTATCTTATGAACATCAAAGGACTCTTATGGTGCATCAATGAGGTTTTTCAGAGTAGTTCACACTATCTCTTCCCCTAAATCATTTATGCCACCAAGGCTCACCATTTTCCTTAAAATGACATCTATTTCTTTTGTCGCAATCTTGAGAGGTTTTTCTTCTCCTTTTAGATTAAATATGTCATCTTTGAGCATCATCAGATGATGATTGATTACCAATTGATACTCCTTGGGCATTTTGTGATCATTTAGAGTAATTATTTTCTCTATAATAAAAGTATCTATGAACATATTATAGATCTCATCCACCTTCCACTAAGCTTCTTCCCACTTTTTGGTTCTACCTCATAGGAAAACATTTGGGCATCACACTCCCTTTTATTATCCACTATGTTATTCAAGCATTTAAATTTCGAGTGGATTATTTATTTTTTCTTGGTGCCCAAGTCTTCTTTATAGTCTTCAACTACTCATCATTTGACCTTTAAATCATCAATCCAACTAGAGTCAAGTGATGAAAATGAGAGATGGAGAGGACCTAAAGCCATGTTGGTAGTTGTAGTTACTACCTTAGGCTCACTTAGTAACTTTTGAAAGTACTAGATCAGAGCCTAGTTTTATCCCTTTAATTCCTCCATAATGGCCTTGTCTTTATCCATTTTATGGGCTACCATACTAGCCAAAACTTGTAAGCTATGTTTCAACTCATTCCTCGATGGCTCCCCCAAACTGTCGCTATACACAGTGTAACTTTCAATGGGAACATCCTTCTCTAATGTATCAAGTGGAGGGATGGATATCTCTACATTATTTTCTCCTACGGTGGTGAAGGTGGTCCTAGAATGTGTTTATCCTTTTTAGGGGGCTTGGCCTTATGTGCCTGAGTGATCTCTATTACATCAATCTCTTTGATTTTTCTCATAATGTCCATTTTCTCCTTGACCTATTATTTGACCTAGATAAGGGGTCTAGTTTGGAATCCCATTGAAGTGGTGGAAATTGATGAAATCCTTGAGATAGTGAAGGGTGGTGTCATTGGAGTGCTTAATGTAAGGAGTGCCATAGGAGTGGGTTGTGGGCTCAACACAAAATGTTTAATCCTTTCATCACTCTCCTACTCTTTACCACCTTTATCTACTCTATACTCCTTTTTTAGGCTTGGCTCTATCTACTCCAAAACCTTAAACTCTAATCTGAGCTGATGAGACTCCTTGAGTAATTTTTAAATCAAACTCCCCTATTATGCTAACTAGCTAGAAGGTTTCATAGCCACATCACCTTATTTATTTGATTGGGCCTCAAGTATAGATAAGCCTATGGTGATATCTTTATTGCCTTCAGGAAACTCTTCACTAGTCATGGCCTTAGGACCTTTATTATGGGTTGGTTCATTGACCTTGATGTGAGGGAGAATACTTTGTGGTACTTCAATTGAATTAACACTTCTTGAAACACCCTCCTCAACATCTTTATTGGAATGATCCAATTCCTTATTTTTTTCTATATGGGTGGGGCTACCCATTGATAGGTTTGCTCCCCAAACTTCTTATGCACTTTCCTTCTCCTCTAGTGCTAAAATTGAAAACTTTGGAGGGGAAGGGACATCTTTTGGTACCTTTGAAGCTACCTATAAGCCTTCCTAATCAAACAACACCTCATAATCAATGGTTCCTTGAATTTTTTTCTCTAGTTTTACTTTAGCTTTATCATCAAATTTATTCAACTCTTTATCTCTACCCTGATCACCTTGGCTTGGTGGTTGGGTGATAACATTATCAATGAATGTCTCTGTATTTGATGATATGGTTTCTTTTTCTTAAGGGACTTGAGTTTGCATGGATACCTCAATTTTAACCTACATTACATCATCAAAAGATAAAGGATAGTTTGAGGTCAGAATGTCTTCCTCATTACCTTTTCTCTCTACTCTTGATGGACCCTCTTCTATAGATAAACCCATCACTGAGGCCTTTGTCTTTCCCTTGGAGTTTTTCACCCAATTTTGACCTATGGAGGAGTGAATGCACATTAATTCTTAATGACCTTGGTGATGGGTCTACTCTCATATAAATCTTCATCATCACTCATATCCCTTAACTTTTGGGCATATGAGGATTGCTTTTATTTTTTCTTCATAGGGAGTTCTTTGGAAGCTGTGTCCTTTAACATAACCTCCTTCCTCTTCATAGCAAATCCAATTAGAGGTTACAGATCCTTTTTATTTCTCTTTTGTTTGGGTTGATCTCCTTCCTCCTCCCCTCTTCTCTTCCTTGAATATATCTTTGGGGGAGGGGTTGATGTTGGTTGTTGTGTTGGTGGAGTAGGTGGAATTATAGCTATATTGGCCATGGGGACTATTGTTGGAATGGTTAGCATTGTTGGGGCTCCCTTTGTCAAAATGGATATGGGGGTAACACTAGCCAATGTAACCTATATAGTAATAATTTTATCCCAATTTTCTACCAATCTTATTATATTTGAAAAGATAATCTAGACTTAGACTGTGTTATTATTATTAGCTCCACATCAACTGACTTGGTGAAATTAACATCACCAAGATTTAACTTCCCCTTACCTTTCACTATTAGAGGTGAAGTTCTAGGATCACCAGTGTATTATGGGATAAATTCTCCTATCTCTTGAACCTATCTGAGCTCTTAGAGGGTAGGGGTGTCATACATACCAAGATTAACCCCATGTTCCTTTAACCACCTAAAGGTTCCTCTCATAATTGGAAATTCTCTTTAGGGGATGGAATCATTTTCTTAAACATTCAGGTCTAATTGTGAGATGTCATGGGCTCCAATATTGGTTGTATTATATATTAAATATAGTGTCATCTTGTCATCTACGATGTCCTTAAGGATGGGAGTGATATTGTAGGTAATAACCTCCTACACTATCAACCTCATATAATATAATTTCTTGATATCCTCATCGGTGGTATAGTTAGACTAGATATCTTAATAATGTGATTGATGTAGGATCACACTAGTTTCCATGTTTACCAACCATCTGATGTTGTAGTTGAGCCTGAGTGGTATCTTATCAATTTCATACTGGCCCATTACCTATTTTAATCCCTTCACCTTTGCAATAGAAAGACATAAATAATATCCAATTTAAAATAGAAACTTAAAGGGATTATTTATATTTTTGGTTGATATCATCTAAGGTAAAATCACCATATATCAACTCAGTTCCATTACTACCAAATTATCATCCAAGTACCTTGGCAATTTGTGTGGACACCCTGAGTAACTACTTATCTTGATATAGGTGAATGTCCTGAATTAAATGTAAGAGGTGTCATACTTCTCAACTATTTCCTTGGCCACCTTGGGCATTATATTAAGTATTCTTATAGGAAACAAAAAACTTATCATAATGTTGAAAAATCAATTTTACACCCTATAAAAATTCTTATTAAAACCATCCATAGTTATTTTTGGGTATATCTCATAAATTCTCATTTTATTGGGGTTTTTGGTGAGCCCATAGAATGTCCTATTATGCACTAAGATATATATTAAATATGAAGACATGTAAAATGTACCTATGAATGCCTCTTTTGAAATAATTATAGATTAAAACTACATCATCTGCCTGTGCAGATTATCACTGAGGATGGTGGCCCAGTCTAGCTTCTTCTACTTTTCCAACACATAGATTAGGATCAAGAATATCCATGGCTCAATTTTTTCCACAGTATTCATCCCATAATCCTATCATCCATGGCAATGATGTACTAGGTTAGTTCATTAAATTTCACTAGCTTTAGACTTTTGGACATCCTAAAGACCTTTTGTCTTCTCTTGGGTAGCCAGCATGAGTTAAAAATGTCTCAAATTGCCATATAATTCTTATCCATGGACTCTTATAATTCCTCCAAGGAGAGTGTAATTATTTTGAGATAGGGAGGAATCCTAATCATGGTGATAAGGGCCATAGGGGTGAAATAATAGACAACTAACTAGATACCATTGATGATAGTCCTGGTATCTAGTTGATAAACCCTAGCACATATGATAACTAGTTTTGGGTATGGGGTAGCTAAGGGGAATATTATCAAAAGGGTGATATAAATCATGCCCAAATTAGAAACTACTATAATGGGTTCTAGCCATTGTAAAACATTTAACAAGTTTTCAAAGTCTAATCCCTGAACATCTATGTCTATGATCCCATCTAAGACTGACATAATGTTTCTGTTTACTAAGGTCAAAGATGTTGCCATTTTTCCCTAGCTCTCTAGTGCACTACTTTAAATCTAAACAAACCCTTCTTTTAAGTAACCCTCAAAATACCTCTCAACTCCTCTTAAAGAACACAACATAAGGAGTTAATAGGACACTTACTATTAATCTAAAGGGTTACACATAATGGAAGTTGAAAATTTGTGAATAATTCATCGTAATCACTTTCTCATGTTGCACATAGATAGGGTACATAAATAGCTCAAAAACACAAACAAAATATCTTAAAATAAAAGGTAAACACAAATTAAGGCAAATGCCTTAGTTATAATCCTTTGTATTTTGAAATTAGGGTTGCCATTAATGCTTTGAAGTTTAATGGTTATTTACCAACTACCCTCATTAATAACTTGAGCTTCTTTCAAAAAAAAAGAGGGAAGTTAAAAATGTTTCTTTAATGTCATATGATCATCCTCACAACACATGGACCTACACAAGTGGAAAATATGTCATGGTACCTTTTTGGGTCTTTAGTTACTTTTATACTTTTTCACTCATTATTTTCCTTTAGTGTAATGGTGTAATATGCCTTGAGATCTTAATGGGATGTAGGAATTCCATGTGTCATTATTCAACTTTAAAATCTAGGCATTTGGGCCGTAGAGACTTTTTTTACCTTGCCGACCAAAAGGTAAGTGGGGCAATCTTCAAAAAGGGCCTAAAACTTCTAAAGCCTCAAGAACTTGCCATGTGTCCAACTTAGATGTATGTTTAGACTCTCAACCACTTTTCACCTTTGCACTATATTTATTCAAATAGGGAAGGGTACAAGATTCTCTTAACCCATAATAATATTCATAAAATTCCCCTGAGATAGACACATGTCCTTCATTTGATTCATCAGGCAATTCCTCAATCTTAGTCACCAAAATAGGTTAGATGCAACTTGGCAATTTCATATAGGGCCCCAAAATTTCTTCTTAGAACATAAGGAAACAAATCCATGCATATAAAGAGGCTTGGTTATACTTTTATCTTCTCACTATGAATCATCTCACTGTGAATCATCTCACCATGAAACCTTTGGTCGAACCATGTTATTCTTTTGAAACTGTTGAAAATGTCCTTTATCTTTATAAAGTGCCCTTAGAACCTTTTATAGACATCCTTCAAGAATTTTGTAAGGGAAAAGTTCCCAAAGTAAATAATCCTTTGGGTATTTTACAAAGGAAAAATGACCCTTCAAAGGTGCCCTTCAAGAATCTTGTGAAGGCAGAATGCCCAAAGGAAAAGTTCCCTCAAAGCATTTACAACGGTAAGATGATCCTACAAATCCTTTAAGATTTTTGTGCAGGTGAATCATCTAAAGGGAAATTGCCCTTCAAATTATTTAACATAGATAAAAAATTTGAGATAAATGATCTAAAAACATCTTAGATCAAAAGACTAGGTATGGGATTCTTTCAGAACTTTTGGAGTGGAAAAAATATCTGACAAAAATAAGTCTTCAAAGATTTTTATCCAAGACAAAAAAACCCAAAGATTTATTTCCATAGGGCATTGTGTTTGTGCCAAAAGGCCTAAAATTTTGAAGGGACATAATGTGTTTACTTGTCAAAAGTAATATAAAAGACTTGGCAAATTATGAACATGAACTTCAACCTTTTGAAGGAATATGTAGAGACAGGACGAGGGTTAGTGACTAAAACATTAACATTCACCCAATTTAGACTTAGGAATTTTACAAACAAGGGCCCAATTACTCCAGTACAATTTTGGGCACTAACAAACCCTATAATTCAACACAAACTATAGTCCTAAGATCAAGGATACATATTTTTCCATGTTATTGGTGCAAAGGAACTAGAGATTATAGACAACTAGGTGTGCTTTCCCAAATGGATTAATGATAATAATTCATGCTTTATAACTTTGTTTAAAATGGGATCTATCAAAATAAATATACCATATACCAATAAAGTTAGGATATTTATAAATTCGGTTTTTATCAAATTTTGTAGACAAAGTATACACACATATGTCACATGATACTAAGTTCACTCTTTCATTGGCTGTGTTTTATTCTATGATCATGTGTTTAATTTTAGGTTCTTTTTCAACATAGATCTGATTGGATACACCTATCCAAGGAAACCATATATGGTAAAATTTTGTATCCATTTATTTGTTTAATGGTTTAGACTAATTTCTACTCAGCAAGATCTCACAAGCCTTTGAGATCTCCACTACTTCAATATAAATAAATGATTAGACCAGGGGTTCAGATTCCAACTTTATATCGACATTAAAGAGCTTACCCACTACCTTAAATTTAAACTTATCCAGCTATACTACTCTTTTGTCTAAATTAATAGGTGTCAATCCTAGTTTTTGAAAAATTCATGTAAGAATGACATTCATAGAGTCACTTGAGTCAACTAGATAGTTATGAGGATTCTTCCCAAACATCCTAACCATAAGGATTAAAGGTAGGACCTCTATTTTATTCTTGTATATAAACACATTAGTGTGCATAGGTTTGGGTTTTTGCTAAATTTGTTTATCTATGAGGTGCTTTAGGAGGATATCTTTTTGCTCAATGATTTGGTAAAGCTCATGCAAAGTGATGTTTTACTTGATCTTCTTCATGTCCTCTACTATGTTTTATCCAATCCTTTTAGTGGTAGGATATGTATCTTCAATTGGATTAGGATTATTTATTTTTAGGGGTGGAAGTTCATTCCTTGCTCTTAGATCAAGAGAAGTGGAACCATTGTTAGGAGGGGTTGGTATGGTAAGGGGTTATTACTGTGTTTATTTCCTAAGAACCTAGTTAATTCTTTGGAATTGTTGAAAAGCCTACACCTCATTAGTGGCATATTCTAGTTCATTGTCTTCATGGTTGGGGAATTCTAATGTCTCTATAACCATGGTAATGGTCAAGGATCTTGGACCATTATAAGTCTTAACCTAATTGGTAGCCTTAGGGTGGTTTGGTACTACCTCATACTGTTCCATATCTTTATGGAAGATATTGAATGTACTATAACATTCAATACAATTGATTTCACCATATTAGATTGTATTATTTACATGACACTAGTTAGGTAGGGCTAATTCCCACATATTAATCTCAAGGATATTATTAGGTGAGGGATTTGGTTAGTAATGGTTATAGGGATGATTGTAACTCTAGTAAGTGAATTTCCTATTATAAATCTCACCACCATTATTTCTAGCCTATATATAAAGGCCTAAAAATTCATTATTGAGATTATGTACCATGCATTATAAAGCATCCAACTCATTCTTGATGGGCTCTTGGGGCACACTTTGGACATTGTCGATAGTAGGGACTAGAATTTGATTATGAGATTGATTCACTAATTTTATATTGATTTGAATAAGTAATCCTAGGGGATGATTAGGAGTAGTGTATCTCAAAGGAAGCTAGTTTATCACTAGTGTAGGTTATGACATGGGTATATTCTGGTTAGTGGTAAATATGGGGTTCAAATCAAGCATACTTCATAATAGATTAGGGATGGTTAGTGACAAAATACCTTTATAATTTAGTTTTTTGTATACTTTGATGGTCTCATCATAAGTTATAAGTAATTCTACAACTAAAGTATCCTTACAGTAAAACATAGTAGTCCAAGGATATAGTGTGTTCTTTTACATGTTAAGGGTTAATTGGGCATCTAGTCTATACAACATAGTTATTCAACTATATATCTTTTGGAACCTAGAACTTAAGTTTATTATGGGCTCATTAGATTCCCTTTTTATGCATTAAAAAATTTTATATGTTATGCCCTTAACCTATAGTGAATCTAGGGATATTTGTGGCCGACGTGTGGCTTATACACCTTCATATTAGCTTGTTGAATTTCTTGATGTTCTTAGTATGGTTGGCCTATGAAATAACCATGGATAAGTAGAGTATTTATAGGAGGTAGTGTTTAGTCATTTATCATCATATTGTGAATTTTTTTCTTATTGTATTGTTGTGGAGGTTTCCTCCTTGAAGTGGCTAAGTCATAATACTCAAGTATTCTACACTTTCACCAATTTTTATTGTGGATCTGCTTATTATATTATTAATTCTTCCATAGATATTTATATTATTGTGAATCATCTAAGTAATTTCCTTACAATATAACACACTTGGATTTATGACTTACCCAAATTGGGTGAGGAACATGTTACTAAATTGGTCCCATCTTGTGATAGAGCCTTTGAGCAAGTTTAGAAACCAATCATGCATCATGTCCATCAAAGTGAATGGTAAAATCCTACAAGAAACATACTCATGTTCCAAATTTATATTTATAATCCTAAGAGTAGTTTTGTATGAGGTTACAGGTTCCTCAATGATATGCCCCACACCTAATGCAAATATTAGGAGGTCTATTTCTAGGTTCCTAGGTAAATCATGGATAACTCTAGGAATGTTGATAGAAGACCCAACCAACCACACCATAGGTGAAGATATAGGTGGAGGCATATCATGTACAAACTAAAATGATTATTTAGTAGGTGTAACCATTGGTATTGGTCTCCCTCTATAAGTTCCAGTTCTCTTATTGAATTAAAATAGGGATATTATTACTAGTTCATGACCAACTCAAGATCTAGTGATCTACACAGTAGGCTCTAAATTGTTTTTAGGTAGGATAGTAACTTAAAGATTAGTTATAAAGTGATAATGGGTTCCCTCTTTCTATTGTTATTTACTATTCTAAGTTTAAGAATAAAACAAGATAGGAAATCATAATGTATGGGTAGAAATATTTAGATTAGTGGCCCTTCTTTTATTGCTAGTTGTTGTTCGATCCAAGATCTTCATTTTATTTCAACCTATGAGGATATATGCACTTATAAATATCAACAAATAATTAGGGGACTTACATCCTCTCATTTTAGGATTGTTTTTGAGACAATCTAAAGCATAAGTTGTAGGTATGGGTCTCCATTAGATAGCCTGCTTGGAATAGATATCTAAGAGATGCATCTCTACACCAAAGGTCCAAAAAAAATTTATCACTAACTTGTAGAAATTATACACTTATAAAAATACTTTTTTTAACATATTTAATTATATATCTCTACTTTGCTTCACTTCGCCATTTCTTAAGAAAGGGAAAGATCATTTGTTCACAAATAAACATCAACAAAGAAAGAGGGTAAGGTAGTAAGAAAATTTAATGATTAAAAAGGTAAAAAAATTCTATTGGAGAGTTTTAACTGCTGTTATAGTGATGTCATGGAGGTTTCCAAGTGAGTGGATGAAGTGCCTTGATAGTATATGTGACAATGACAAAGTGTGCAATATGCTTGTCCTAGTATGCTTGAAGTATGATTGGTTGATCTTTTGTTTTGGCATGGTTAGAGATGTTTAGGGATAAGTATGGTGATTTTAGGATGTGAAATATATCCCTAAGATGTTTTATAATATTTGAGAGTTTGTGTGCATGAGTGTATTTCATATAGTTGATCATTGTTATCATCTAGACATTTTGGGTCTAATGGTAGAAAATCTGAGTTGGTAGTTTGATGACATCACCATTGCCATGTGGGAATGAATCAAGGGGATTTGGTCATATGATTTTGACCACACTAATACCTAGTTATTATGTGCCATATCTCAATTCATGTGATGAATCAAGGTTGAAGATATGAGGATGCAAAGTTGGCTACTCAGATAAAATTCACTATGTTCCCATACTTCACCCAAATTTATAAAAGAGATCAAGGAGAGCCAAGTAAGCATGTTGATGAGGTCATAAGTAACACAAGTGGAGGTCTTAGGACAAAATGATCATATGGGTTTTTTCATTTTTTGTGCCTATTTTTTATGTGTTAATTCTTGGATCATGTGACTAAGCATGATAAAAGATATGTATGTCAAAATTTGGGCTCTCAAGTAGTTTGACTGTGTTTTCCCATAGTCAAATTTTCATGTGGTAAGAAGAGATAAGTAATAATTTTGATGAAATCATATCTCTCATGTGTGAATATTTTAGGATAAGGTTATTATATGGGTTTTTTTCATTTTTGGGCCTAGTTATTATGCATCAAATTTTAGGTCATGCGATGTAGCATGAGATTTTTTTTGCATATTCAAAGTTGGTCTTCATACAAGTTCTAAACATAGTGTTGATGCAGTGGATTACACCCAAGGTAGGACACCTAGCTCCCACCCTTCCACACACAACAATGGAAACTCCCCTCTCGCCTATGGGACCAGTAAAGTGGGAGGGGAGAGTCTCTAGATAAGGGCTAGCTCCCTCTAATGTATCTTTAAGGTCCTAGTTTCTCCTACTATTAAAAAATAAAATGAAAAAGGGGGGGATGAAAAGGGAGAGAGAGATGCTGAAAATAGAACCTAAGCCTAAAAAATGAAAAGGTGAGACACCAAAAAAGTTGACCCAACCAGCCCAAATATACACTTTTCACCAAAAATAAGTGCCCATACACTTCATCTAAAGTGGGAAGCTCTTCTACAATAGTCAGCTAGGGGTCCATGTAAATACAGGGAGGAAGAAACTACTAGAGGCATCCTTAGACACACTTATGGTAGCCTATTCATAGGCACCTACATTCCCCTAGGAACACTTCTGGCAGACCTGCAGAAAGGAGACTTCACAATGCACTAGACATGTTGTAATCGATCTATGCAAAGCATGAAAGACAATGACTTACACAAAAGAATAACATAGACATATACTTTAAAGTGCAAGTCTAGATAGAGGTAAAAATGCTAAGTCCTAATTCAAGGTAAAATCTGGCAGAGCTCTGCCTTACAAGCTTGAGAGATTTTTAGGTAGAGTTTTGCCTTAAGGCTAAGAGAGTCCATCTTTTCAAATGAGAAATTTTACAATATATAGAGAGAGGAAGAGAACTTGGTGCTTTATGAGAAAGACTTTGGCACTCTTTTTTCAAGCTGGCCCATGTGCATTTTGAGCCTTGGGAAGAGGGAGCCATTTGATTATCAGTTCCTTCTTTGACTTTGGCATCCCAAATTAATGAGAAAACATGGTCATGCCTCTTTTCTATGAAAAGACTTCTCCCTTAAAGACATTTGCATGGCTTGTCTTCTTATGAATGCAAACTAGAGAAACAAGCCACGTCACTCATTATTTGTACCATTTGGTGACCATCTGGCAATAACTCGCCTCCTCTTTGCCACTTTGACTACTTTGTCTCTTTCTACACCTTGTCTTCTTCTTGCTTTATCTCTTTCTACTCCTTCAACCCTTGGGGTGATCTTCTGGCAGATCACTGTGTTCCTTGGGCTCTTTTCATGGTTGGCACTCAAGAAATTCAAAAGCAAATGGCTATTTCATCATTTTAAATTTGACATTCATGGACCCGTCACTGTATGAAAACCCAACAGCTAGTTCACCATGCTTAATTTTGATGTCCTCGAGCCCATCACCCTTGGACTTTCCTTTAACCTCCATGCTTTAGCCTTTTTCCCTACGGGTCTTTTCTATGGGCTTTTTTGCTTCAGGCTTTTTCCCATAAACAAAAAGTCCACAAGAATTGCCTTGTGACTTTGCCTTTGGAAAAAATCCTTTCGGGCTTTCAGCTTGTGGTCTCCCCAAATTTCTTTGGAATTTTTGTCTGAAGGAATTCCTTTGGACAAAAAATCTGAAAGAATTCAATGCCTTAAGACTTTTTCACATTTTTGAAATCCTTCAACTGCCTTCGAAGTGTTCCCTACCCTCCGCAAGGGCTTTTAATCTCAAAACTACCCTCTGCAAGGGCACTTGCCCTTTAGCTTTTTAGGATGCTCCTTTGAACTACCCAATTGAACTAAGCCATTGAATCAACCGATTAAACCAAAAATGGTTCAATGGTTAAACATTACATGCCACTCCTTTGTTGAACCAAGCCTTTGAACCTACCACTTAAACCAAGTGTTTGAACCATTCCTTTGAACCAATCCATTAAACTGGTTCAACGGTTCAAACATTTGTTAAAACAAGGCATCGAACCATTTGATTGAACCTGTCGATGAACTTTGCATCGAGCTTTGCATTGAACTTTGATGATGAACTTTAATATTGAACAAAAAAATGTTGAACCAACACATTGAACCAAACTGATGAACTAACTGAGTGAACCGAGTGATTGAACCAAAGCGATGAACCAAGGCATTGAACCAGTTTAATGGTTCAAAAATGCTAACCTTCCTTGTGAATTTATAGACAAGAGTCTAAAGAAGCTTTTCTGCTGAGTAATCCAAGCTCTACAGATTCTGTAGAAATGGACCTGTAGACTCAATAAAAAATCTGTAGAGTTTTTAGAAATTACAAGACTCATGCAAAATCAAAAGTACTGGCTCAAAATAGCATTATAAATAATGGGGGCCAATTTTTGGCCTATCAGGCAAAAAATGGTCAACATATTGGTGACTCCTAAGGGAAGCATGCCTGCTATGCTTAGAGACCAGTTGCCTTGTAGTCCATTGGGCATGGAGTCAAAATGCAGCTTTGAAGAAAGGTTAGCAACAGCCCCAAAGATCCAAGAATCGAACATTAAGCTTTTAACCCTAGACACAAGGGAAAGCACACACAAGACTAAAAACACTACTTGTGCAAACTACACTTAGGGAAAGAAGGAAAAGAAATTGAAAACAATTACTATGTACAACTAACCAGGTGTATTTTCTTCCCTCTTGGATCAGACAGAAAACTTTTTAAGTCTCCTTCTTGGTAAGGAAACTTATGGTGCCAGACAAGTGGCTAAATAGAATGGAGAGTTGGTGACCTACTCCTCTTGCTTGTCACCTTAGTTGGCCTGCCTTTGAGTGGATCAGATTTAAACAAGCTTCCAACATATACGTACTCTATTTGTTCTTGGAAGATTTTTGAATGCCAATCTTTCATGCTGGTGCATTTTACTAAGAAATCAATCACTATTGGCTCACCACCATAAGCCCCTTGATATGCATCATTGACTGGCTTGTTCTCTTCTACCTCATGCTCAGGTTCCATGGTATGACCATCCTCCTTGATGATTTCAAAGAAAGTATCTCCAAATTCACCAACCTCTTGAAGGGATAAATCTGAAAGCCTGCAGCCCCTTTGCATACTTATTTGAGTCTCAATGTTTCCTTCTCCACTCTTAGCCAGCTCATAGCTCCCTTGAAGAATAGTGTAACCTGCCCCAATGACTTCAAAAAAATCATTCAAATAATGGTAAAGAAAGTGTCCATTCCCCTCTGCAACATCTTGCAAAATGAGAAATGGGGCAAAAATCACTTCTTCATCATCAAAGATAGAGGCAAAAGCTTGTGACTAATCTTCTTGTTCATCAAAGGGGGTACCTATGGTGATCTCCTCCATGTCCACACTCATAAAGTCTCGCTAATCAGTCATGAATTGAGCATACCCCTCTTAACTTGATTCCTTCAAGATAGGTTCCTCCTCGAGAAGGGGTGAAGTGGAAGGCTGACAGATGAACTCATGTGGAAGAGGAGGCAGTCTTTGAACTAAAATCGAATGATTCTCCTCTTTCCAATTGGTCAGCACTTCATCTATATTAGGCATGGCCTAATAGCTCTCTTTGAGATGTGTAGGTGGGGTGTGTTCAGACGTGGAATGTGATATTGGGTCTGAACCATCCATCACACACTGGCTGAGGAATCTCTCTCTAGATTCCAACTCTACAATCTGCCTATCCATGTCCTCTTGTAAGAGCCTTTCTTGGAGGCCACAATCATCATCGAGAGTAGGAGTAGCCTCATCTTCTTCAAGGTTTTGTGTAAAACCTTTCTCATCCTCTTCATTTAAACCTTAATATTCCATTATTTGCTTCCAACTCATGATCTTGGGATTGGAATCTTGCTTCTGTGAATAGGCAGCAACTTTATCCTCTTCAAGGTCTTGAGCTAGTTCATGATGTTCCTTCTTCTAGCTTGGATTTTTGAGATCATGTTGAAAGACTTGAGGAGGTTCAGGAAGATTTGGGAGGGTTTGCTCATGTACAAGAAGAGCTGTCTGAAAAGAGGCAGGCTAAAAAGCTAGGCATACAAGATTAAAGGTAGGATCAATTGATGCATCAAATGAGTCAGAATGAGCAAGTGACATCTAATAGAAAGGATTTGGCACATAAGAGGGAGTTTTCTCTAGAATAGGAGGGGCAGACCTTGCACCAAATTTTCTTGATTTTCATCCCTCCACTTTACCAACACTTCATCAATATTAAAATTAGCTTGTGGATTGGTAGAAGGGGTGTCTTTTGGTGTCAGCTCCTCTACAAGGTCTAAAAACTCCATCTCTCTTTCTCCAAGCAGTCTCATCTTAGCCTCTAATTCCCCAATCTACTTAGCCAGATTATCCTCATTTTGTACCTCTTAGGGCTCATAAGAATCAGTATAGGGATGGGGAGTGCATGAAGGTTGCCATGAAATGCAAGAAGCTTCCTGAGGAAGGGTGGGAGGGACTTGAAAAAGACTAACCTCATTTTGTACCTCACACTCTTGGACAATGTCTTTCTCCTCCTTGTTATTCCATGACTCAACCACTTTATTCTAGCTCAAGATATTCAGACTAGGCATCTCTTTTTGGGGTGATGGGTCCATAATGTGAGAGGGTAATAAGGGCTTGGATTCCACTTCCCTTACTACCGAAATAGACTGTTGCATTTGAATATTTGCCAATTCGATCTGTCTATCAAGATTAGCCTGAAGCACAAGATTTATTGTTTTAGAACTCTCCTCAACATGATTAGGGAAAGGACTTTCACAAGTTTGACTTGGCTCATAAGTAGGGGTTGTATATGACTGATATGATACTTGGGGTAGTGAGTATGCAGGTTGATAGACTTGGTAAGGCTGCCTCTCATGAATACTCAGCTTCTCTTCCAAAGATGCAATCAAACCACTCACATCTAGCATCTCACTTGTAAGCCTTTGCCAATTGGCTCTTTTAATAGGAGACCATTCACTCTTAACCTGATATAGTGCATTTCTCATTTGATGGATGACATGATCAGGAATTTCTTGGCCACATCCCCTTCTGGTGTCAAGATCTATTACATACTTTTTGTATCCTAGTAGTGCTCATTTGAAGTTGGAAATAGGTTGATTGGCAAAGAGACTGGGTTGACTGGGAGAAGTAACACATTGAGAAGACTTGGCATAAGGCTGATATAGCTTATGACAGGGTTGAGACTAGTTATATTGAATTTGATAAGGATCACCATAAGGCTAGTAAGGATCATAGCTAGACTGGCCAACAAAAATAGGGTCCATGGCTCTAAATGATGAAATTATACATACCAAAATATTATTTCTTGATGGCACCAAAAATTGCTTAGCTAGTTGATTTAACTTGGAGTCCCCATTGGTGTTGATGGAAAAAGCCTCTAAAGGTTGGTCGGCTAAAGAATACACCAAAAATTCTTCAACTCTCTAGACACAACTTGTCCTAGTTGGTCCCACTGGGCATGCCAAAAATTGTTGACCCAATGGATTGCACCCAGGATAGGATGCCTAGCTCCCCTTCCACACACAACAATGGAAACTCTCCTCTTACCTGTGGGACTGGCGAAGCTAGAGGGGAGAGTCTCTAGATAAGGGTTAGCTCCCTCTAATGTATCTTTTAGGCCCTGGTTTATCCTACTAATAACAAATAAAATGAAAAAGGGGGGATGAAAATGGAGAGAGAGATGCTGAAAACATAACCTAAGCCTAAAAAATGAAAAGGTGATACACCAAAAAAGTTGACCCACCCAGCCCAAATATACACTTTTCACCAAAAAGAAGCACCCATACACTTCATCTGAAGTGGGAAGCTCTTCTACAATAGTTAGTTAGGGGTCCATGGAAATATAAGGAGGAAGAAACTACCAAAGGCATCCTCAAACAAACTTATGGCAGCCTATTCACAGGCACCTACATTCCCCTAGGAACACTTCTGGTAGACCTATAGAAAGGAGACTTCACAATGCACTGGACATGTTGTAATGGATCTGTGAAAATCATGAAAGACAATGACTTAACACAACAGAAGAACATAGACATATAATTTAAAGTGCAAGTCCAGATAGAGGTAAAAATGCTAAGTCCTGATTCAAGGTAAAATCTGGCAGAGCTCTGCCTTACAAGCCTGAGAGATTTTTGGGTAGAGTTTTGCCTTAAGGCTAAGAGAGTCCATCTTCTCAAATGGGAAATTTTAAAATATATAGAGAGAGGAAGAGAACTTGGTGCTTTTTGGGAAAGACTTTGGCACTCTTTTTGCAAGCTAGCCCATGTGTGTTCTAAGCCTTGGGAAGAGGGAGCTATTTGATTGTCAGTTCCTACTTTGACTTTGGCATCCCAACATTAAAGAGAAAACATGGCTGCACCTCTTTTCTATGAATAAACTACTCCCTTTAAGGCATTTGCATGGCTTGTCTACTTATGAATGCAAACTAGAGAAACAAGCCACACCACTTACTATTTACACCATTTGGTGACCATCGGGCAATAACTTGCCTCCTCTTTGCCACTTGGACTGCTTTGTCTCTTTCTGCACCTTGTATTCTTCTTGCTTTATCTCTTTCTACTCCTTTAGCCCTCAAGGTGATCTTCTGATGGGTCGCTATGTTCCTTGGGCTCTTTTCATGGTTGGCGCTTAGGCAATTCAAAAGCAAATGGCTATTTCATCATTTTAAATTTGACATTCACGGACCCGTCACCATTTGAAAACCCAATGGCTAGTTTACCATGCTTAATTTTGATGTCCTCAAGCTCGTCACCCTTGGACTTTCCTTCGACCTCCATGCTTTGGCCTTTTTCCCTATGGGTCTTTTCTGTGGGCTTTTTTGCTTTGGGCTTTTTCTTGTGGACAAAAAGTCTGCAAGAATTGCCTTGTGACTTTTCATTTAGAAAAAATCCTTTTGGGATTTTGGCTCGCAGTCTCCCCAAATTTCTTCAGACTTTTTGTCTGAAGGAATTCCTTCAAACAAAAAGTTTAAAATAATTTAATGACTTAAGACTTTTTCATGTTTTTGAAATCCTTCGGCTACCTTCGAAGTGTTCCCTACCCTCCACAAGGGCTTTTGAACTCAAAACTACCCTCCGCAAGGGCACTCACCCTTTAGCTTTTTGGGACACTCCTTTGAACTGCCTGATTGAACTAATTTGTTAAACTAACTGATTGAACCAAAATGGTTCAATGGTTCAACACTATGCACCACTCCTTTATTGAACCAAGCCTTTGAACCTATCGCTTGAACCAAGTGTTTGAACCATTCCTTTGAACCAACTGTTGAACCAATCTATTGAACCAGTTCAACAGTTCAAACATTTGTTAAAACAAGGCATCAAACCATTTGATTGAACCTACCAATGAACTTTGCATTGAACTTTGTCGATGAACTTTAATATTAAACCAAAAAAATTTGAACCAACGCATTAAACTAATCTGATGAATCGACTAAGTGAACCGAGTGATTGAACCAAAGTGATGAACCAAGGAATTAAACCAGTTTAATGGTTCAAAAATGCTAACCTTCCTTGTGAATTTATAGACAAGAGTTAGAAGAACCTCTACTGCTAAGTCCATAGAAATCCAAGATCTACAGAGTTTGTAGAAATGGACTTGTAGACTCTGTAGAAAATCTGTAGAGTCTGTAGAAATTGCAAGACTCGTGCAAAATCAAAAGTACTAGCTCAAAACAGCATAAAAAAGAAGGGGGGCTAATTTTTGGCCTGTTGGGAAAAAAATGGTCAACACATAGTTGACTCTATGAAAATAGATTTTGAGAAGGAATTTTAATGGTGATATATCTCACATGTGTGAGGGTTCTAGGAGCAAATTGTCATATGGTTATATTCTCTTATGTAAGGAGATCATATGGTCAAAATTATAGATCATGCATCTAATCATAGCAAAAGGTATGACTATGAAAATTTGGCCTTCTACATAGATAAGTATGGTTCCCATATGTAGTCAAATTTTCACAAGTTAAATTTTGAACAACATCGACAGTGCGTATTGCTCCAAGAAGTTAGGAAGTAGAGAGATGAGGACAAGTGCATGATGTTTAATGTTGAGTAGAGAAAAAGACCAAACTTATTTCAAGGATCAATGGTGAGTAGATGATCATATAGATAGAGATAAATAGTGTGTATTAAAGTCAAGAGGTCAAATTGATAGTTGTTTAACATTGTTAAAGATTGAGATATGTATAGAATATCGATAGAGTGCATTAAATCAAAGCTTCTATATGTCATAAGATGAGGTCAACTGTTAGATGTTAAATATTCAAGAATTGGCACCTATGCATTAAATTTCAAATAAGATCAATGGTGTATAATTTATCTAATTAGCAAGGACATGAGATGCACACAAAGTGGTTGAATTTTAACTGTGATCGTTGCCATTTGAATATTTGAATTTAACAAAGGGAAAAACTAGTCTATAATATTTGGACTATAACTTTTGATCCAAAACAAATTTGTTGTTATTTTAAGAAGAAAAGATGAAGAATACTCCATGGTACATCCATAAAACCTAGTTGAAGGCCTGAGTGTTTATACAGTCAAAGTTATTAAGCTCATAAGTTGACTATATAATCAACTATGTTCTATAAGTGACCTGAGAAGGATGTTTGAGCTTGTGTTGATGTTGTTTTGATATCACATGATGACTGAGCTATTTAGGAGTGTTTTAAAATCCATAAGGATGATTTGTATGATTTTTGGATGTGTGATCAATCTATCTTAAGTATGAACAATGCTTAATAATTTAACTATGTTTTCATTCATAATGTTCCTATGCACCAGGTCAATGTTTGAGTCATTTGAGTATATGAAGAGGTGAGAAAAGATGAATGTGATAATTTTAGGATGTAAAATGGGACATAAAGAGTGGGCCCATGTATTTAAAAGTGGTCTTGCATTATTTTTTTGATCAATGAAGTGATAAATGCGTGAATAGGTCTCCATGAGAACTATAAGAGCTACAAGGGCCTTATTAAAAGGTATAGCTACTTATAGGTGACCCATAGTTTCTATGGTTAACTTATGAATATTGTATTGATTTGTGTCTTCATATGATATATTTATTATGGGTTAAGACATGCCTAATGGCCAACCAAGTTGATGATCATGAATGCTATATAAATAGTGAAATTAAAGATGGTGATTTCTAGACTTGTAAGACTTTGATAAGGGAATGTGAATGTTGATCCAAGTGAAGGTAATAAAATTTGAAAGAGAAGGTATAGGTCAATGAGGACTAGTAGAAAGTGAAGAGAATCAGACATGCTTATCTAATTAAGTTGGTGTATGAAGACATACTAGTTAATGGACCTAATGAGCCTAGACAAGGTAGAATAAGCAAGTTGCTCAAGAAGCTATTTGAGAGAGTATATTATTAGCAAAGGTAAGGTGAAGATTATATTATCTTGGTGGTTGATTTAAGAGGTAGATCAAAGTATGGACTATGTGTTTGACCATATGGTCATGTTGTTGTTGTTATGATAGAGTTGTTATAGGTGTGCTAAAGTGAGAGACTTGGGAGAGCTTTGAGAGAGATTTATGTATGTGAATTGGGGAGTGAAGGAGGGGTAGAGTGCCCTATGGATGATTTGATGATAATATTAGTTTAAGGACTATTTATATGACCTATTAATCATAAATCTATTAGTAAAATAGTTCTCTTATTATTTGAGTATGAGAAAAGATGAAGAGTGATAATCAGAGGTCCATCATCAGGTGTCAAAGACATTAGTTCAAAGGTGGATGTGTTCATAGGTGTTGTTGTGGAAACTCAGCATCTAAGGTAGTTACAACCTCCTTACAAGGTGAAAATTTCTAAAATTTTGGTTGTTATTACAGCACAGCTAGATAGGTGTGGCAGTACCTTGTGGGATTGTAGTCTCACTAAATAGGGATTATAGTTCCTTGATCAGTTGTAATTGGTCTAAATTGGTTCTTATTATTATAAGATATTATTCCAATTGTAGGTTTCAATGTTTTTTATTCCCCAAGAGGGTTTCCCATGTATGTCATGTGTTATGTGATTAATCTTTCATTGTCTATCTTGCTCATTGTTATGAATTATGTGTGTGCTTCATGAATTCTTGTGGTAATTGATTGTGTTTATAAATATTAGAATTGAAGTTGGTTTATTTGGGCTCACTAATTCACCCCCCTCTCAATGATTGTACCTCTAACAAATGTTTCTAGGACCACAATTTTCTTAGCTACAATTGCACCACTATATGCCAAGTTCACAATGGCTAGGGATTCAATCACATAGGGAGAGAGTCTCAGGAATAAGGGTAAATTTTTAATTATTAGAATATTTTAATGAATGAATTGAAAATAGGTCTGTAGTTAATTACACTAAGATCCTTACAAACATCAAATAAAGTGAACTGATTTGAATAACCTAACTAAAATAACATAATCACATCCTATTTAATGCATAAACTTTGTATTAAAACACAAATGATAGTCCTATATCACTATTTTTAGTCCATTAAATCAAAAATAAAATGGAAGACTTGCAAGGCAACTAGACACATTTACATAGAAAATTAATTTTGAATTATTTTGATAGTATTTGTTTACAAATAGATTTAACCCTACTAACATACTAAGTAGAAATATATATATATATATAAGGGAGATATGTGTTTTACCTCTAAGAGGTATGCGATCCCACTCTTGGCCATCATGGCTTGAAATGGTAAAATAGAATAATGTTATATGATTCCTTGTTCCAATAAGATGAAATAGAATTCCATTTCCCAATAAAGATCCTTGAGAAGAGGTCTAATGTGGACTATATCCTAATGGTTATAGTAATCTCTACCAATGATTAATAAATGAGGTTGAACCTCTATAATTCAACATGGAGGAGTGTCTTTGTTGGATATATTATGTGAAGGAAGTATAGGGAGCACATACCTTTTTGCCTTTGTGACACTGTGAATGACTGAGGGATTGCCCACATGGCACTTTGCCAATGTCTTTGAATGTGTAGTCCTAAAAAAATATAAATGTCTAGAAATAATTCATTAGGTTCTACCTTCTTGGATTTTACTTATGTAGTAAATTCAAAATGAGTGTCCCAATCAAGCTCTTTCGTATTGTGACACTTGTCCATTTACCATTCAATCACTACCTATGGACCTTATCTTTAGATTATGGATTGAAATTGATCTATACTCTATGTCATACTTAAAATTATGGATATGTACATATATTTCTCCCAAGACCCATCCTCATGTCTTTAATATAATTTGTCTATAGAGAGAAACATGTGGCACAACATCATTTATTTTAGCCTCTTAGTCACTTCGTTAAGCCATATACTCTACCACATGTCTATTTTCCATGTATCTAGACCTTATTTTCTTCATCATTGGCCTTTCAACCATGATTTATCAAAATAAAGATACATGTCCAAATCTTTCTAGTCTACATAGTTTTTGAGCTTTGATGTATATGTCTTTGGGACTTTGGCCATAATTTAGCAAGATGTTGACACATAGAACAATCATGTGTATATGGGGCTCATAAGCTATGTATAATGCTTTTGATATACTTATAGGTTGTGAATTAATGGGATGATACCACATGAAGGACTCTCACTTGATCAAGAACTTAGGGAACCTCAATACTCTAGCCTATTTATGTTAGTCACAGTGAGTAGGATCATGCCACATCGAATGATCTCATTTATTTGGTGATTGGGGACCTTGGGACTTAGGTTATGTCATTATTTTTATCTAAAGGACTAAAATGCCAATACATGGCTCAATATCATTAATATAGGGGCTCACAAGCTTCATATTATCTTTTTCTATGTCTATAGGCTCTAGATGAGTGAGATCCTACCACATGGAACAATCTCACTTATCTAAAGAGTCATCCAATCATAGAATGTGTATCTTTATATATGGTCTCTAAATGAGTGGAATGTTACCATGTGGATAGACCTCACTCTTTTAGATGGTTTTTTATCTTTAGATTATGTGCCTCTAAAATTAAGCTTTGGATGAGCAAGATGTTACCATGTGGATGACCCTTGCTCTTCCATATGATCATTTATCTTTATAGTATGTGCCTTTGTCAATAGGCTTTATATGAGTGAGATGTTTCCATGTGGATGGCCCTCACTCATCCATAGGGTATTAAATATTTGGGACTTGTGTTACTTCTATTTGTCTTGAATGATTAGGATCATGCCATGTGGCATGATCTCACTTATCTAGATATTAGAACTTGTCCATTTCATTGTTTTACCTTAGAGGAATGAGATGGAGACACATGGCATAATATCACTAATTTGGATGCTCATGAGGTCCTTGCCTTAGTTATTTAAGTTGATAAAATCAAGTAAATAGGATGAGGACATATGGCACAATCCCAATTGCTCATATTCTTTGGTGAGAAGGACTTGGAACCTTTTGCCTCATTATTTATGGAGGAACAAGATGAAGACATGCATCTCAACCTTTTGAATATAGGGGCTCACCAAAGGAAAAGACTTAGTTATTTCAAAAATCCTTTGTGGGGAAGCTAAGTGTCTATATGTGGAATGATCTTAGGGCTCAAAGAATTAATTTATTGGATTTTAATTCATTACCACTCTTAAATTTGACTATTGCTTTAGGTTAAAGAGAGATGTGTAGCAATGGTCTATACAAGGAAAATTTTAGAAAAAGAAAAATGACTAAGTATGAAAATCCATTCATACTATAGGGGACTTTTTGAGTTGGACAAAGTAAACTTTGACAAGGTGGGCCTATAGGTTCAAAACACTCCTATGAATAACAAATGACCTTGGGAAAAAACAAGTTAGCTTAGTTAGTCCATAAATCAAAAATTTGAATTTGATGAACATCTTGGTACTAAAATCCAAATAGATGCATAAAATATTATCAATAAATGTGTCTATTTAAACCCTTAGACTCAAGTATTAATAAAATTACTACAATAGTTGTGGGGAACATTCAACCATTTTAGAATCATATTAATATTTCATTCTAAATTAAAAAACTCGAACCTAAGATAATGACTTCCAGCTTAGACTTAGAATAATTTATTTCACATGACATGGACATACAAATTTTAAGCTAAAAGAGGGTCCTCATTTGAAAATATTAAAATGGGTCATGTTGGCCACAACAAGTCCTACCCAAAATAAATCATGCTTGATTCTATGGTAGTTTTTTAAAATATCAAATACCCCCTATTGGAGATGCACGAAGATCCTAAAGGATCTTGTGTTTGGGGATACAATTATTACATAGGTATAATATATATTTATACCATAATGCATTCCTTTTCAACTCATATCTTTTAAAAACATTAGAACCACGTGAAAGATTCTAAATCACATGTGTATCCATGTGATTCTCCCATTTGGATCTTTCCTCTTCTAACCAATCTACTTACCAAATGGTCATTGTGTATAAAAATTCTTCAAATGAATCATCCCTCCTAGATATTGCATCTACTAACACATTATATTTTCCTTTTTTATAGAGTATTTCAAAGTCATATCCCAAAATTTTAGTCACCCATTTTTTATTCTAATTACAATCATTATTCCAAAAAATATATTGGACTATCATGATCAATATTTGCCTTAAAGAGTCTACCCATTGGATAAGGTCTTCATTGATTGATTACATGAAGAATAACCATCATCACTTTCTCATAAATTAGATTGAGCCTATTTTTTTACCTTGATCTGATTATTCTCAAATCCAATAGGTCTTCCTTTTTACATTATTAATACCCCCATGCCATATCATGATGCATCACATTCAACAATAAAAGTTTTGGAAAAATTAGGGATAACCAAAACTAGAGTGGTACACATAGCCTCTTTTATATTATCAAATACCTTGGTAGTTGTTTCATTCCAATGAAAGGATTATTTATTCAACAAGGCTTTGAGTGGAGATGCTATGCTACAATAAAAAAAATTTAAATATGTGATAGTAACCTGTTAGCCCTAAAAATATACAAAGGTTATTGAAGGTATTTACAACTTACCACTCTATCATAGCTTTGATCTTCTTAAGGTCAACTTTGAATCTTTCATATGAAAAAATATGACCCAAGTACTCCACCACTTGGACTTCCAAATCATATTTGGAAGGTTTTTCATAAAGCTAATGTTGTTCCAAAACTAATTAGTACATGTTTCAAATGTTCTTCCCAAGTTTTTTTGTATATTAGGATGTCATAAAAATAAACCAATACAAATTTCCTCAAAAAAGGCCTAAAAATAACATTCATAAAACTCTAAAAGTATATATTTCATTTGTGAGACCAAATGGCATGAAAATAAACTAATCATGGCCTTCATGGGTTTTTAAAGTTATTTTATGGATATCTTCATCTTTGATTTGAATTTGATGATACCCATAATGAATATCTAGTTTGGTAAAATAAAAAATACCATGTAATTCACCTTAAAAAGCATCAATTACTGGAATACTTATTGATCTCTTTGTAATCTAGGAACATCATCTAATTTTCATCCTTATTATGCACCATGACCACTGTAAAGATGTGTTGTAATATTATCGTTGATGTCAAAAGAATTGTAATTAATGTCAATGGAATTGCCAATGGAAAAGTCAATGGATTTATTAATAGAAATGTCAATGGAAATGTCAATAGAAATGTCAATATACACATATTTTAGTGAAGAGGTGCTTCTTGGATAGGATGCCTCTTTTGTAAAGAGCCTTTGAAGGATATATAAGGTGGATAGAAGGCTGAGAATGATAGGGAATTTTATTTCTATAATTCAAGCATAAACATATTTTTGTGGAGAAGAAGAAGAATAAATTGAATTTTCCTTCATTTATGAAGCAACAATAGTAAGGTGGAAGATTTTTTTAGTAGAGATCAGTGCCTCAAAAAGAACATATTGGTTTCTCTTGATAATTTGGTACTTAGCAAAGTGGATTGGTGTCTCCAAGAGGTTGGTGCCTACAAATTATTCAGTAGTGGGGATTGGTATCTCTAATAGGTTGGTTCCTATAAATTGTTTAGAAATGGGGATTGGTGTCTCCAATAGGTTGGTGCCTACAAAATTTTTAATAATAATTTTATTTATGGATAGATTTGGATAGTAGATCTAAGCAATCCTTTTCTCCATGGTTTTCTCTTGAAAGGGTTTCCATGTAAATCTTGTGTTCTTATTATCTTATTAATTTTTAATGTTGTGTGATTGATATTATTATGATTATCAATTTGAAAAAGTAAAAGATTACCTTATAATTATTCACCACCCCTCTCAATATAAGTGTGTACTCAATAATTGGTGTCAAAGTATATTTTTTCATAAATAGTCTAACTACTAGAAGGTAGATCTTAGGAGCACACATGGCTGGTCAAGAAGGATTTTTTTCAAATAGGGATCCATTGTTTGATGGAAAAAACTATTCCTCTTGGAGCATAAGGATGCACACTTCCTTAATGGCTCTTGTATTTTATATTTGGTAATAATTTGTGAGTAGATATGTATCTCCATCATCTCCTCCAACAAATCTGGTAGGAAAGAAGGTGAGTGAAAACAATGCAAAAGCTATTAATGCAATTTTATGTGGTCTATCAGAATCAGAGTTTGTCAAATTAATTCACTATGAATTAGAAAAATATATTTAGGATAAACTAATTATCATCTATGAAGGAGATGACAAACTAAATAAATCTAAGCTTTAAACACATAAAATACAATTCAAAAGTTTGAAAATGAATCATGAAAAAAACATTGCAGCCTATATGCTTTTTTGTGGATGAAATAGTAAATACCATCAAAGGACTTTGTAAAAAAATTGAAATTACAATGATTGTATAAAAGGTTCTAAGGTCACTTCCTTAATATTTGATGAAAAATTTCTATCCATTGATTAAATGAAAGACTTGGATAAACTAACTATGGATGAATTTCATGGGATCCTCATGGAAAATGAAATGAGGACCAAAATGAGAAATAATCTAAGTGAGAGGCATCCATCAAAGCCTCAAATAAAATGAATAATAAAGATCCCAATCCAAGTGATGATTCTAATAATGAATCAAATGAATAAGAATCTTATTTTTTGATGAATTTGAAGAAAGGATCTGACAAGTGCAAAGGTAAGTTACCTTTTAAATGCTTTAATTATGGAAAGGTAGGACATTTTGTGGCCAATTGCCCATATGCATAAAATGAATATAGTTATTAGTAACAAGATCATTATATAAATAAAGGCCAAAAATAATGAAAACTTGAGAAAAATAATAGCTTTCACAAGCACAAGAAAAGCCTCTATTCCAAAGAGGAAAGTAGTTCATCCAAAGATAGTTTCTCTACTAGAGATAGAAAAGAGATCTTATTCATGGTAAAAATAAATAAAAGATGATATCTTGGAAAGTGAAGAAAAATAAAAATAATAAAAGGATTCATAATGGGAAGATAATGCCAAAATATATGGAGAAGTGGATTTGGAAGAAGAACTCATTTTTGCCCTAAGTGAAATCAAGAAACTTAAGAAAAAGAACTTGAAACAAAAATTATAGCTTAAATAGGATAGTGCATCTAAGGAAAAAATGTCACAAAGTCTTGAGGAATCATAAAATATGATCATCAACCTCAAGATTCAAATTTAAGAAGCAAAAAGGATTTAAAAGTAGACGAGAATCCAATTAAACAAAAAAGAAGAAAAATGTGAGAGGCTAGAGTCTAAAATTGTTTCCTTGGGGAAGGAACCAGAGATAAAAAAAACACTAAGATGAACAAAAGCCTAAAATTTTAGATTAGTACTAAGATATTATATTTTATCATAAATGGTCAAATTTCACCATTTATAAATACTATTCTTGGATATAAAAAAAATCAGATGGACAATAAAGAAGATCACAAAGAGCCACCAAAGAAGACAAATGAGGAAAAGACAAAAAGCTATGTAGATGTTCTCAAAAGTCCTATCAATAATAATAAATAGAATAAAGTCCCATATAAACAATAAATACTCAAAAATATAACAAGGACAAATTTATGAAGTCCTTTCCTTGAAGGCAAGCACACATGACTAGGTTTCAAAACTCTTTCTTTGGGTATTGCTTTTTGTGTAATCATTTTGGTCATAAATAAATAGACTATAAGACTCATGCAAGACATTTTGGCTAGAACAAGAATATAATTACTTATGGGTTATCAAATAAGAACTATAATTCATTTACTTCTTTATTATATTATAATTTAATATTTTATAACTGCAACAACTATGGACATACAACACGTTTATATAGAAGTGGTTTTATGAAACTTCCTAGGTAGAATAAGAAAGTGGAAGCCATGAGTAAAAAAAAGAAGAAACTTCAAAAGTATGGAAAAATAAGTAGGATCAAGAAAATAAGGATAGACCTATTCTTGTGTAAACTAAATTTCATACACAAAAGGTATCACTAAGTTCATAAGAAGTAAGAATACAAGGGGAGATAATCATTGCATTATCTTTTGATTCAATGAAAATACAAATTAAAGGATGAAATAGCATAGAATATTAGAGAAAGACAATATATTGTTGGAGAGAATAATGAGAAAGATGATCAGGACAAATTTGATATTCCAAGATAGGAACAAAAAAATAGAGATTTAGATGTCTATTAAAGAACCACTTTTGCAGGATGTGGTTAAAATGCATGATTGATTGTTTGATATAATAACCTTGTGCAATATTTTGAAATTATAAAATCTTAGATAATGATAGGTTTCATGCCTTTACTCTTGTTTTTGAAGTTGTCAAGAATTTTATTGAAGGAGATGGATATTCATTGCCTGTAATATTGGATGATAACATATTATCAAGCCATTTGTTGCATTTATGTTTGGCTCACTAGAAGCTTTCATAGTAACTCTTTAAAAGGTTTTTTTAATATGATTTAAATTATAATATCTAAGTAATAATACTTAAGCATAAAGATAAGCAACTTTCCTTAAGACTCAAGGGAAGTGGAAAAGAGGGGTTACCACTTGAGCAACTAGAGATAATCCAGATGGATATAGATGATGTCAAAAATCCCAGATTTGATCAAATTCAAGGAGACAAAATGAGAAAATAAGAATTACTTATGAAAAATCATAGGGAATATTATAAATACAAACACTCAATTGTGGTGATGTTGAATAATATGGAATGGATGTTTCCCATGATTTATTTGTGGATGGAAGTATAATGAACATCCCTTTGCCATTGATTTCAAAGGGGAAAAATAATGAAAGGGGGAGTAAAGGAGGAGAAATATAATAAGGGGGAATTTCTCTATAGATTTTCCATCAATGAAAAATGGGGAGATTGTTGGAATATTTTCATTGATTTCAAAGTAATTGTAATTGATGTTAACAGAATTGCCAATAGAAATGTCAATGGAAATATCAATGGAATTGTCAACAGAATTGTCAACAAAAATGTCAATTGAATTGTCAAAAAAAATGTCAATGGACACATATTTTGGTGAAGATGTGCCTCTTGGATGGATTCCTCTTTGTGAATAGCCTTTGAAGGCTATATAAGGTAGATATAAGGTTGAGAAAGATAGGGAAATAATTCTTTTTATCATTCAATTATAATAAGATTTTTGTGGAGAAGAAGAGGAAATTGAATTTGCCATCATTCATTAATGAATAAACAATAGTAAGGTGGAAGATTGTTTTAGTAGAGTTTGGTTCCTTAGAAATAAGAGATTGGTATCTTTTTATAAGTTGGTGCTTAGTAGTGGGGATTCGTGTCTCTAATAGGTTAGTGCCTACAAATTTGGTAAGAATAATTTTATTTGTGGTTGGATTTAGATAGTAGATCCAAGTAGTCCTTTTATCTGTGGTTTTCTCCTAAACAAGTTTCCACACTCTTCTTATGTTCTTAATTTTTGATGTTGTGTGATTGATATTATTGTGATTATTAAATTTGAAAAATTTAAATATTACCTTATATTGATTCACCCCCCCAGTATAAGCAGGTGCTCAACATAATATTCACTTTGGCTATGTCATATAATACTTACCTCTAACACTTATTGTATTATATTTTCAATTTCACTCTTCTAGGAATATGGATATTTTTATGGTTTGATATTTAGTGGTGTACTACCTAGAATAAATCTTATGGCATGATCATGTTATATTCTTGGTGGTAGTCCTTTTGGCATGGTTCCAAAAATAGTTGAGTGGTCATCAAGAATCGTCTATAAATTAGAATGTGTACACACATTTTTTGGTTTAACTTATATGTGAAAAATCATGCTAAAAATACTTTATCCCCTTTTTTAATAATCCTCATTATCTAATGTGAACTAACCAATTTTAGATATTTTAACCATAATCCTTGTAGTTCAAGTTTGCTACATTCAAAATGAAAACACGTGAATAGTTATTGGAAATTCATCTCAATTTTTCCCAACTTAGTGAGCCATTGTACTCTCAAAATAATGTCAACCCTATCCATGGTAATATAAAACATATGATAATCTAGAATGTAGTCTCCCAAAGCAAACTTAATACTTTGATATTTTTTAGAATAGTTGACAGTGCCACCATCTGTAATCATGACTCAAAATTCTAGAGATAGGTAAATGAATTAGTTTAAGATTATCCAACTTATTATTGATGAAGTTGTGTGTACTCCATGATTCAATCAACATTGTCACCTTTTATTCCTTGATTAAACCCACCATGTTAATATTTTGAGAAGTAATAATACCTGAAAGTGTATGAAAAGAAAGATTAGGGTGAGAATATTTAGATTCTTTCTCTATCTCTTTTATACCCTCAGATAAGGCCTCATCATCTTATTCATATTCAATGGAATCTTCAATTTAGAATAAAATTTTTTCAAAACATTTATTTATTTTTCTCCACTTTCTATCACAGTCAAAATATAACATTTTTTCATGCTTCTCTTTAATTTGATAAGGGGTCAATCTTATAGGATGATTAAATGATTGTGTTGTGTAATTATGTCTATGAAAATTAGTGAAATCCCTTTATTTGACTATATTTTTGTCCCCTACCTTGAATTCTAATGTTATGGATTCATATAATAGAGTTAAATTAAACATGCAAACCTTAAGTTCAAAGTTATCCTTGAGCCCACCCAATAATAGGTCAGTCATGTTGTCATCATTGATTTATTCCACACGTAAAGATATATTAAGTAATTGATGAATATAATCTTTAACAATCCCTATTTATCTTAACTTATCTAGCTAACTAAAGTATTTGTTTAAGATGTTGTGATAGTGCATCTACAGCTTTTCAGTTAACACTAACCAAGTAATAGGAAGAACCTTTTTATTTTGAGCACATAACCACCTACACCAAATGAACTACTCAGGTTATAAATACATAGATGCCATGACCACACTTTTGTGCACCTAGGGTCTGATGTAGATCAAATAAATTTTCTATTTAATTGATCTAAGTGAGTGGATCCTTACCGTCAAACTTACACAATTCCACTTTTAGCATCACATGTTTCAAAATGATATTAGATTTGTGATTTTTTTGATTGGGAGAACCCAAATGGATAACTAAAGGATTATTTTATAGATTTTGAGTGAAAAGGGTGGTCAAATTCACACTAATAGTTACCAACTTATTATTCACAACATCTATGCCCATTTTTACCCTAGTGATACTCCCTTTTACCACATCAAGATCATCTTTCTTCACCATGATTTGAATATATCAATGAAATTGGTGAACCACCTTAGACACCAAAGGATATGAAGTTATAAACTCTATGTTGTCCTTGTGAGTTTTTTTTTAGTGTCTTAGTCTTTCCTACAACCATGAGTATTAGGACTAGCCATGCACAAACCCTAGTATGGACAGTTTTAGGCATAAAAAATTATTTAACTAGAATATATCATTATAATCATACCATCAAGATGAATCCAATGACTATTAATATGCATAAGATGCAAGAAAAATTTCTCAACTTTTAAAAAAAATGAACAATATTGTAGTGATAAAAAGATTAAATTCTTCCTAGATCGCAAGTTGTGAATTTTAATTCCTTTGGCCCTCAGGATAACTACACCATATTTTAAAAACATTCACATAAACTTGACCAAATTGATGCTTTGATACTAATTATAATGACATTACTTAGATATTTTATATTAATGGAATAATAAATCATAAAATTAAGAGAAGAATAAGTAGATCCTCGACAATAATTGATGAAAGAGTAGACTACTTGATAAATATGACTGAGCCATTTCAAGGGGGAAACCTCCACAAAAAATTAATAAGAGACTAATTTGAAATATGATGATAAAATAATAACCATTACCACCTATATATACTCTATTTAACCATGGTTATTCCATATGTTAAACTTATTAAAAACATAAATAAATGCAATAAGATAATATGAATGGTATGTAAGCTACAAGTCAGCCACACATATTCCTAAACATGATATGGGCTAAAGGTGTACCAAAATCTTTCTTAGTAGGATACTAGCATGAATTTTTATATTAGTATATTTATATATATATACATGGTTTTGAAGAATATAGTAATCCATTGATAGATTGTACACTATCCATGAAATATGGTAATGAAGAATAGCTTATTCTATTTTAATATTAACTGTTGCATTATTGTATTAGTCCTATACTTTTGAATTTTGCATGCCTTGAAGGTTAAATAGAAATCACTATTTTTGATACATTGACTACTATTCTAGTAATTTCTCCTAAAAATGATTAATTTTATGTGAATGACAATTTGATAGTTAGATTGTTTAAAATTTTAAGTAGCATGAACTTAGAATATAGATATGGTATTGATATTTAATGAAAACTTATTTAAATATTAATAATATTTATATTGTATTACCTTTCTATATATGCAGTTGTAAAATGAATAAAGGTTTATTCTTATATTTGGTGTGGTGATATGTGAACAGTAATTGTTAAGATAAAATTATTTATTGTACCTTATTATGAATCTAAATATGGATGAATTCCTATGGCCATTTTGATTGGAACATAAATAAAATTTTATTACTTTTATTCTAAACATTATAGTTAGAAATTTGAATAAAAATGATGTTATGCATGTATGTCACATTGTACATCCTTAACACTTGATATTTCATGCATTAAAGATGCATGTGTCGAGTACACATGACTATTCATAGTATTTTTATAGATATTATGTCTTTTTTAATCCTAAAATAGGTTTTGGATGTAACCTTGTATTATTAAGAAAGGGCATTTTGATATTATTGGTTTGTTAATTTTGATCTACATGGAACTAATCATGAGGACCCTTGTTGATATTCTTATCTCTAAAAAGATGATTGTACCTTGTTACTTGTGATAATAGTTGTCTCAAGAGGTGAATGCTCAAAATATGGATCTATCATTTTTAGATGTAGATGTTTTGTACTCACTTTGGTCATGGTGAGTGGGTACATATAGTGGATTATTTTTGTTTATTGACACTCAAGATGGCAAATGTATGATTGACTATCTTATATTATAATCTAAATAAGTTAATTTCATTTAATTTATCAAGTGTACCTAGGAAATAGATTAATCAATTGTTTTACTTTTTTATGGAGAGGCTAGAAGGAATTATGGGCCTTAAATACTAATGGGTACTATTTTCTTACCATGTATTGAATAAGTATCCTAATGGAGGACATGAACTCTATGGTACCTAGTACAATTTTATGCTTTTGTTGTGCTAGATAACAAAGATCATGTTGGAGTTGTATAAGTATATCCTTGTAACACATTATTTTGGCGTAATAACTTTATCCCCTATTCTGAGTAGGTAGTATGAATACCCAAATTAAGGGTTAATTTTAAAATCTTTGTTGAACTATTTATTGAGGTGTTAAATTTACACACACTTAATGAGTCCTCATGATTATCCATACTAACCATAGTGTTAATTGAATGGAATACAATTTTTTGAAGGAAAAGTACTTGATTGCCCCTATTTTGGGTAGGGTAAGGTATCTATGCTTTTTTTTTAATTTTTTTAAGAATATATTTCTTATTTTATTTATTTAAAATGTACACTAATATGAATCCTTATTATATCCTAATATTTATTTCCACTCATAATACTTTTTAATATAGCTAGAATAAACAATGGAATACTTTATGACTTTAGTTACTTCTCAATTGATCTCAAAAGCAATGAATTTTTAATTAGCATATTGTATTAGGGCTTGAAGTGCTTGGTAATTGTGGAATTTTGATGAAATCATTAATGAATTTTCATTCAATTATATTATGATTTAACTTTATAAATAAGGGCTCAAGTTTATAAATTTTCCATTAGTTATTAGATGTTGTTGGATGGTAGTATGCAACATGTAAATTAAATTTTGTAAAATAAATTTCAGGGTTTAAACACTTCTCTTCAAGAAACCACAGATATTTTCATTCCTTAATTACATTATTTAGTAAATTAAAAACTTATGTCACTAAATCAGTGATGCTTATCGATATAAAACTAAAATCCTTATTGCATAAGATCAACTCACTTCTCTTTCCATATAGTTTGTATCTTTCACCATTGAATCATTTTCATGAGAGAGTAAAATGATATAGCAGATTCTCTTGATTACTAAGACTCACTCTTTCATTCTCATCATGCACTACATGACTCATAGTTCTTTGTCAATATAATTAAGTATCCCTCTACTCTAGCACTTAAGAATGACCCTATTATTTTCCACATTAAATATGTCACCACTCAAAAAATACCTTAGTATAAAGATATAATCCAATTAATTAAACATCATAATTAAGTTCTTGAGGCTAATTCCCATGAAAAGATGAGACTCCAAAATAAAGCCTGTAAATTATTCCTCAAACATAACATTCTCTATTATTGTAATCCCAAAGGTACCCTACTCTAGTGTGTTACTCAATAAAAAGTCCTTTCTCTTATTTAGAAAGTGCAAGGGGAGATTTATGGTGGCCATTGTAACACACATGTTATAACCCACAAATTATTTTGAATGGGATATTACTGACCCATGCTTAACAAATATACCATCACATTAATAAAGTGTAAGGATTTCTAACTTTTTGATGATCTTATCCATTTTCTTTTGGCTAAGCTTCAAACACTTGAATATATTTGGATATTATCTATATGGGAATTATATCTCATCATAAAATTACCTTGGTCACAATATGGCAAGATCTTCATTATCACATGTTGAGATCAACATACCCCCATTTTTGAAAAATAGGGACCCATGTGTCAAATTATGCAAATGTATGCCTTGAAACTGAAAATCCACTTGATAAACTTGGAATTAGCATGCCTACACATTATTTTTATTTTAAGATCATCCACACCATGCTCTAGCTAACTTGTCTATTCATAGTTCCGGTTTGCCCTTATCTAAAATGCTAACATTGGATATCTATGTTTCAGGTTGTAGGTTTAATGGAGCCCACCTAGGAATGAACATGATTAGGGTTTTTGTGCATCAATGCTTAATTGATCTTTTACTAGAATTGGTCTATATTTGATTAAATTCATATTTTTGAAACCCTAGACTAATGTTTTATTTGGACCTTTTAAATACAAATTTAAATTTGGTAGGAACCTTTTATTTAAGTTTAAGTGGGAACAAATTAATAATACCATGGTCTTAGTTTTATTTTTATCCTAAGGCTTGGTCATGTTTTTCAACACAACCAAACCTTAGGCTAAAAATCCTATGCTTTATCTATTTTATATCACATGGTCCCTTTATCTTAGCATGGTCCAACTAAAAATGTAGTGTCACTTTTTAGCCTAAGGCTTTATTCCAAAGTTTCATTGTATTTATCTATACAATGAAACCTTAGGTTAAGACCTTATGCTAAGTAATTTTGTATGAGGTACCTTTTGTTCTATTTTTATCACCTTGGTCCATAATCTTCATGCCTAGGTCCTTTTATTATTCCTAGGGTCCTTTTTATATGTTTCAGGCTTAGCTTTAAAACCTTAGATAAAAATATTTTTATTTATTAATATGAACAAAACCATGGTCCAAAGTCTGTATGCTAAGTCCCTTTTAAATTCATGAGGTCCCATATGATTGGTTTAGATCTTAGCTTAATCATTTTATATCATAAGCCCTTTATATATGATCTTGAGCTTAACTTAATCCAGATCAAATGAAGAAAGATCAATGATAAAAAATTCAAGTAGTGGAGACCATTTTAAAGATTGAGAACCTATTATAAATTAATTATTGGCATTGATTTGTATCATCTCAATCAAATGAAGTGAGACCACATTAAATAGTCAAAGGTTCCACATAGCCTAGTATAAATAGTAAAAGCATCAAGTAGTCAACATGTGGCACATGCAAGATAAGGATGAACCCAAAGATGACAAGTGGAAAACTTGGTAAATAGTCTCAAGGATTAGCTTCTTAAAATTGATGGTCACACTCCCATTAATGATGTTCACACAGATGTCAAATGATGGTCATAGAGACGTCAAATTTAAGATGATAACTAGTTATAATGATGTGTCTAAAATTGATGGTGATACAACTATCAAAAGTTTTCCAATGGACATCAAATGATGGTTGCAACGATGTCCATTTTAACATAGTACAGAGCCTAGTTCATGTGTTTAAAATTGGTAGTCACGTGATTGTCAAAGATGTTCTCAGAGATGTCAAATGACAGTTGTGAGGATGTCAATTTTAACATAGTTTCTTGGATCCAAATTTTAAAAGAAAATGGTCATTTTGGATAGTGATGAATGGAAATACCTAGGATGCCATGAAATTACCATGTTAAATCTATATAAGTACAATAGGCCAAATTAAAGACTCTATAGACCTAGTATTATAAAGGCTTGGGATCTAACAATGCTTTAATTAACTATACTATTGGAATAATTCTTATGTTTGAGAAGCTTAAAGATTATACCATGCCTATATGGGGTAGCATCTAAGAACAATGAAGACCCTACAATAATTATAGAGCACATCATTAGCTAGTAGGTTTTATGTCAAGTGATATAGGAATATTCTTATTGTAACCGGCATTATATGATATTTTGAAATAGGATATTCTTTTATAGACATGCTTAATTTGTAATAGCATACTGTGTATAGGTCAGTTCACTAAAAAAGATCATTTGTTCTAAAAAATTTAAAAGGACACCTATCTTATACACTTATACAAATGTAATTAGATTAGGACTAATCAACATGCTTCCTTACATCCTATATAAGGAGCATTATAAATTGTAAAAAGGGGGTATTCTTAGAACCAAATTACTTTGTAAACTAAGAGAAATTAATACAACCAAGGAATTTTGTAAATATTGTCTAGTATTTACTTGTGTGAAGTGTTATATGGTTTCTCTCTCAGTTTCCTAGTTTCACTTTCAAATTTGAATGGTTCTTATTGATTCTAGATGTGTATCTTGAATCCAAAGTTGTAAATTTATGCCAATGCAAGACTAGTTGAAAGTTCTTATGCTTATTTCATTTTCTACACTTCTTTTATATTTGGGTTAATGTTATTTTCTTGTAAGAGTGAATATTTAAAGTAAGTCTGGTTCTTATTTGCATCATTTTATACCTTCCTTTAAAGCTTCCCTATTGTATGTTGTGATTTGGGCTTAATATATTTCACTACATACATTGGTTAAATGCATGTTTAGAGGAGATTTGAACTTTAGCATAATGTCTAAAATAAAGACCAGTAACATCTTTGTTTCTACCTTACCCTTCCTTTTGCTTCTTTTTTTAACCAAATTACCTTAGTTTAATGGTCATTATGAATATCCATCTTAGATTATTTATTGATCATAATTCATCATCCTTAGCTTAGCACACTAAAAATTTTACATAGATATACTATTTGGCCACAGTGTCTCCCAACCACCAAATAATATAAATATTGTGAAATAGTCACTTGTTCTACCTCTATTCCACCACGGATAATAGAATTATCACAACCTACAACTCTTGCATTGAATTATAAAATGAGAAGTTTTTATTAACACTCTAGGAACCTATGATACACATTTAGGCATCAATAGGAGGAGCTTTGCTAGTGCTATAAGGAGGGCCTCTAGTTAGATATTTGTGAATTTGTAGAATCTTTTCTCATTTTGGTGAATTATGCCCAAAAAATGATGTATTCTTTGCATATTTGTGCTTCTTTGAGAAAAATTATGTAAATATCATCGATATTTATGGTTTTAGACCAGTCTTTGGGTATATTTTAACCAAAGATCAATATTCTTTGAAGATCCATAGATATTCATGCAAAGGTAGTTCACACTTTGTGTATTTCCCATGTTTAAGGTTAGTAATAGCAATTTTATACAAAGATTGACTAGTTCTTTATAAATTTGAGATAATTTGAGCTTAAAGGTGTAAATATACCTTTCATTCATCATTATAGATGTATATTTGATCTTATTTAGTTAAATATAGTCATGTTTTACATATATTTGTGCAAAATTAGCTTAACGTGCAAACTTAATCATTGTATTTTTCAAAGATCAATTTGATGCATCATATTTTAAACAAGTTTCAAGGTCACAATATGTAATTTCCCAAGGCAAGGTTTAGGTGATTGAAATTCACAAAGTCTGAAACACTTCACCAGTTCAAGGTACTCATGTGTTCAAGGTATGGCTTGACTAGGTGGTTCTTCAATCAATGTGTCAGGTATAGTACATAATCTCCCTATAAATCCTAAAAACAATTTACATTATTTTAGTCCTAATAATTTTTTCACTATTTAAGAACATATTAATTCATTCAAGTCTACATTGAGATTGTTAAATGTAGTTTATGAAGATGTAGCATGTATAGTGTTCCCATTTACCTTCAAAGATGTTGCATATGAATTGTTTCTTAACCTTACAAAAAACTACATTACTAAATGGAATGAATTTAATAATATTTTCATTGATCAATATGGTAAAATTATTATTCCATGTGTCCTATATTAGTATTTCACCATAATTAAAAGGGATGTTAATGAAACCATCATAGCCTTTAACACTTGGTTCCAAAAGATTTTTAGTAGAACCATAGCCCCTTATAGACCCAATGAGGCTTTAGGCTTATCAATTTATAAGGATTCTATAGATCCCATGACCTATGTGTTCCTAAAAATGACTTTTATATTAATAAACACATTTATCTAGGCCTACTCTAAAGCCATGATCATTAATGACCAAATGCATCCCCAGGGTCAGAATGATGTATTCCATGTCTAGTATCAATATTGGCCCATACAAAATGTCATTCCTAGTATACCTACTTTAACACTAGTTTAGAACTAATTAACCTTGAGTTGTACATATATTGTCCAAAACATAGAGTTATTTAATGGCACTATAAGTGGATCCCATCCATAAAACCATATAACTCTAATGCCCACAACCAGTAGTAATGCTCCAATTCATGAGCCTGAGACACCAAAAAAATTAAATAACTTGATATTAGAAATGGTTTGAAAACTAATCACTAACTTTATTTAGTTTTAAAAATAATTAATAAATACAATGGAGGACTCTAAAAAAAATTATAGTTCTCAAAGGTCCAATAGGCCTCCAAACAGGTTTCATAATAACAACAATAATGTATCATCTAAAAACATACAAATAAATTTATGTGATCATTTAAATGTTTTTAAAACCTCTAAAATTGTGCCTAACCAAGATAATAATATAGGGGTATCTATCTTTGTAAGGACATCTCAAGGTTTCATGACATATGTCATTTATCTTTCATTTGAGTATGAAGATGAAGATGAAGATGAAGATGAAGATAAAGATGAAGATGAACATGAAGATGAAGATGAAGATGATCTATTTGAAAAAGTTACATCTACGAGAACTTGCATTCCTAAAGATGTAAAATAAATTGCAATTAAACATCAACAAGACATCATCATTATAACATCTATAGATAAAGAAGAAGAATTTCTATAAATGGATGTAGATCAAGTACAAGATGATATTTCTTCAAAATATAGCTAGAAAGACCTCCCACGTAGATTTATTTTTGAAGTAGAGAATACCCCTAAAGAAGATTATCACTGGCATAGGTCATATCATGATTTATTGAATGGAATTAAAGAGCTAAAGATGGTAGATTGTGGGATATAACAACACATATATGCCACATATAAATATTTCACCAATGATCTGGAGTTCCCAGAAGATGATATTATTTTGGAGGTACTAATTGAAGATAAGCTAGAGCCTGATTAGATAGAAAAGCTACCTTATTTTATCAAGGATGAAGATGAAGTAGGTGAAATATATCATGAATTATAATATGACTTCATAAAGAGGTTAGGAGTATGGGACCAATATGTTTATGATGATGAGATTCTAGATAAGCATCAGTCAGTTGATCAGGATGAAGAATCCTTCTGAGATGACTTGGGATATTTTTATGCAAAGATTGGTAGTTCATGTCCACCTCATAATAAACCTAATTAATATATTAGTCTAAGGATACTAGATGAGCTACCATTATTGGGTGAAGATGATATAAGTCATTATTTATTTATGGATGAAATAGAACTAACACTAATACTACAAAGTATAAGAATTTGGGAAGAAGATGATTGGGTCTTAGATTCATATCCTCGACCCGTGAATTTGAAAATGATGATAGGAGACGAAGCCACATCACCTAGAAGACACAAGCATACAAGTGTTCCTATCCACAAGAAGATTCCATTGAATGGAAGTAATCATGCTTCAAGGTTTTGTAGTAGATTAAATAATTTTCCATTTGATCTTTGAGGTAATTACTTTAAGTAGTTAGTGCAGGTCTTATATTAGTTTCTTTCCCATTATTTGCTTCTTCATTTTTCCTTCCTATTCCTTATGTTTATATTTGTTTATTTTCTCTTTATTTTAAATAAGTCTTTTTAGATAGTTCTTAGCTCAAGTTTTATCTAGTTGCTCAAGAAGCTTCACAGTTCAAAAATGTAGGTATGACTTCTCAACATTGGTTGATCATGGACTATTGAAATGTGAGCTTGATGTTATAGTTTAGAGAAACTAGAAAAGATTGATGGATAAGTTAATTATACCTTGATATTTTAAACCTTACTCTAATCTAATCTTGGTTTTAAGAAGGATTACACATGTGTAATGAAATCTTAAACTATTAGGAGATAGTCATCCTTGCACTTAAAAAACATTAATTGCCTAGAAAAAAGTTTATAGCCAAAGATGATTGTCTAAAAATCAAATAATTGACCAAATCCCTAAACCTAGCTAACTTAGTTCCAAACCTTTTCTAGAAATTCAAAATGATCTAAAAAATACAAAATAAGAGATTATTGTAAAATCAAAAGCTTTATAAGTAGAGGTGATTCTTGTAATCTCCACCAGGGCTATGGATGCCTAACTAGTAGTAAAGCAAGGCCTTAAGTGGAGCCAAAGTCATTTATATTGGGGCTATGGATGTTTGAGTATTAGTATAGCAATGTCCAAGCCTTCCTTGAGTTAAGCATGGTCTTTAATGAATATCCAAACATGTTGAAAGTTAGTGTTAATGATTAAATCCATGAACCTAGAAGTTGTTCTCTAAATCCTTTGGCAATTAGTAAGTGGAATCAAAGCACATACATAGCATGACTAATTTTTGAATTTTGATTTTAATTTTTAATGTGCAAGATTTATTCCAACCATGACTTGATCTTAATAATGGTTCCTGATCAAATGGAATAAGTAGCTTAATTATTAGTCTAAACTAGAGTCTATTAATTCTAACATATTGTTATGTTTCCCCCAGAAGTCACCATTTGTTAAGGTTAACATACCCCCATTTTTTAAAAATGGGGACACATGTGTCAAATTGTGAACATGTGTGCCTTGAAATTGAAAATCCACTTAATCAAAGTGGCATTAAAATGCTTTCACATTATTTGTATTTGAAGATCATCCATACCATGGTCTAGCTAACTTATCTATTCATAGTTCTAGTTTACCCATATCTAAAATTCTAACATTAGATATTTGTGTTTTAGGTTGCATGTTTAATAGAGCCCACCTAGAAATGAACATGCCTAGGTTTTTTTGCTTCAATGCTTAATTGATCTTTTACTAGCCTTGGTCTATATTTGATTAAATTCATGTTTTTGAAACCCTAGACTAATGTTTTACTTGGACCTTTTAATTTAAATTTAAATTTGGAGGGAGCCTTTTATTTAAATTTAGGCAGGAAAAATTTAATAAAACCATGGTCTTAGTTTTATTTTTATCCTAAGTATTGGTCATGTTTTTCAACACAACCAAACCTTAGCTAAAAATCCTATGCTTGGTCTATTTTATATCACATGGTTCTTTTATCATAGCATGGTCCAACTAAAAATGTAGGGTCTCTTTTTAGCCTAAGGCCTTATCCCAAAGTTTCATCATATTTATCTATTTAATGAAACCTTATGTTAAGACCTTATTCTAAATCATTTTTTGCAAGGTCCCTTTTGTTCTATGTTTATCACCTTGGTCCACAATCTTCATGCCTAGGTCATTTTATTATTCCTGGGGTGTTTTTTATATGTTGTAAACTTAGCTTAAAAACCTTAGAAAAAAATATTCATATATATTAATATGAACAAAACCATGGTCCAAAGTCTTTATGCTAAGTACCTTTTAAATTCATGAGGTCCCATATGATTGGTTTAGAGCATAGCTTAATCATTTTATATCCTAAGTCCCTTATGCATGCTTTTGATCCTAACTTAATCCTTTTATAAAATGTAGGGACTAATCACATTCAAATAATTGGATCCCAATATATGGCACATGTTTAAGCAAAGGACCTAGATCGAATGGAGTGAGATCAATGACCAAAAATTTAAGTATTAGACCCCATTTTAAAGATTGAGCACCTTTTGGAAATCAATGTCTAGAATTGATCCATACCATCTCAATCAAATGAAGTGAGACCACATTGAATATTCAAAGGTTTTGTGGGACTACCAAGTGGCATAACCATAGAGCCTAGTATAAATAATAGAAGAATCAAGAAGTCAACATGTGGCACACATAGGAAGAAGAACAAACCCAGAGATGATAAGTGGAAAACATGGTAAATAGTCTCTAAGATGAGCTTGAAATTTATGGTTGTGTTCCCATCAATGACTTTTTTATGGACATCAAATGATAGTTTCAAGGACGTCAAATTTAATATAGTAACCACTTCTAATGATGTTGTTAAAATGGATAGTCACGCAACCATCAAAAACATTCCCATAGATGTCAAATAATAGTCATGAGGATATCAATTTTATCATATTAAGGAACCTATTTCATGTGTTTAAAATTTATGGTCATGTGACTATTAAAGACATTCCCATAGATGTCAAATGACAATCGCAAGGACATCAATTTTAACATAGTTGCTTGGATCCAAATTTTAAAGGCAAATGATCATTGAAATAGGAAAAATCAAAGACCTTAAGGACTTGGTAATATAAAGGTTAGGATCTAGGCTCACAATACTTGAATTAACTATGCCATTGGAGAAATGTTTATCTTTGAGCATCTTGAAGATCAAACCATGCCTATATGGGGCAGCATCTGAGGACAATGAAGACCCTACATCAATTATAGAGCACATCATTAGCCAGTAGGTCCTATGTCAGGTGAAATAGGAATATTCTTATTTTAACCATCATTGTATGATATTTTTAAATAATATATTATTTTATAAACATGTGTAATTTGTAAGAGCACACTATCTATAGGTCGGTTCACAATAAAAATTCATTTGTTCTAGAACATTTGAAAGGATACCTATCCTATACACTTGTAAAAATGTAATTGGATTAGGACTGATCGACATGCTTCCTTACATCCTATAAAAGGATCATTATTTATTGTAAAAAGGGGGGGAGTTCTTAAAACCAAATTACTTTGTAAACTAGGAGCAGATAATACAAGTAAGGAATTTTGCAAAGATTGTCCAATATTTTCTTATGTGAAGTGTTATATGGTTTCTCTCTTAGTTTTCTAGTTTCACTTTTAGAATTGAATGGTTCTTATTGATTCTAGATGTGTATCTTGAATGCAGAGTTTCTAATGTATGCTAATGAAAGATTAGTTGAAAGTTTTTAGGCTTATTTTGTTTTCTGCACTTCTTTTACATTTGGGATAATGTTGTTTTCTTGCAAGAGTGAATACTTAAAGTAAGTTTGGATCCTATTTACATCATTTCATAACTTCTCTTAAATCTTACCTAATGTATGTTATGATTTGGTCTTAAGTTATTTCACTGCATACATTGGTTAAATTCATGTTCAAAGGAGATTTGAACTTTGTCATAATGTCTAAAACAAAGACCACTAACATCTTTATTTCTACCCTACCCTTCCTTTAGCTTCTTTTTTTAACTAGGTCACCTTAGTTTAATGGTAATTATGAATATACATCTTATATTAGTTCTTGATCATAATTCATCATCCTTAGCTTAGCATACTATATATTTTACATAGATCTACTATTTGGCCATGGTGGCTCCCAATCACCAAATAATATAAATATTATGAAACAATCACTTGTTCTTCTTCTATTCCACCACAAATACCAAGATTATCACAACCTAAAACTCATGCACTAAATTCTCTAAATTCTAAAATGAGAAGTGTTTTTCAACACTCTAGGCACCTGTGGTACTCATTTAGGCATCAACATTACCACCACTGAATACTTTACCAAGTGGGTAGAATCTATGGCCTTTTACAATGTCACTGACATCACTAAATCCAAATTCATCCTCAATAAAATCATATGTCATTTTAGAATCCCTCACACCATAATATTTGACAATGGTATGAATTTCAAAAATAAAGTTACAAAGTAGTTATGTGTGAAATTCAAAATTATGCCAAAAAAACCTACACCTTATAAACCTCAGTGAAATGGCCAAGTAGAAGAAACCAATAATATTGTAAAATATTGTTAAGGATTCTCATTCAGACTAGCATCTATGGTTATATGCTTTCACTTTGTGCTTATTTTACCAGTATCTATACTACCATTGAGGCAACTCCATTATCTTTAGTTTATCACATAAAATGTGTCTTACCAATATAAGTAGAGTTACCCTCTTTATGAATTTCTATTCATGGTATGAATCCCAATGAAGAGCTTTTTGAAATTTGCCTTCATGATTTAGACCTATTTAATGAATAACATTTGATTTTTTTACAATATAAATGTCAATACAAAATTTACATAGCTAAAAAACATAAACAAAAATTCAAATTTCATATTTTTTATGTCAGAGACCTAGTGTTGAAACTTGATTGCACTCATGAGTTATGGGGTGCTTACCTAGTTAAATACATCCTTCGACATAGTAATTATATATTGAAAATAAATGATGAACATGTATTCAAGGAACCAACTAACATTTAGTTCTTGAATAAGTATTTTGATTGAACTATGTTCTTCCTTATATTTTATTTATGATTTTCCATTTCAATTACATATTACTTACATGCTTATAGTTATTTTATATATGTTGTTGAGCTAAAATTTCTCATAATTTTTACTTTAACTCTCTTACTTCAACTTATCATTGCTTTATCTACACAATTTTGGCATTTTTTTTACATTATCCCTAGTACCTATAATTGGTCCTTATGTTTTTTATCATTTTTACACCTCTTGGTTTTTTAATTTGTGAGTTACATTGTAACACCTTGGGGAATAAAACCAAGCCTTCCTAAAAAATGCCAATCCACTTTTTACATTCATTTTATTTATTCAAACATTATTTATTTCATTATTATTTGGTCTCTTTTATCATTATGTACACCATTTATGTCTTTAACATCATATTTATACTTCATAGCTTTATTTTAATTTTATCTATTCAATTTGCAGTATATAAGTTTCAAGGTAAGACCTTGGGAATCAACCAATCCCTTCTCACAAATACCCATCTTTATACTACATATCTTTATTTTACTCCCAATGTCAGATAGTGTCTTCTTAAAGATAAGACAATGGTCAAGATTAGTGGTTTACCTCACTTACAATCACTCCTATTATCTTGTGGTAAAATTATGGTAGTATATCTTCATGTCTTTCATACAAATTTTACCTTCTCTTATGATGATGTTTTATACCTACTTGTCATTGTACCATCTTACTT